>CM066255.1:2976166-3131166 GCA_033675135.1 Frankliniella intonsa | reverse complement strand
GCGGCGACTTTGTGGCGGGGCGGCCCCAGGTCAAAGGCGCGGTGGCGGCAGCAGGGCGTGGCGCGGCGTGGCGGTCTCGTAAGCTTAAGAAAAACGACACAGGAAATGTAGCGCACCACAGCGCCCCATCCACGCGTAGCACACAGACGGGACAGGAGCCGGGCCGAGCCGGGCCGGGCGGCGCGAAGACAGACACGCGAACGGACCGATACGTCAAAGGCCATTTGATTTGAGAGGAGAGAGGGCGGGGCGGGGCGGGGCGGGGCGGGGCGGGGCGGGGCGGAGGTGCCGCAGCGCAGGGCAGGGCGCAGAAGGCGGCCGAGATGATAGGGTGAAGGGCCAGAGGGAATAAAAAAACAACAACTTGATAGCAGGGAAAGATAGGAGATAAACACTCCCTTAAAAAAAATGAGTATACCTCCCCAGCCCCAGGACACAAGTAAGTTTACTAACTTTTTTTTTTTTAAAGGGGGAAACACTTTTGGAACACAGTAATAAAATGGATTTGATACAGTGTGTAAGGTCTGCGCTATTTGATTCATGACCCTAGAAAAATTTTTCTTGCCGAAACCCACCCCCATGAAAAGAAAAAACTTTTCAGGACCTCGATGAAAGACATTTTGATAGCCACTTCTGACCCCTCCGAGAGCAGGACCGCCACCACACCTCACCTCAACTCGCCGCGTCCCAACTTATTTCCATATGGAATTCGATACCCCGGCTGGTCGGCGAGGCGTGGCGCGGGGCGGGGCGGAGCAGCAGGTGAGAGCTAGAGCGCGCGAGAGAGAGGGAGTACATCGAGAGAGAGAGAGAGAGAGAGAGAGAGAGAGAGAGAGAGAGAGAGAGAGAGAGAGAGAGAGAGAGGGAGAGGGAGAGAGAGAGAGCCGGCCGGGCCACGCGACGAGCTCTCCAGAGGCCGTTTGTAAAGCGGCGCGGTGCTCGCTATGAGCGCCGCTCATTGGCGTCCGGCGGCCGGGTGCGGAAAGCCCTACACTGTGTAAGGGCCGCCGGCAGCGAGCGCGCGCAAAGCCGGATGAGAAAGAGGAGGCATGAGCGTCCCACACACGGGCAAAAAATAAAGACACCGTACGTAACACCACTTGACAAAGTTGCCATGTAATTCACTTGACCATCGCTCGCGCGCGGCGTGCCCCCCGTCCCTCCCTCGCTCGGTTACCTCTCGCTCGCTCTGCCCTTGCTCGCTCCTCGTCCCTCGCTCGCTCGCTCGCTCGCTCGCGCGCTCTCACCCAGTCCCGCCCCTCAGCAGCAGCACGCCTGGCCTGGCCATTACCATGCAATTAGACGGGGTGGGCTGCGGTTCTGTCGGCCCCGCCCCGCCCCGCCCCGCCCCGCCCCGCCCCGCCCCGCCCCGCCCGGGCGGGTGCGGGCCGTGCCGGCCCATAGGCCCCCCGCCCGCCCTGCCCGGCCCCGTGGTATGGCCGGCCGGCCGGCCCAGCCGTGAGGTCGTCAACCGGCCAGGGCTACCTCCTGCCTCCCCCCGGCCCAGCGGGCGGGGCGGGGCGGGGCCCATAGCCGCGCCAGGCCACCGAGTTTAGCATACCGGGAAACGTTTGTTGGGTGGGGATAGTATACATTTGGTACATGTACACGCCAATTGGCACACGTGCTCGCGCGCGCCCACGCAGACACAGAGAGAGAGAGAGAGAGAGCGAGAGAGAGAGAGAGAGAGAGAGAGAGAGAGAGAGAGAGAGAGAGAGAGAGAGAGAGAAGGGGCGTTGTGGGTGTCGCCCCACCGAGGGTCACACGTGCCACAACACTGTGCCCCGCCCCACCCCGCCCTGCTGTGGGAACAGAACCTCCCACCCCGCCCCCCTGGCATAGTGGTCGCGGCGGACGGCACGCGGTGGTCAGAGAGATCTGTATCTCGCTCTTGCCTCTCTCTCTCTCTCTCTCTCTCTCTCTCTCTCTCTCTCTCTCTCTCTCTCTCTCTCACTCTCCCGCTTCCCCGCCCCCGAATTAAGCAATACCTCAGCGCCACGCCACGCCACGTCCCGCCGCACCGGGTCATCAATGCTTCCGGAGAGCGGGCCGGGCCGAGAGGAAGCAGCCGACATTCAAATCAACAACCGCGCTGCGGCGTGCATTCAGCAGATAGATAGATGGATGAATGGCTGGCTGGCTGGGTGGGTGGATGGGGAGACAGACAGACAGACAGACAGACAGACGGACGGACGGTGGGACGGTTCGACAGCGCGGTGATGATAGGCCGGCCGGCCGGCCGGGGCGTCGGGTCGGGTCAGTAGCGCCCCGACGCCATGATGACAGTCACTCCCACTTCAGTCCTCACCTCGCCGCGCCTCGCCCCGACAGACGCTCTTTCTATTTATTATATTTCAGATTTGGCGGACGGCTGGTTCGGTTAGTAGCCAGCAGGCGGGCACACGACAAGTGCGGAAGGTTTAAGATACTGTAGCCTCTCTCTAGCCAGAGACTGCGGCACTCGGGGCAGAAGGGAAGGGTCAGACCGGCAGGGCCGGGCCAGGCCGGGCTCAGCCAGCGTGCGACAAAGATGGAGTCAGAGAGTCAGAGAGGCAGAGAGGGAGGGAGAGGGAGAGAGAGAGAGAGAGAGAGAGAGAGAGAGAGAGAGAGAGAGAGAGAGAGAGGGCGGGATGAAAAGAGAGGGAGGAGGGGCGTGTTTGTGTGTTACGTTTCCAGGCGAGTGTGCACCGACCTGAAACGGGCCCATCTCCCCACCAACTTAACCTCTCCTCTCTCTCTCTCTCTCCCTCCTAAACTCGTGCTTCCCTCTCACCACTCACGTATGCGTAAAACACCGCTTGCCCGCGCCCTGGTGCTCGGGCGCGCGCTTGTGCACGCAGAGCGAGAGATCGAGAGAGCGAGCGAGCGAGAGACAGAGAAAGACAGAGAGAGAGAGAGAGAGAGAGAGAGAGAGAGAGAGAGAGAGAGAAGCAAAAGCGTCGTTTCGCTTGAGAGACGTGAAAAATTTTTGTGTCGAAAGTGCGCCACCTACATTTCTTATCAGTAGTACCTGTCGGCCCGAAAACAAACAGCCCTCCCCCCTCCACTCTCCTCTCCCTTGCTGCTTAATCCCGACACGAAAAAATTATAATAAGAAAGAGTTGGTGCGGTAGGCAAGTTATCACCTGCATCCTGCGCACCGCGTACGAGCCTCGTTCCAGCAGCCACTGCAAAACGTTTTTATTGCGCGGGGAAAAAAAAGACCAGGTTGACAAATGGAAGATTGTTTGGGTTTGTAAGCTTCTGTGCAGGCGCAAGCTCGCGCACGCGCGCGCGCGCGTGTGTGTGTGTGTGTGTGTACAATGGTGGCGGAAGAAGTTAAGAGGTGGAGGAGCGTAGTGCGGGTGCTATTTGAGCGGCCAGCCAGCCGGACCCGTACGTGCTCTCTCTCTCTCTCTCTCTCTCTCTCTCTCTCTCTCTCTCTCTCTCTCTCTCTCTCTCCCCCCTCCGGTGGACCGCGGGTCGCCGATCCATGAAGGAGAGGCAGCCTATGTCGCCATTCACACGACCTACCTGGGAAATGAATACCTGGAAAGGCAATTACCATTTGAAAGGTCCACACACACAGCGGACTCCCTGGGCGGCTACGGTTTTATTTTCGCTTTTTTTCAGCCTCTTTTCTTCCGTTTCCTGAATAAAACATGTAAACGAGGGCCGGTATGGCTCCGTACGCGTGTGTGTACATCGGCCAAATTTCGATAATGCCCCTGCGGCCAAACCAACCTGAAATATATTTGGCCTGTTTTAAGTTTGGAAATGAAGTGATAAAAAGGGTGGCCTTCACTAGACAATTTCGAAAGTCTACACATGAGGAAAAGAAAATTCATTAACATTTTGTACGAATTGCTTGCGCACTATCAGCTGCGCCCCTCAATACGCTCACCTCGCGGAGGTCTAAAAGTTAAAAAGAAAAAAAAAATGTCCAGCCGTGCTGGACGGAGCGGGGCAGGACGGGTACCAGCCAGGCCTTATCGCCGCAGACTCTGCTCACCGCGCCGCCGCCGCGCCGCGGGCGTCATCCTACTGACGATCACACAATTCAAATTTTGGGCGACACATTGGCGCGACGTCGACTTGGCATAATGTGTTTCGCTTCTGCCGACTTGACGCCAAAGGGGAAGAAAGGAAAAGCGACTGCTAAAGTGCCAATAAATCACTTTGCCTATAGGATATGGTTCTATTTAAATTGAATTTCAGGAGGCTAGTGGCGGCTAGTGGTTCTACGTCATTTTTAAATAAAAAATGACTCACGTTAAGATAATAGTTCTGAATGATGCAATTAGAAGACTCCAAAGAAAAAAAATAATATAAAAGCGTCAACACAAAAGAACCTACACATTAAAAAAAAAACAGGGTATCTTATTGCTGTGCTAAGCAATTTCAAATAAAAAGGCCACACTATGCATGGCAACTGAGCCCATTAGCCGTATCTACTTGATGTAACACGGTCTGCGTGTTAGCAATAAATGTGCGACCTTTCGCGCTGGCCCGGCTCGGCTCGCCGCTCGGCTCAATCATTATTCCGGCCAAGACTCGGGACGGACAATTCCGGACAACACCGACACCAAAGTGATCTATCGCCCTACAGAAAAGAGGAGAAACCTTTTCAATAAACCATCAACAGGTCTCTCAAACTTCACGACTTTTCGCAAGATGAAAAAATTCTCAGGTGATTTACAAACTTCTAAAATTTACTGTGGGAACTATTCTGTACGCAAAAATACGCATAGTACGTAGGAGCACATGATTCATTTGGTCGGTCCGCTATGCAACCAACACAACCTCACACACACATACACACGCGCCGAACCATGTCAAGGACGTACCACGTCGAGTCACAGCCTTATCAAAATCTAAATTCCTTTTTATTTCTCTAGTCAATCTACATACAATAACCAGAGAAAAGGTGCGGCTTATTTTAGTTTTGGAGCAGCTAAGTCTTATACGACAAAAAGCTCGCTCTCGCATTAAGCCCTTTACCCGCTTTTCCCCTCTTTCCTCGGGCAGTGTCGCAGTATAGAAGTCACTTTGGACGGCCATTTACGAAAATGAAGACTTCCGCGCGACACGCGAACGTCAAATTTTTCATACTTAGCTTGAGCACATAAAGCCAGCCCGCCGGCAGGGCCGTTGCGTGCGCCAGCGTAGAAAAAGCAATTCACAAATTTCACGCTCAACCGAGAGACAAAGGCAGCTGCTGCGCCGTCCGCACGGAAAACTTGTAAAGAATTCACGACATTTCAAACACAGTGCTGCGCCGCACGGAGCAACACAGTGACAGAAAGGGAGAGAAAGAAACAATACAATAAAAAGTCAAGAGCGGGTGGGGTGGGGGCGATTCACTTTCTTGAAAGGAGTGTCCTGTACTGTACACGAGTGGTGCTGTGCCGGGCCGGGCCGGGCTGGCCCCCCTGGCGTTGCCGTCATGCAGAGTCCCGGGGGTGCGACGCTATGTCACGGCACGACCATTTAAAAAGAGACGCGCGGGGAGACTCGTGTGCTACCGTGTATACTCGAGCTGGCAGAATAATGCCACGTGTCGAAAAAAAATTTCAATGTCTAAAGCACGTTTTTTTTTTTTTATAAGAATTGGGAAACATAAATACCCGAACAATATTGACGATCAGTTGCAATTCACAGGCTTCTCGTCTACATACAACAGGAAAAAATATGATTTGAAAGGACGACTCGGAAAGCCGCAAAAAATAATTATAATAATTACAATAATAAAATCGAAATTACTCCGCGGGCCGGAGTGGCTCACGGTGCCCTTGAGAGCATTACAGCGAGAGGGTAGGGTACCCACCCGACCAGCCAGTCGGCCGCACCACAAGCGGCGGGTATTTTCAAATTTAGTTTTAGGACATTTTGCATTAGGCATTGCCCCGCTGATTGCGGCGGCCAGGCAGGCCGGCCGGGCCTCCGGGGCCATAAAGGCAATTATATTGCCCACGAATGCGAATCGAGTCGGGCGGGTCAGTCGGCAATCCAGCGGGGCCCATCCCGTCCGCCGGGCCCCGGCCCGCTCCATCTCGGGGAGCGAGCGAGCGAGAGAGAGAGAGAGAGAGAGAGAGAGAGAGAGAGAGAGAGAGAGCGAGCGAGAGAGAGAGAGGGGGGGGGGGCAGGGGAACAGGACGCGAAGCAAAGAGCGAAGGGAATCAGGGGGCGTAAGGAGGGGGACGAGACGAGGAAAGATTGACGAAATGTTACACATTCAAGACCGAGTGTGTTTTCCGTGGCTTCTTTTCTGATGGCACAAGACAAACAGCAAAATGTACGGTTCCAGCAAATAGACCCCAGCGCCAGTCAACAGAAAACAAAACACGTTGAAGCTGGGCCATGAGCTGTGCTCCACCGATCGAACAGACCACACAAAATGGAAAAAATGAAAGTGACCACAGAGACCGTAAACTAAATAATGTTGTTTAATGAAGCTTATTTGACGAAGGGGCGAGGGCTGTGGTGGTGTTACTCTCTGGGTCGCGGTGCGCCGGGTGGGTGGTTCGTATCCTAGGCAACACTAATTAAGACGCAATGGTTCCACAGGGGGCCCCACAGTGCAGGCGGCCCGGGCGGGGGGCGGTGAAGGGTAGGGCCCTCCTCTCTCCGCACCAGAGAGAAAGAGAGAGAGACAGAGAGAGAGACAGAGAGAGAGAAAGAGAGAGAGAGAGAGAGAGAGAGAGAGAGAGAAAGAGAGAGAGAGAGAGAGAGAGGGCGGGGTCCTGGTTGTACTATAGACCTTTGCCTGTGTGCCGCGTCATGCAACAACGTGAGAAGTTTAAGAGAGAGAAAAAAAAGCTGCAGTTCGCCACCCTGAACGTGTCATATTCCGCTACAAGTTTTAGTCTCCCCCTTTTGCACGGCCTCTCGTCCCGCCCGGCCCTGCCCCCAACCATTACGTTTACACGCCGCAGCGATATTCTTCCCCACCCTCTATTTTCCGCCTTTAATTTGTCAAGATTTAGTGGGCTCCCTTTTCTTTTCCACCTTCTCCTCGTTAGCGCCGGGGCCGTGCATAAATTGCGCCTTTACGGTCCTAATTTACGGAGCGCCCGGTGATTAAACGCAGCGAGGAGCCACCCCTTTCTTTACTACTCCTAGCGGGCAGGCCGGCCAACCCTCCGGCCTGCCGACGGACGCGCCCCCGCGCCTCGCAGAGGAAAGAGGGAAAAGAGTGCCTGCCTGCCGGCCTGCAGGCCGGACTGGGCTGCGCTGGGCTGCGCTGGGCAGGCGGTGATTCCCAAAGTTTTAATGGTTTATTCTGTTCTGCGCCTGCAGGCCAGTGCTTTAAATGGAGGAAGAACTTCACTCCGCACTTCTTGCGCCCAGTTCGTCATTATTATTTTATCGGAAATCATTTCCACTCTGTACACAGGGTTATTTCTTTTTTTTTTTTATTATCAGTCCTCCCGTAGACACAGCCGCACCCCACTGCCAGCCGGGTTGGATTCGATTTGAAATGTCGGTGTATTGCATATCTCGAGCCCGACACAAACTATCACCCCAGGCCCATCCCTTATTTTTAACTCGCGGCGGAAAGGGACAAAAAGAGTGGGAAAGTCGTAAAGAAGAGGAAGGAGTGAGCGGGGTGGTGGGGGTGGGGGGGAGAGAACACGCGCATAAGCGACACTGCCAAAGGGTTCGTCTTCCTTTTTTTTCAGTCTTCTTTTGAAAAGTCAGAAACTGACAAGTCTAAATTTATGAAAAAGAAAAGAAAAAAGAAATCCACGACTTTTTAATTACAGCATCAAGCAAGATCATTTAAATGGTCTGCACGTCATCAACTTGCCTTTTACCTGTTCTTCTCCGGCCGTCCGCGTCTGGTGCGCGTAAGACAGGGGAAAGGGTCCGACAGGAGCATGTGGGGGCTGAGCTACAGGTAAGTGTCGCTACCGGGCGGGGCGGGGCGGGGCGGGGCGGGGCGGGGCGGGGCGGGGGTCTGCAGGGCCCGCGCCGGAAGACGTGTCAGGAGGGAGGCGGGGGCCGTGTCGCAAGCGACGCCAGTCTCGCAAAAAACAAAACAAAAAATCACCACCGGACATCTCCGAAAAAGACACTTATTTTTCAAACGAAAACTTGCATAGCTGCGCTTTGGAAAGTCGCGACAGAGTGGCGAGACATGGCGTCTGTGCTACACTGCTAAAAAGACGTGCAGCGGCGGCACGGCGCGGTGCGGGGCGGCCCGGCCGGGGCGGCGGCCTGGCCGACGACCTTCTGACCCAGACAGACGGACCTACGTACACGATTGCAGTATTTGCTTACACAGCGCTGCTCAGTCAAACAGACCGTGCAAGCCATATCCCTTGGCTCTTACTCTCTTTTTTTTCATTTCCCAAATCGCTTTGGCGTCTGCCTTCCCTCCGGCCCGCGAAGGGAGGGCCCCCGGGGGCCCCGGGGGCGCCACTACTCCACGCCACGCCGCCCAATTGAACGCACCGAATTCCCAGCAGCCCAAGGCACATAGCATCATTGCGGCAACGGCCCGGGGCGGGGCGCTGCCGCCGGCTGGAGCCCCTGGCACGTATGCAGGCCGCGTCACACGCGTGCAGTAGGGTTGCCTACCAGCCGGGCGCTCGCCCCGGCGAGAGTAAAATCACCGGAAAAACAGATGAAGCGGAAACGATGACGCAATTTTCGCCCCGCGACCCACCTCCTTCCCCGCCTCCTCACCCCCATTTCCTATTTCCCCGACATCCTTCTCCTCGGGGCATAATAATACTGCACACACTAAACTTTGCCGTGTCGGCTTTTTCCTACATGTCGGTATAATAAAAAAAAATTGAGATGCACGATTACGTTAGGCGAGCTGCTCGCGGCTCGACATAACGCGGCCGGCGCGGCGCGGCGCGATTATCAGAGGCGCCCATGCTATGCGCTCCCCCCACCCGCAATCAACACGAGCTGCCATCCGGACCATGTCAACCGGGTGAAGGTAAGGCGGAGGAAGAGCGCCCCGCCCCGCGCGCAGGAGTGTACCGAACAGACCCGACCCGACCCGACCCGACCCGATCGGACGACTCGGGACGCGGCCGGCGCGGCACGGCGAGAGCGTCGGCCCTAACCACGTGCAGGAGCGAGAGAGAGAGAGACACACATCTCTATCTCTCTCTTACACACACACACACATACACACATTTCCATTGGAAAGCGGGGTGACGCACACATTCATGAAATTTAAATCCATCGAGTAAAAGGTGCAGCAGCGAGCGCGCGGGCCATCGGGCGAGCCATCGGGCGAGCCATCAGGCGATCGGGTCCAGCAAGCGCCGCGCCGCGCCGCGCGCTGCTCGCTGACGTTCGACACACACACACACACACACACACACACACACACACACACACACACACACACACACCGCGTCTCCTGTTTAGGATACCAAATAGCACGGCTACTCGCGATATTTTCGTATACACTGTCAAGAGCGCACGACACTGTGCCGACGCGTTCGCGCCGTCAACGTCATGATTTTTACAGTGTACTCCCCCATAAATCTTTAACCGCGCGTACAGAGAGGAGTGGGAGAGTGAGGGATCACTCATGCGAGTGTCATCGACGGGACTCTCCCTCACTGCGAGAAAAAACTAGAGTTAATCCGATTAATTTTCATACAGTCTTTTTCTGTAGTTTCAGGTACAGGATTCTCCGTACTTTTTTGACATTCCATTCCGTACCCTAAAAATTGAAATTATTGAAATGGAAAACCAATTATAGAAATAGATTCGTCTCGACGAGACGAACGAAAAATGTTAACATGCGTTTGGACTCACAATGAAAAAGTTATTGGCATTCAACAATCTTAGGTTTTGGGGTACGGAATGGAATGTCAAAAAAGTACGGAGAATCCTATACCTGAAACTACAGAAAAAGACTGTATGAAAATTAATCGGATTAACTGTATTTTCTCGCAGTGCTCGCGACAGGACAAAACGGAAGAGGGCGCGCGAGATTGGCGTTTGACGAAAGGGAAAAAAGAAAAGAAGAAGATTGCGTCAGCCTCTTCCTGATTGGGCTGCATTCTAAACTAAAAGCGGAACAATTAGGCGCCTTTCCAAGGTGCGGCCAGCGGCCAGCAGCCGTCAGTCGCAGATGAGAAATAGTCTGATGTACCGCAGCCGGCCACGTGCACTGCATGCTCGCTCACATGTCTGTCACGGGCCGACTAAAAACCAGAGGAAAAATCAATCGTTCAAAAGAAAAAATTACCAAAAAGGAGGTAAATTTAGGTTTGTTTTTTTTTTCTAAATTTTGGCACCGCGCAAACCGCGCTCTCCCTCTCTCTTTATTAAAAGATATTTTTGTTAAAATTGTGGCTTTTGACAGGACGACGCATTTAAGGTGTCGAGAGGCTAGTACATCTCCCTGCGCTTTTTGGCAGGCAGAGTGACACGCCGAGCTTGGCGCCAGAGCGGGAGAGCGACTGCGAGAGAGAGAGAGAGAGAGAAAGAGAAAAAGGCGGAGAGGATTCAGGGCAGTCTCTCGCTTACAGGGAGAGGGAGGGAAGGACGGCCCCACGGGCAAAGGTATTTACTGTGTAGGTATAGTGCGTGCGTGCGTGCGTGTGTGTGTGTGTGAAATGTGCACGAGAGCCCAATTGACCCAGGCCCAAATGGTAATGTTGCCTGCAGTTGTCGTAAAAACAGCCGCTCCCTACAACGAGGCAGGAATTACATTTTTAAAAGGTCCAATTTTGCTTTACTATCGGCGGACTCGCTCACACCCTCAAGTATGTGACAGTTACGCACCTGCACCCGCTTAGTACTGAAGAGCCGGCTTTGCTTCACTTATAAAAAACAAAACGTAGCAAACGTTGTCGTCTCACGAAAATAAAATTGCTTGCATTTAACTGTTTTAGTGTGTTATTTCGACAGTGTGATGGGGTGTCTACCGTGCTCGGGCGGAGGCTTTGGAGGGGCTTCTAAGACAAGCCCATACGCTCGCCTAGCACGCGTCGTCTACTGGCTCAGGCCTTTTAATTAAAAAAGGTGAGCTGCCGTCGTGCCCACACACACACACGCGCGCGCGCGCGGGGTCACACGCACGCACGCGAGCGCGAACAAGGCAGGCCAAACAATGCCAAATCTAAGGGGGACGTGGTGGCCAATTCACTCCAATTGAAGAGCTAAAAGCGCTATATGCTGCAGGGCTAGAATGAGGCGCGCGCGCGCGTGTGTGTGTGTGTGGTCCGTGCCCAGGCAAGACGACACGGACGCCTCGCAGCGACTGCCCGCCCGCCACACCCATAACACTCACACTTTTGAAAAAAGAAAAAAAAAAGTAATTAGCAGCATAGTGCATTACGTAAACATTAATCCCCTTTCTCGTTGAACGAAAACCGCAACATGCCATTGCGATAACATTTAAAACAAAAGGAAACACGAATGGCTGACGTGGTTGGTTCCCTTTTCGAACCCCCATAATCTGCCAGCATCTGCGCGGGATTCGAACCCGCGCCAGAACAAAACGACTCCGAAACCGACTCTATACGCACACGTGCCGAACGTGTCGGAGCGGGAGGGAGGGAGGGGAGGGGGGCATACATCGCTCATCAGTAAGTACACACGCCAATTCACACACACACACACACACACACACACAGTTTGGCGCAGTCAGAGGTGACCTTGGCAGCAGCTCGCGCCCAGCCCAGCCAAGCCGCGGCCGTGTTGTAGCTCCACTGCCTGCCTGCGGCCGTCGTCTGCTCGCCGCCAGCATCGGCTGTCCGGCGGCAGCAGGCAGTGGCGGCAGCAGCGGCAGCAGCGGCAGCAGCGGCAGCAGCGGCAGCACCATCTCTGCCTGCCTGCCTGCCTGCCTGCCTGCCGCGGCCCAAAATGGCTGTGGAATGAGGCTGCTGCGGTGGGATATTACTTTTAATGAAGCGGAGGAACGACATGTAATTGATCAAGGGCGGCTGCTGCTGCTGCTGGGCTCCGCTCCGCTCGAAAGGCGCAAGGCGGTGACGATACGATACGGGCCCTCCCTCGCCTGTGCACCGCGGGGTGGGGCCCAAACCAAAAGCACGTAGGGTCCCCACATAGTTAAAAATAAAATAAAAATACACTAGTACATTCGGTATTTGAACACGAGTCACGACCGTAGTGGAGAGGGAGGAGGCCTAGGTGGGCAGGCGGGCAGGGGAGGTGACAGGTGGCGTGCCGCCCGCTACCGCCGCCGCCGCTGCACGCTTCGTTCCCCCCAGATATTTATGACGGCGAAATTTTTCAAGCGACGAAGCGGCGGCGGCGGCAGCGACGGTGTGGCGTCGGCAGCGTGTCACGGAGAGGTATCAGCGACGCGGCGCGCCAACGAGCACCGCGCCGAGCAGGGCGGTGCCAGCCCAGCAGGTGAGATTTGTGGTAATAATAGTAGTAATAATAATAGTAATATTATACTAATAGTAATGAAAATATGGATCGTAGTTATAACGCCAACTGGCAGCTATAGTCCCCGGGCTCATCCTCGTTGAGCCGTCTCAACCTCACTCTCCCACACCTCGGCGGCGGATTAAAAAATAGCCCAGTGATCTGTAACATTAAAATGAAAGGAAACTGACCGCACACGTCAGGTCGGATGGAAGCCGAGGGGCCGAGGGGCCGAGGGGGGGGGGGTGGATCTTGGCGACGTGCCAGCACGGCCGGTAGCCATCAGCCCGCGGGGGTAGAGAGGAGGGGGAGGTGGAGGGTGGGGTGGAGGGGGGAGGGAGGAGGGGGAGGGGACGCATCGCCTGCAGTGCGCAGCACCGAGTCGCCGCCGCGCCGCTGCTACCACCTGGAAGAAACCCCTCCTGGAAACCCCTGCGCGCCTGGAACACATTGGCTGTTAGCAGGTGGCGGGGAGGTGGGAGGAGGGTAGGAGGTGTGCCTGCCAGCGAGAACACGAGGAAGGGGGCTGAGCAGAGCTAGGCGGGGAAAATAAAAGTGCTATATGGCTCTGTTCCATCTATCTAGCTATCCATTCCTCAGCCCCCCCTTCCCCTCTCCCCTCCCCCAGGCGCGAGCGAGTCGCGCGCGGCACCGGCGCGGTGGACGCTTCCGCCTCGGTACGGTTGAGAAAAAAAAATCTTTTAATCGCATACTGCGTTAACATTGACTTCACGCTGACTCTAAATTTTCGTTGTGTCCAAGTCACGGTGCTGAAACATTTTATGAAAGATATGACGATGATGGATGCTTATGTGATTAATTATGATGCTGGTGATAACAATGTCATCGGGCAGACAAGGCAGTCGCTGTGATTGTGACCTGAGGAAGGGAAAGGGTGGAGTAAAGGTGTCGCAAGTTGATGAGGGGACACGCAGGGAAGGACAGCGGTATCTTCTCAGAATGACTCGTATTTTAAATATCTAACTGAAGCCATACGAGAGTGAACACAGAAGCCCGGCCTAGGCATGGAGGAGGCATGGACTCAAATTGGGGTGGTATATGTATACGGGGGACATCCCGGCAGCCCTACAGCGCCGTGCGAGATTGACAACTTTTTCGACACGATCCGCGCATCGAAACATCACTTTACGACCGCCCAGCCCAAAGTCCAAACGAGGCCATATAAAGAGCCCCCACGGGGGGCCATACTGGACTCCACCTCTACCACGCCCCCAAAATGAAGACCATTAAAGGTGCCTCAGCTGATTTTTTTAAAGTACCGTGCCAGAAAACTGTTGAAGTTCTGACCCAGTTATTAATGTAATACAACGGCTTTCGCCTCGCCGGGACGGGCAGTGTAGCTGGTGCAAGTGAACGCTGCCGAGGTCTGCACTGGACGCAGATAACCCGCCGACCCCAATTTACTATACTGCACATCAGTCCCTATTAAACTTGGCTTAAGGCCGCTCGGGCATTTCGGGCCATTTAGACAACACCGCCCCTGCCCCCCTCGGATTACCAGGCGTCTTAGGCCAGCGGAGCGGAGGGTCACTCCGAGTGTTTCGGTCATAGGTCAAGGTGCTGGTAGAGGACCACATTTAAGGCACGGGAAGAGCGAGACGGGTCTCTTAGCTTACTTGAACACGAATAATATAACACGCGTGGAAATTTGATTACTGTTGAGTACTGGAAGACACGAAAAAAAAGGGTTTTCCGCTTGATACTCTGTTAAAAGTTAGAGCTCAAAAGACCGGTCAACTCGTTTAATTGCCACTTCCGTGGCCCGACATAGAGACATGAGCACGAGCAGAGATATTTTGCAAGTAAAATGGCGGCATGATCTCACCCATCCTCTTTAGGCGGCGACGAACATTTTACAGCCGCAAGGTCAGAACGAAAGTGAAGATGCGGTTTCGCATATTATACTGATTTTCCCCATAATTATTTCTTCTACAAGTGTAAAATGCAAATACGCGCGCGAGCAACAAAAAAAAATCGTACGTTTATTTCTTTGCTTTAAATGGGCTCTCAGAAAAGAAAACATTTCGCATTCTATAAGCTATCTAGATTAGTTGGGAGCGAGGTCGACACGGAGGAACGCGATATAAAAATGCAACAGCCAATAAAAGTAATTGTGAATGCATCGTGTCCTTATCATCGCGGGCCCATGACGTCACGCCTTGGATCAATCAACGCCAATTCTCCACACACGTCACGACACGACTGGCCGCCCGAGTGACGTCCGACGCCACCCTCGCACTCGGCCATTACCCGTCTGCCGGGAGGCGGGAGGAGGAACGCGTCGTCCAAGTCCAACTTAATCACCATAATCACAATAAGCCATGGCAGGTGTACTTACTTTCACATCTGACCCCGACTCTGCCTTCGCCCCAGATGTAGTCGTTACCTGCAAACAGACAAAACGCAGCGGGAGAAATTAGTGCGTGCTGAGTACCAGCAGCCTCCACAGTCAAAGCTGATTCAAATATGCATTTCAACTGACAAAACGAAAAGGTTTCTCTGTGTTTCTAGCTAAAATCCAATTCAACAGCAGTCGTCAAAGTCATTGGTCCAAGCTTAAGTTCTACACGGGATACGCCCGTCTGGTTACCGTGTCGACCTGAGCTGCTTCAAGTATTTAAAAACAAAACACACACACACATACATACACAAACTGCCGCAAGAAAAGGTGATCCAGCCCTCAGGCAGGCAGGCAGGCAGGCCCAGAAGCAAGGGAGGGAGTGGAGCGGAGGGCCGGGAGGGTGGGGGATTTCTATTGCTGCCAGACTGAATGCAAGCAGGACATCGTTTATCATGCTCAGCGCTTGGCTCCGCTGGGCTCCGCTGGGCTCCGCACCGCGCTCGTCCCCCCCGGGATCCTTCAGCCTGGACTCCCCCGAGGTCCTGGACCCCGCTGGACGGCCGCTCGCCCAGGCCTGGCCGCGGCACCGCCCAGCCCAGCCCAGCCCGGGCCTCTCCTCCGTTGACTTCCGACGTATGCAAGGTCAGAGAAGAAAAGTAGCAGCAGAGAGCCTACACTGTTGGGAGTACTACTCCTCGTCCTTTCAGGCGGCGAGGAGACCGCCGCGTGCGATTTTATAAGTAAGGCAGTGGCGAACTAAGCCAGACTCCGGAAGGTGTTTTGTTTCGAGCCCTCCTCCTCCTCCTCCTCCTCCTCCTCCTCCTCCTCCTCCTCCTCCTCCTCCTCCTCCTCCTCCTCTTCATCCGCCTTGTAAGGAGCCCGCATTCTTCTTTAACGGTGTACCGCACCCCGCCGCTGGACCGCGTCGTGTCGCGCGCGAAGAGGCCACACCTCTGCTATACGCTAAACTAGACGCCATTCTCACTGAGTTATGAACGGCCGCGGCGGGGAAAGGTCACCCACATTATAGGCGCCGCCTAATGTTCGGTATCGCGCGAAAAAAGAAAATCCGACGCAATGACACTGACGGGAAACAATTTCGTTTCCAGAAACAGTGGCATGATTTATTTGGTGAAAAATGAAAAAAAAAAGGATATATATACATATTTGTGACACATACAGCATGGAGGGTCAGAAATTTTACAGCAAACAGCTGCTTGACCGACCTTAAAATATATATTTAAAAAAAGAAAGAAAAAAAGGTGCCAGTCTTGAACGTGACAACGGTGCGGTCGAGATTTGCGTCACTGCCGGCCGCGCGTGGCGACGCGTTCTGCGAACGCAGGGCTCTGCAAGCGGAGACGAGCGCAGGGCCATTTAGGGGGATGGTGCGAGAGAGGCAGAGTGCGAGAGAGTGCGAGAGAGTGCGAGAGAGAGAGAGAGAGAGAGAGAGAGAGAGAGAGAGAGAGAGAGGGGGGGGGGGAGAAGGAGCTGCCCGGGCTGGTATGTGAGAACCACGGGAGCAGGACTCAAGGAGCCAAAAAACCCCAATACCAACATTTCAACGTTTAATTTTTCTCCAATTTTCTTCAACGTTGTGCTCTTTCCCGCGGTGTTGCCATCGCATCGCGGTCACCGTGTTGCTAGCCTGGCCACCGGGCCGGTCACCATGGCGTGCGGCGGGCACCCCCGCGGGCACCCCCGCCCCCGCGGCCCCCGCCCCCGCGGCCCCCGCCCCCACACGACCCCGACCACTCATTTCTCTCAACAACCGGACAGAGAGCGAGCGGGTATCGTGTCATCGTTATGGGCGTGGCGTGGGGCGGATGTGGGGTGTGGGGGTTGGGGTGGGGGTGGGGGGGGGGGCGGGGCGGGGGCTGTGAGGGTGGGGTCTAATCAGCGAAGGTCACACCTTCTATCATATAAGCGCCGCCGACGGCAACGCCGCGCCACGGAAAGCACGCCCATGAATTACCCTCCGGAAGGGAGTGAGAGAGAGAGAGAGAGAGAGAGAGAGAGAGAGAGAGAGAGAGAGAGAGAGAGAGAGAGAGAGAGAGAGGGAGAGGGAGAGAGAGGGTTGGCTTTTGTGGTGTGCGAGGGTGACATTTGATATCAGATCAATAAAATAAAGTAGTGTCGCTATGGGGGGCACAAACGACCTCATCACGCACACAGGGGTTGGTGGGTAGCAGGAGAGTGCGAGAGAGAGAGAGAGTGAGAGAGAGAGAGAGAGAGAGAGAGAGAGAGAAGGTGGGGAGGCAACTACTCTCTTATTCCCTTTCTCTCTCACACACACACACACACACATTGCAGCACAAAATTGATGACATAGAGAGCGCGAGTAATATAAAAGGAGGCGAGGTAAAGAGAGGGGAGAGTATGGACGAAAGAGAGGGGGAGAAGAAGAGAGGCGGAGAGAGAGAGAGAAAGAGAGAGAGAAAGAGAGAGAGAGAGAGAGAGAGAGAGAGAGAGAGAGAGAGAGAGAGAGAGAGAGAGAGGGGACGGGAGAGGAGGCCAGGACGGACGACCAGGAAAAATGACAGAAATCATAGGCGGTGGCGTGGCGGCTGGGCGGGGAGAGTCGTAGTGAGCCAGAGGGGCGTCAGGCGGCGTTGGGGTTGCGTGTGACGCTACCCGCCCCGCACTGCAACGAGTAGGAGAGAGGGGGACGGAGAGCGACAGTCATTCACTCGGCACCGCCCAACCCAGCCCAGCCCAGCCCAGCCCAGCCCGTGGGTGGGCGCCGCGCCCCGCCCCGCCCCGCCCCGCCCCGCCCCGCCCCGCCCCGCCCCTCGGCAGCCTCCCCCAGAGGCGTCAGCACACGTCAGGCCAGGCCGCGGGCCGCGGCACGGCACGGCGGGGTCGGGACGCGCCGATGGCGTTCGCCCCGCCCCGCCCCGGCTCGGTTGAATATTCCGACTAATTCGAGCACCGGCTCGGCTCGGCTCGGCTCGGCTGCGCCGTACACCACCGCACGGCACGGCGCAGGCCGCGGCCGGCCGGCCGGCTGCCTCGGGTGAGTCATAAGAACGCGCCTGCTCTGCTGCCGCTGCTAGAAGGCTGCAGCTCGAAGGAAGGCAGTGAACTCGCAGGCCAAACGACTTGATTCAGATGTGAACGCTCTGCGCCCCGCCGCGCCCCGCCCCGCCCCGCCCCGCCCCGCCCCGCCCCGCCCCGCCCCGCCCGTCTGCTCGACATGTAATCATTACACAGCTGGGCCCGATGCGCTGGCTAGGCGGCCGGCCCGGCCCGGCGCTACAGCTGCACAAGCCGACCGAAATAAAAGGCGAATAACTGCGCAAGGTGCGAATAACGTCCACATGGGGTGCCAACAGCGCCGCACCGCGCCGCACCGCACCTGCACTTGTCCTGCGAATGGGCGCGGGGAGCGGGGCGGCTGGGGGCCGGGCCGGGTTGGGCGGCGCGCTGCGGTGCGGGGCGGTGCGGGGCGGTGCGGTGCGGGGCGGGGCGGTGCGGGGCGGTGCGGGGCGGGGCGGTGCGGTTAACCGCGCGATTTAACAACAAACAGAGTTCACATGCCGCGTATCCGCAGCACCGGGGGAGAGGGGCGGCTCAATGAGAGAGCAGGCGGAGCAGTATCGTAGTCTGACCAACGGGTTCATTCACACTGCGCGAGCGAGTGTTCGTCAGACAGACAGACACGGACAGACAGACAGACCGACCGACAGGCGGACAGACAGCCGGCAGGGCGAGGAGGTATTTGTCCGATTTTTCACCGCCCGACCCGACCCGACCCGACCCGGCCGCCCTACCCTCCCGAGCTCGTGCTCACTATGCCCCGCCCCGCCCCGCCCCGCCCCGCCCCGCCGCGCCTCACCCCGCCCCCCATTCGTTCCTGTCTCCCAGATTTTTCTCAAGGTAACACGGCCAATGCCCAAAGCTCACGCCAACACCGCGGTGTGCACCGAGCGCGGCAGGCGACGGCGACGACCCCGCGCGGGCGGAGGAGGGCGTCCGCCGCGCCTCGCAGTGGGGCGTTCTTACCCTTTTAGAAAGAAGAGCAAACAAAATTTTACAGAGTAAGAGAAAAATTACAGGGGGGAAAAGAGCATCCGCACCGCCCAAAGGCGCGGGTGCGCACGGGAATCGCTTTGAGAGAGATCAGTCAGGTGCTCCGGGCGGGGCGGGGCGGGGCGGGGCGGGGCGGGGCGGGGCGGGGCGGGGCCGGCCGGGCGCGCCCTTTCCCACTCGATTTATCCCTCGCGATATTTCCATCACAGTGATAAAGACCACCCCACCCCGCCCCAGCCCCGCCCCGCCCCGCCCTCCAACCGGCAGGATATTAAGGAACTCAATCAGACACGGGCGGATGAAAAATTCAGCCCGGCGGCAGCAGCAGCTCGCCCCGCCCCGCCCCGCCCCGCCCCGCCCCGCCCCGCCCCGCCCGGCACGGCGCTCCCCTCTCGAAGGGGTTGAGCAGCAGCGAGGGGAGCGAAGGCGGCCGACAGGCAATCGGACAAGCCGCGCGGCCCGCCCCGCCCCGCCCCGCCCCGCCAAGAGAATTGAAAGAATGGAAACTGATAAAACTGTTGATTAATGCACTCTCCAATCAGGGCTGCGGGTTTGGCCTGCAGGGCAGTGAGTGGGGCCGAGGCGAGGCGAGGGGTAAGTCAGCCTATCGGACCGAGCGGAGTGGCCGGGGCGGGGCGGGGCGGACCGAAACGAGCAGCGGAATGTTAGCAGAACAACGGCTGCGGCCGCGGCTGCTGCTCCGGTCCGGCCCGGCCGGAAGGAAGGTCGACTGTAGGACAGCTGTCACACCGTCCACACAATCCACCATGACGTGTCCCGCCCGGCCCAGCCACTCGTCGCGACGCCCGGAGGACGACAGGGGCGCCACCAGGGGCGCCGCCGCCGCCTCCGCCGCACCGTCTCCTTCCTCGCCCCCCCCCTCTCTTTTTTCCCTTTCCTCTATGATTTACGCGGCCCGAGTAGCACATCAGCTAACGATCAAGCATTTATCAGCAGCCATTAGAAGCGGGGGCCGCGCCGAGTCCCGGCTGGTCCCGGCCCAGGGGCGCGGGCGGGCGCGGGCGGGCGCGGGGCACAGACCATTATCCCTCACGGTGACAAATGTCCCGAAGTGCCGCGCGCGCGGCGCGGCGCACCGACCGACCGACCAAACGCCTTGTGCAAAACATTTCTACTAATTTCCCGGCAAATAGGGCCATAAATGAGGGGCGCCGCTGGCTGGCGTGGCGTGCCTTTGACAGCGGGGACGTCTCCCTTTCCCGCTCTCTCTCTCTCTCTCTCTCTCTCGCTCTCTCTCTCTCTTCCTCTCGGGAGACGGGAAAGGTTCCAGTAGATCGGCCGCGAGCGTCCTCATCCCGCCTATGAATTATACGCGCGCAATGCGTGACAATCACACACTGGAGCGTGGAATAGGCGTTTGAGGCATTTGCACATAAATTGCTCGCTGGCGCCCGCTCCGCCCGGCCCGGCCCGCTCAGCTCAGCGCTCCCTAGTGCGCAGAGCCGAGGTGATCGATAAGTTTCGAGACCAAGTTTCCACTGGCAATTTTTCCGCGGGAGACGTCGGTATGATTTTTTTTTCCCTCCCCTTCAAAGTACTAAGGGTAGCTTGGGAGCAGTGTGCACTCGGGGCACCTCGACGCCCCGGCGGCGCTAGCAGGAGAGGCCCCGCGCCCTACCCTGCTGGCCTTCCTCCCGGCCCTTAGGGACCAGGCGACTGCAACAAATGAGGGCGATTTAGACGTTTGAAAAGGAGCGGGACCGAACACTGGGAAACGGTCAAAGAGCCGCGGGTCGCGATGAAAAAAGAATCTCTGTCTACCGCTTTGATAAATTTCAAGTGTGATTCTAGACGACTTTTCCAGAAAGCGGAGAGGAGGGAAATGCGCCGTATATGCGAGACGCAAAGTGAGGTGAGTCTAGGGGTCTAGGGGGGCGGAACTATAAGACCGCGGGTATGGGACGGGGGAAGGTGCGTTGTGGGTGCGATCACCTTGTGGCAGGGGCACACCAGGCTCGACAGGACAAGTGCGCTGGCGTGCGCGGCGGGCGGAGGGGGTGTGGGGAGGGGGAGGGGCGCGGGGGTAAGATTGATGGGGGTAGCCGGCCGGGCCGGGCCGGGCAGCGGTCAGTGTCAGACGGAGCGCTTATCAGCAGCGCGCCCCGCAGCGGGCAAGGTGATCAGCAAACACCGAGCCGGCCCGGCCCGGCCCCGCCGGGGCTGATAGTGGTCAGTGACGGCCGAGCAGAGCCAAGCCACCAGCGCCCCGTAGGAAAAAAAATTAAAATTAAGGAAACATATCGCAGCTGCCGGTATTTGAACCCACCTCCACACGCTCGCAGAGGTGAAGCGGATAAGCAAAACCACACACACGGCACCAAAGCGTGCGCGCACGTCCTGGCCGGTGCGCCCGCCAGCGCCCCACTGCGCTGCGGTCTCTCTCGCGTGCGGTGAGAGAGAGAGAGAGAGAGAGAGAGAGAGAGAGAGAGAGAGAGAGAGAGAGAGAGAGAGAGAGAGAGAGAGAGAGAGAGATCATAGAAATGAGGAAAGGTAATATTCCTGGAGGAAAATTTCACAGCGCGAGGAGCGATCACGGACTTCCAAGGAAATTTCAAGGCGGCCGCGGTGGCGGCGGCGGCGGGGGCACGGCGCCACTAAACTGCGGTGCCATCACGCGGCCGTTAAGCGGCCCTCCGGGCCCGTACCTGGAAACCGAGCCGGAGCCTGCATCCCGGAGCCCGGCCCGGCACTGCAGCAGGGAGGGGCATAACGGCTCCGGGCGCGCCCACCGCAAAAAGGTAAAACCCCATCAGGAGCGCCCGGCGGGGTAGGCAGACCCGGCGCGCACCTCGTGCCCTGCGGGCCTGCCTACCCCGCCACCCGCAGGCGCTCCTGGGCCAGTAGTGCGCGCCGGCCGGCCGGACGTCACCCCCCCCCCCCGCACTGACCCGCGCAAGGACTCAACACAGGTAGCAGCAGTTTACTTTTAACGGCCCCTCCTCCCTCTCCCGCCTCGTTTACGTCACGGACACAGGTGCGCGGCAGTGGCAGAGCAGGCGGCAGCGGCGGCGGCACTCACCGCACCGCACCAGACAATGTCTGCGACCAGACGAGGCTTTCCTTGTGGGCGAGCGCGGCACGGCGCGGCACGGCGCGGCGTAGCACGGCACGGCACGGCGCGGCACGGCGCGGCACGGCGCGGCACGGCGCGGCACGGCGCGGCACGGCACGGCGCGGCACGGCGCGGCACGGCGCGGCACGGCACGGCGCGGCACGGCACGGCGCACAGCTCCAAATACAGTGCGAGTGTTTTTCCAAACCGTCGCGGCGCCGCGCGCCGGCGCCAGAACACGAAGCCATCGCCGTCAAGCCCGTTCAAACTTAGAAGGGAGGGGGGGACTCCGACACGAAGACTTAGTGAGTCAACTTTAAAGACCGCAGCAGCTCAAACAAAAACGCGTTCGACACTATATCCCCGCGCACCAGGTTGGGGCGCAGTATTTAGCATGGCGTTGCCCGCGCGACGATACTTGTGTTTTTCTTGACGTACGAAGCGGCGGCGACGGCAGGTGATGATAAAGATGATGAAGTATGGTGATTTTAGCGCTGTTGTGTAGGCCTTGTTATTACTGCAGTACAACACAAACACCGGGCGGCGCGGCGCGGCGTGGCGTGGCGGGGCGGGGCGGCCGTCAGCACCGGCAGCAGCAGCATGGCATACCTTTTCATCGCCAATGCAATGCCATTAAATAAAAGCTACAATGCCGGGCCGGGGCGTCCGTATGACAATGACAAGGCCCGCGTCACGCCACGCCAACGCCGAGACGGCGACGACGTAGTAGCGTAGTAGAAGTAGAAGTAGTAGTAGTAGTAGCGTCGCAGCTACGTCGCACTGCAGCAGCGCGCTTTAAGACCAGGTAAGCACCACCTATGAATTACTGCCGATAGTAAAGTAAAAAATACGTCCAGCGTTGACGGGCACGTCTCGCGACGCCATGTTACGGCTCGCCCGGCAGGGGTGGGATAGGGCGTGGGGAGGCGGGGCGTGGGGAGGCGGGGCGTGGGGAGGCGGGGCGTGGGGAGGCGGGGCGTGGGGAGGCGGGGCGTGGGGGCGAGGCGGGGCGGGGCGGGGCGGGGCGGGGCGGGGCGACTGTTGGTCTATGTCACCGGCAGTCACTAGCCCTGCTCACTGTCAGCCGCGCGGGCAGCCCATTATTTGCACAGACGTCCGAGTCCCTCCGCCCCGCGCCGCCCCGCCTAGACACGCGGATAGACACGCCTAGACACAGATATAGACACGCCCTCCCTCGGGCCACTGACAGATTTCCCGCTTCTTCCTCTGCTTCTTTTCCTCACCCGCACTGAAAGACCGCCCCCCTAAGCACTGCAAGCGGGTCGTGAATGGTTCACAACTATCTTTTTTTTCTTGAGTTCTATCACGCCCGATGCGCATAGAAAACGCTGATTATTTTGTTGCAAGCACGCAAAAACTATATTGCTCTAGCCCGTGCATAACGCTCAAGGCCGACTCGGGCAAGCGAAACTGACTACACATTATACAATTTATAGTCTGAAAAATGCTCGGGCTCCCGTCCTTGAGTGAAACATACTACAGCCGCGCTCCTGTGACAAGAGCCTAGCCGGGTGTTCTGGGGAGGGCCTGCCCGCGGCTGACCGGAAGAGGCGCGCGCGCGCGCACGCACGTCAGCAGATGCTGACCGCCTGGTCCGGCCCTGCCCTGCCCTGCACGTCACCCGACCCCGCATTCACACACTTAAAAAGTGATGACAGGGGTGTCGGTGAGCGCGGAGCGCGGTGTCGCCTCGCGGACGGACAGCCAAGGCTGGCGGCGGGCAGGACGGCCAGGCAGGCAGGCAGGCAGGCAGGCAGGCAGCGCCGGCGGCCGGCCAGCCAGGCAGCCGGACCAAACCGGTCCCGACGGCAACAAAAGCTCTTCAGGAAGCCTTCCCGATAGTTAAGTCCAGGGGAAGAAGAGGAGGGTAAAAATAAAAGAAAGATGAAAAATGGAGGAGGGATAGAGCTGCGCGAATGGTACGACGGTCAGTACCGGATCGAATCGCTCGCCTAAGGATTCGCTTCTGGAATGGAATATGCATGATTCAATGGCGGCCGTATTCGAATCCAAATGTTATATAATGGTTAAAAATAGGCTAGGCCCGAGTCTGAGGCGCTGCGTAGAAATACCGCACCGGCCAGATGGTCAGGGGTCATGCCCGCCCCTCTTCGCACGACACGTACAGAAGCAGAGTAGTATAGAGCAGCACTTTCGCTATCAATGCTGAAGATCGCAGAAATTTACATAACAATACACGTCCAAATCAACACGCTCGAGCTTCGGCGTTTTCCTCATATTACGGCCTATGATGACCATATAAAAACGAGTGCAGGGCAAATCAGTTTCCGGATAAACCATAAACCCTTTCGAGACTAGGGCGCCTCCTCCGACCCTGCGCCTGGTCCGGGTCTCTTCAGTCAAGTCAACCCTGTTTCAAGCGCAGTGTAAGTGACGGTAGAGTGCGGAAAACGAGTTTCGGACACATATTCAGTACTCTGGCCCACTATGTATTTGGGGGGGGGGGGCGTCGATAAATCGTTACAACACAGCGATGCAGCCGCCGTCAAGGACGCATCGTTGCCGAGCGGCTGTGGCCGTGCGGCTGTGCAGCGATAAGGACAGGACGCCACGCGCCGGCATGGCATGGGCTAGGGCGCCCCGCCCGCCCCGCCCCGCCCCGCCCCGCCCCGCCCCGCCCCGCCCCAATGAGCACAAGTCGGACTGACACTCGACTCTGCTGGGGAGTGCGGCGGAGTGACTGAGCACGCAGCGCAGCAGCACGCTCAGCTCAGCACATGAAACTTCCTTTGATAACTAACTCGACACTTACCCCCCTTTTACCCCCACCCCTCTGTCGATAAGCGCACACACATACACACGGCGAGAAAGAGAGTGAGAGGGAAGAAGAGCGGGAGAGAGAGAGAGAGAGAGAGAGAGAGAGAGAGAGAGAGAGAGAGAGAGAGAGAGTGAGAGGGAGAGGGAGGGAGAGCGGGAGAGAACGAGAGAGAGAGAGGCCCCTCGGGAGAGGGAAGGGAAGGGAATAGAGAGGGAGAGGGTGAGAGAGCGAGGGGGCAGGGGAGAGGGGAAGAGGGCGTAGCGGGGCCGTAACAGACAGGCAGGCAGACGGTAAGACAGCGTTAGGAAAGTAAACTCGTTGTGCAAATAACGCAGCAGATCCCAGATTAACACCTTGGCCCGGCTCGGCCCGGCTCGGCTCGGCTCGGCTCGGCTCGGACAGACCGCGCGGTCGCCTCGCCTGTGCTCGCCTGTCGTGCGCGTCAAGCGCCAGGCGCCAGCAGGTCGCGGCTCAAGCTCCCTGCTGCAGCAGGAAGGGGTTGCGCGGGCGGAGAGGGAGGGGAGGGGTGGCGAAGAAATTCAGGTAACCGAAAATAATAAAAGAAAAAGAAAACAAGGAAACAGCGGGCGAGCTGACGGCATCGCCACGCGCGCGCGCGCCCAGCCCAAACTAAAATGCGTTTACGTCGTGCGTGCGTGCGTGCGTGCCCGCCCGGAGCGCAACCTCGCAGAAACAAAAAATAAAATAAAATTGGGAAAGAGCATAAAAGGGGTGAAGGGAGGAAGGGAAACATTGGCGTGTGCCGCGGAAAATTGGAAGGCTTGAATGCCAACCTAGGCGACTCGGCAGGACAGTAGTGGGTCGGGGCCTTGCAGAAGCTGCACAGGAGAGCGGAGAAAGAAACGCGATGGAATATAAGAGAAAGCCAAAGCACCAGGGGGTAGGGGGTGGGGGGGTCAGACATAAAATAAAACTTGGTTCCTTTTTTTTTACAACTTTACGGACACAAAACGAGGGGGTGAGATTGAAATCGCTGACACGGCAGGCAGAGACGTGGCGAGGAGGCAGTAGCAGCGGCCCAGGGGAGGGAGGAGGGGCGAGGACGAGAGGGGAGGAGACAGGCGACATCCTCCCGCAACCCCGCGCAGGGCCGGGCCGGGCGGGGCCGGGCGGGGCAGGCAGCGCCCTTAAGGAAGCCAAGTATATATTATTTTATGGTCCCCACGGTGACGAAAGCCCACGGCGATTTCATTCAAACTGAAAATATTTCTCCGGCCTTCTTTCTTTTTCTTTTCGCCCACCCCAAACCTTGGTGGCAGCGGGGCGGGGCGGGGCGGGGTGCGGGGCCCTCCCTCCCCCTCACGTGCTAAGGACGCGAGCTTCCCTACGGCTCTCCCGAGGCCGGCTAGGCTCCGCCCGCCCCGCCCGGCCCGGCCCGGCCCGGTCCGGCCGAACAGCCGACGGTAGTAAAACTCAACGCGCTCCGCCTCCACCCCGCCCCGCACCCCGCTGCTCCTGTTCCGAGCGGAACGCGGAAGTTGGGCGAAAACCAAGGTTTTCTTTTCGCACAAAGTGAGGGCAGGGAGGGCCGGCGGTGGGCGGGGTGGGGGCGCGGTGTGGGCGGGGCGGGGGCGGGGGCGGGGGTGGGGGCGGGGTGGGGGCGGGTGCGGAGCGGGTGTTTATGGGTCCGGTCCATCCATAGGGCGGGCGATTATAAGTGGGAGCCGAAGAAAACAGGGTTGTTGGATGCCGACGGGACGGCCTACGGCCTACGGCCGCGCCACCCCTTGTGAGGAGGAGGGTTTATACGACTCGAACGCCGTATCGGTGTCGTGCCCATAAAGATAAAGAGCAGCGAAGGCGATAGGGACAACAATGTAGGCGCGGGGCGGGGCGGGGCGGGGCGGGACGCGACGCGACGGCGGGGACAGCCATGAAGCGAGCAGAGAAGTCCATTGAGCATCGCGGCCCCGGCCCGGCCCCGGCCCTGGCCCCGGCCCCGGCCCCGGCCCCGGCCCCGGCCCCGGCCCTACTCGCAGCGCGCAGCAGCAAGGTGCTCCGGCGCCCCCCAGCACCAGCAGCAGCCCCTCGAGGGGCCTAGCACTACTGAAATCTCATTGGAGTTACTGAAGACCAGCCCCAAAAAAACATGGAAAATTAAATGAATTCCTACTAAAACGAATTTTTAAAAAGTTTAAAAACTTAGGACATTAACTAAAAATTGTGTATTTTTCAGGTTGAAATCATTATAAATCCTGAGATCAGGAGTGCCAAAATTTTTTTGGGAGATCTGGCCCCCTCGCATCTTGGCCCACGACGACACCTTCTCGGTGGATGAGCCGATCAAGCGCGTGCCGCGCCGCGCCACGCCACGCCACGCCACGCCACGCCGCGCCACGCCGCGCCACGCCGCGCCTCGCGCCATTGGCGCCACTCCCCGACGCAACGCCCTCTCGTTGCCAAAAACTCTTTCCCTCCGCGCGTCCCAAAATACAGGGTCTTTGACACAGTTTTCTATTTTTGCGATAACGACTCGAAATGCCGAACGCGTGTGACGCTCCGCTACGCAGCGCGCTGACGCCGATGTACTGTAGGCGTTGAACCGCGCGAGGGGAGAAATGAAGAAAGTACGACAAGTGCATGAGGAATTATTACACTGGAAAAACAAAGGTGCGACCTAATGCCTTTAAAAGGTGCTATTCTCTAGTGCCTTTAGAAAGGCGCGATTGTGTCCAAAGGCACTAAAATATAGCACCTTTCGGTCAAATTAGTGCCTCTGTAGGGGTGCTGTTTGAATAATGCCTTGGTAAAGGCACTATAACGAGTAGCACCCCTAAAAGGGTGTTATGTCCTACCTTTGTTTTTCCAGTGTAGCTGAGCCCGGCCTTCGATTTATCAGTCTCTCACAACTAGCAACATGTAAAACATACATGGAAAATGCGTTCGAATACGCATAACGTTTGAGAATTAATTTTAAGATTGCACGAAGTTCAAGTTCTAAATTAACGGGAACGAAAGAACAGAATGAGGATAACTGGGGGGGAGACCCTGTAGCAATAAAACCGTACACTTATTAGGCGCAATAACGCCGCTGTGCATCAGACACATCTCTCCCCCGTGACGGCACCCTGTCTTGGGCACGTCCCTTCCCCTTCTCCCGCCCTAAACGCCCCTCAGAAATGACGTCCCGTCACCGCAGACGCCCCGCCCCACCCCGCCCCGCCCCGCCCCGCCCCGCCCCGCCTCGCCCCATTGGCACGGGGCTCGTTCGGGCGCGCGGCAGCGCTGAAGCGTGGGCCGGAAATTAGAAGCGAAATTTTGAGCGCGGAGAGCGGCAGCTTCCCGCGTGACGCCGCAGCTGGGGCGGAAAATGGCGGGAGATTTGAAAAGAAATAAAATCGGACCGCCCCGCGCGCCATTACCAATCGACGGCACGCGAAACGTGTGTCGGAAATTGGAATTTCGAAAGGAAAAAGAGAAGAGAAGGTGACAAGAATCGAGGGAAATGGGGCAGAGTGGTGTGCGGGGTGTGGGCGGGTGCGGGGCTGCAGGGCGGGAGGGCGGAGGGTGGAATCAATAATAAGGAAGATTCGCCGTGCGGAACGGGCGTAAAGATGGGGAGGGGGGGGGGAGGAAGTGATAAATCAAGGGCCGTGGGGAGTGTTGTGTGCCGCAGGCGGCGTGCGGGGCGGGGCGGGGGTGGGTGGTAGGTAGTAGGTACCCAGCAGGCCGTACCCGCGCCCCGCTCCAAAACACACAGTGGCACCCGCCCCGCACTAACGACGCACTCCTCACGCCCTGCCCTGCACCATAGCGCGTCGTACTTCCAAGGCCAAACAATTTCAAGTCAGCCGGTATATTCCGGTCCTGGCTGCCCTCCCCCCCCCCCTCCCCCTCCCCCAACATATCGGCGCGTCGTGCGGTTAGAAGAGCATAGAGCCAGTTATATTACGCCACCGCAAAATTTTGCGACGCGCACAAACTACTACTACTATTACAATGTCCGCAGCCTGTGTGACAAACTCATGGCGGCAGGCAGGGCCGTACTGCACTACTGCACAGTGGGGGGCCGCGCGGGCCGCATCTGCCAAAGTGCGCGTGGCGTCTTATTGGCGTGACAGCCAGTAAACAAGCACGGATAATCTGGACTTCTTCGACACACCCCGACAGCAGAACTTTGATGCGCGCAAAAAAAAAAAAAAAAACTGACCAGCAACAATTCTATACTTATTTGTATGCATACTTCCAGCACGTAAGTGATATCGTTGTTACACTACATTTACTACACCGGAATGTACGCGTAAGTTATTGTGTCCACGCGCGCGCGCGCATGCGTCCACCACATGCCAGGACCCGACACAAAAATTAAAAAAAAAAAAAAAAAAGAAACAGACTTGTCGGCGCAAGGCCTCGCTATACTGCGAGCGTTACAATTTTTCTTTCTTTCAGTGCGGCGCGACGTGACGTGACGTTTGGGTGACGGGCCGATAATCCATCCTGTGTAACGTAACGGGGCCGCGCACGTACGCTGCTCCGCTCCACGCGGCCCGGCCCGGCAAGCCCGCTGCAAGCCGGTCTGAAATAGCCGGCCGGCCCGAGCGGGGCGGGGCGGGGCGGGGCGGGGCGGCCAGGGCGCACAGGACACAATGCAGGCGCGCCCCGCCCCGCCCCGCAAATGTAATGAAGATGTACACAGGCGGCACGCCCGCGTTACATAAGGCGAAAATGTAACGGCGACAACAACGTGCCGCACGTGCGGAGCAAACCCTGTACTTCAGATCACAGAAAATCAAGTCTAATTTTGAGATTTTAAACCTTAGATTTTGAGGAAGTCTCCTAACGAAAATGTGAAGAATTTCCCTCAGTTTGTGGAGAAGACATCCTCACAAATCCGACAAAATTCCGCGAAAGACAATGTGTTGCCAATTTTCGGTCACACGAGTCAGCCCCCAAATTACCGTGCATACAACACCCTCCGTACATTTTGCACGCATCACGGTGTCACGCGGCTGCGCGCGTGCGCGAAGGAGAAGGGTCACGCATGTGAGAGGAGGTGCTGCTGCGGGCGGGGCGGGGCGGGGCGGGGCGCGGCCGGTAAAGGACGGCACACTGCTCTCTGAGGAGCGGCGGGGCGTGGTGGCGCGGGGTCGCTCGCCCCGTAGGCAGAGCTCCGTTCGGCTTCGTGCCAACTCGGTGCCACCACTCAGCTTCACTCAGGGCTCACAACAATCATAACTCGTGGTGCAAAGCGGGGAGCCTGCCTGGGGCGGGGCGGGGCGGGGCGGGGCGGGGCGGGGCGGGGCGGGGACCACGACAAACCTCGCGCAGAGCGCACGGCAGTGGCCGCGAGCTTTCTAAAACTAGGCGCGATCACCGCTGACGTCGGAGACCGGGTCCGTCCGTACGCGTCCAAGCCCACCGCACTCGAGCTCCAAAACCGAAAGCTAAGTGAAGCTTAAAAAAATATAAGAGAAGAGGTCGGGGTGTAGTGTTAAAGCTCTCTGTCTCCCTCACACACACGCACGCACGGGGTCGCATACGCCACGCCAGCACGCGCGGCGAGTGACAGCGGGAGAGCGCGCGCGAGAGAGGGAGAAGTGGCCCAATCTATTTCCAAACTGAATGAGACAGATTTACGATCGACCACGGAGCATCTAGTGGACGTTTTATTTTTAATAACCCCCACCCCTATCTCTTTCCCGGCGTCTCGCTCTCGCTCTCTCTCTCTCTCTTTCCGTCTCACTAAGCTCCTCTCCCGGTCGGCCCCCTTGCACAGCAGCCCCTTCAGATCTCTTGCGGTATTCCGTTAAACCCCTGCAGCGCCCCGCGCCGCCCCGCCGCGCCCCGCCCCGCCCCACCCCACCCGGCGCCAGCGCACCTCCCGGCCCGGCCGCACAGCCCCACGCCACGCCACGCCACCAAAGCCTGCGAGACAAATTACTTAACAGATCGGACCTAACCCACCGCCGCGGGGCCGGGCCGGGCGCGGCTACCGAGGGGAGGGGCCCGTCCCGTCGTGTCATAACCTCGGCGACAGCCAAGGAAATACAAACACACGGCCACAGGGCGGGGCGGGGCGGGGCTCATCATCAGAGACGCGGCGCGAGCCAGGGGCCCCGCCCCGCCCGGGGTCATAGAGCTGATTGGGGCTGCTCAGGACCCGGCACGGCACGGCACGGCACGGCACGGCGGCCTGGCCCCGAGGCCCGCGCGCGCACAGGCACAGCCTTCATTGACGTACGTACACGCGGACACAGCCCTCCCCCACCCCCACACTTCTCCTTCTGCTACCCCATTCCTCCGCTTCCCTCTCATCTTCCGTCCCTCCGTCCGTCCGTCTCTCTCTCTCTCTCCTCCCCTCGCCTCCTCCCTCCCTCTCTCTCTCTCTCTCTCTCTCTCTCTCTCTCTCTCTCTCTCTCTCTCGTTCTCTCTCTCGTTCTTTCGCTCTATCGCTCGCTCTATCGCTCGCTCTATCGCTCGCTCGCTCGCTCTCCCTCTCTCCCTCTCTCTCTCTGGCGCGATCTTTGGCACCGAGGCTTGGGAATTCCACCTCACCGACACAGCAAACGTCTAAAAGGTGAGCGCCATACCACACTCACCAAAAAAAAAAGGAGAAGTGGGACCAAAGAAAACTAATGAATGAATGAATGTAAAGAGAGAGAGGCCCGTCGGGTTGAGTAAATAGAGGCCTCGACACGGCGCACCCAGAGCGTAGCAGAGGGCGGATAAATCAGAGAGAGAGAGCGAGAGAGAGAGAGAGAGAGAGAGAGAGAGAGAGAGAGAGAGAGAGATAGAGAGAGAGAGAGAGAGAGAGAGAGAGAGAGAGAGAGAGAGAGAGAGAGAGAGAGAGAGAGAGAGAGAGAGAGAGAGAGAGAGAGAGAGAGAGAGAGAGAGAGAGAGAGAGAGGTGGCAGTTGGCCGAGGAGGTTCGGGGGGCCCTCCTGTCTGGCGTATGCTCGCAATTAACAACTGCTCATCTCAGTACGTGTCGCAGGAGGGTCGCCTGCTGCGCCTGTTGGCAGCAGGCCTGCTGGGCGGCGGGGAGGGGGGGAGGGGGGGTCGCTGCTCTCTGCTGCCGCTGGTCCACTGTGTACAACGTCGTACTTTCCACTCTAGTTGGCAGCGCCACGCCACGCCACGCCACTCGGCGGCATACAGCGAGCGTATGACGACCCGCTCTCCCAAATTACCTGTAATTGACTGACCCCGCCCCGCCCCGCCCCGCCCCGCCCCGCCCGACTGGATGGCTGGCTGGGAGAGGAAGAGTTGAGAGGGACTGAGAATCGAAAGCAAACGGACCGAAACCATACCATACGTATACTACACTGCAGTCAAGCATGTCGTACTGGAACCTTTCCGACAGCTCATCCCTTTTTATATATATATATATTTGTCAGCATATTTTCTCGGTCAAACATATTTAAGTTTTCTCATAGCCATCCAAAAGCCGTAAGACTTGTGACTGCCGGCGAGTAATGTGTACTTATCTACTCGCAGAGCCTTATTCGCAATAATGTAGAACAGTCCGGCCCGGCCGGCCGGCCGGCGAGCCAGTCGGGTACTTTAAGTCTAAATTTGCCTCCCCTTCCATCTCCCCTCTCCCCTCCCTCGCTTCCCCTCTCTCTAGCGACCCGCCCCCTCCCTTCCGCTTCCCGCCCCAGCCCAGCCCAGCCCAGCCAGCAGTTGGACTCTACTGTGTTGCTGTCAATTTTCCGCATCACTTCAGACAGACGACTCGGGTCGGCTCGGCTCGGCTCGCAGCAGCAACTCGGTTCGCTGCCGGAAGATAGTAGTAGCCCCCCCAAAGGTTCATTAAACTTTGCATTGCAGCGCCCCGGCGTGGCGCGGCGGGGCGGGGCGGGGCGGGGCAGGACCCCACCCTAAAGGCCTTGGGCCTAGCACTACTGTAACATCCCACCGGCCAATGGCGTGCCGCCGTGACCCCGGCCGACCAGGCCGCCACGTGTCACGTTATAATTACACCACTCCAGATAACCGCATCTAAATTAAACAGGCTTAAAAAATTAAAAAGAAAAAAAAAATTACCCACGAGCCCCAAAAATTGAAACGGCTCATCTTCTTGTAATGGCTGTAGCGTGCTCGCTCGCGGCAGCGCATTTGCGCGGTATTTCAAGTTTTATTATTTTTTTAAGTTTTAAGGAAACTTCCGTCTGTGCGAAAGGGCGCCCGACCCGACCCGCGGTGCCGCGCCGCGCCGCGTCGACCGACCCGGCCCGGCATCCAATAGCGCGCCGCATTGTGGCCAAATAATCGCTTCCTCAGATTAAAAACCCATCAAGGAGGTAAATTACTACTTTCGTCACGCTCCCAGGATGATACGTATTCAAGGCGGGGCGGGGTGGGGCGGGGCGGGGCGGCCACGCCATTTCGGATAAACCTGCCCGGTACGGCCACCATCACGACCCACCTTCGGAATCTCTCCTCCCCCCTCCCCCCCACCCAGGCCAGGCCCGGCCCGCTGCGGGTACCTATGGCGATGGTGGTGGAAAGGTTGGTACCTCTGTGGGTACGTCCTTGAGCCGTGGGAGCCACCGATATTACACTTAACAGGTCACACCAACACACCGCCAAAGAGGGAGAGAAGAATGGTCAGAGAAATTATGCTCAGGAGTGGGGCACTCACTCCTTTCAGAAGGCCGCTATGTGTAGTGTAGTGTGTGTAACTAATGTATAGTCACTTGCACGGAATAACGTGCATTAACTAAAATACCGACGAAAAAAATATAAACTAAATGGAGAGAAGTGACCTTACTGTTCATAGAATTTACCCGAGGTAAAATTATTAGTATACGATTTAACAACGTAAAAACACGCTAAAAATAAGATTTGTTGTAGCCAACTATCTAAGTGAAAAGGAGCCATTCGACGCTGATTGTTGATTGCAGTGGTCCGTCCCGTCCCGGCCCGGCCCGGCCCGGCCCGACCTTGCAGTGGCTGTACCGACAGTCAGGTCACCCTACTCACTTCACTTGGTAGGAAGAGAAAAGGGACCAAGGCCAGATCAGTCCATGACGCTCCCCGATCTCCCCTCCACCGCCTCTCCCTTCCCTCGCGCCGCACCGCGCCACGCTCTTTCCCTCTCTTCCTCGTTATTCCCCTCCTTCGCCTCTCTCTCTCTCTCTCTCTCTCTCTCTCTCTCTCTCTCTCTCTCTCTCTCTCTCTCTCTCTCTCTCTCTCTCCCTCCTCGCGCCTCCTATCTCCTGCCTGCCCCCTCCCGTTCCGCGCGCCGCTGGCTGAGCGGAGCTGGCGGGGAGCGGCTCGCGGAGCGCCCTGCAGGGTAGGCCAACCCGCCCGACAGACCTGTCTCGGTGGGTTGCCTACCCTGCCCCTGGCGATCCGAGCCAACCGCGCCGCGCCGCGCCGGCTGCGTGCGTCCCCAATGCCCGGCCCTGGGCCTGGGCCCCGCGTCGCAGCGCAGCAGCGAGCACCCTCGTCTCCAGGGAGCCGTTCTTCGATCCGATTCTCGAAGAGTCTCGAAGAGTCTCGAAGAGACAGGTAGTCGGGGGTGAGGGACTGCTGCCAGGGCCGCTTCGCGCCGCGCCCTGCCCTGCCCTGCCCTGCCCTGCCGACTTACTGCGCAGTCCAGTCGTACTCGGACACCAGGCCGCGGTCATGTCGGCGGCGCACGTCTCACTTCCGCCTCCTAGACACCACCCCGCCGTTATGAGTCGAAAAAATAAAGCACACGCTATTTTCGCCGACGGAAACAAACCGGCGGGGCGGGGGGTTTGGCAGTCGCCGCGGCAGAGGCGCCATTCCTCCGCACTTTTCCGCCCTTCGGCCATATCGGCCGGCGCGTCAGCAGCGACGGGTAAGAAAGTCGAGCGATATTGTGATGTTCATTGCAAACGCTCCAAGACAGAATGGAACAGCGCTCAGGCAAGCCCGGCACCTCTCTCCACGTCCAGTCATCACTCACGCAGGTGTGACACTCCTATTTTCCGCGCACTTCAATATGGAAAGCAGCACACTTTTTTCGTTTATTGCGTCGCGGCGGAAAGGACATTGGAAAAGTACCGGCAGCGTGGTGTAGTGCGGCGCGGCGCAAGGCGGGGCGGGGCGGGGCGGGGCGACCCTCCTCTCCTCTCCTCTAGTGCTAAACCACAAGCACGTTCGGTTTGTGAACGACTCCCTCCTCCTCCTCCCTCCTACACTGCCCCTCCCTCCCTTCCCCCTATATCTCTGTGCACCGTAGCGCGGCGTGGTGGAACGCCGCTGCGCCGCGTCAAGGCGAGGCGCCCAACGCGACGCTCGTTGGCCTAGGTCTGGCGCCCCGCCACCGCGCCCCGCCACCGCGCCCCGCCACCGCGCCCCGCCCCGCCGCGCCCCGTCCAGCAATATGCTTTACTGCTGACAGTTAAGCCCCTCTCGCCGCGAGACGCAATTAAACGGGCGTGTGGCGCTGCGCTATCGGCCGCGGCGGGCCGGGCGGGGCCGGGCGCGCCGCTATCGCCAGGTGCATCGGAGTGTCGCAGTGTCGCGGGGCGGAAACGCGCCATCGAGCCGATCAGTCCCGCCCCGCCCCGCACGTCGAGTCGAGTGCGTGCATGCGGACACCAACACGACACGAACCACGTGACGCAAATGCACGTTTAGATACCTTTTTTTGGTTTTTTTTTTTTTTTGTTTTTTTAAACTTCTTTTTCTCATTTTACATCTTTGAGGCTTTCGCGGTCTGCGGAAAAAAGCATATCCAAACCTCACGCACGTTTAGTACAGACGCAGCTTTTTCTCGATACGGCCCCGATCCGATTTCGTTTAGTTGGTGGTGGGGGTGGAGGACTTCCTGCGCACGCTAACTAATTGGACGGGAAGTGGCGCCGAAAAAGCAGGTTTTTCTTTCCTTTCTTTTTTTTTTCCTATTACTATTATTTTGCTCGGGCCGCGAGATTTAGACGGCACGCTATACAACAAAAAGCGACAAACAGCAGCAGCAGCAGCAGAGCACAGCACCGCGGCGTGGGTGTAGGCGATCGATAGCCCTAAGGGTCAAGGCTGAGGGCCGTGGGCACGGTAGGGCACTGCGCGGGCCGGGCGAGCGGCCGGAGGGCGGCCGGAGGGCACCCGGAGGGCACGTTGGAGGACAAGCATTCAGCACTAGCGCGGGGCGGGGCGGGGGGAATGCGGGACAGGCACGCGACAAAACAGCTGACTGTCATTGTGCTGTTCATGTTCCCTCGTTACAGTTTTGAACGCCTCACTCACACAGCGGCGCGGCACGGCGCGGCACAGCACAGCGCAGCTGAACGCCCGCCAAACAGAACGCGGACGTGCGCACGCCGCTATATGTAGGCGGTGGGGTAGGGTAGGCTGGGGTAGGGTAGGCTGGGGTAGGGTAGGGACAGTACCCCACACTCCCGTTTAACACAGCAGGCCAGGCCTGCCGGCCCTGCCCGGCCCAGCGACAACGTGGGGGAGGGGGAGGGGGGGGGGCAGAACGGGCAGAACCCTTAAACTGCTGACGCACGCTTTCCGGTCGAGCAGAGTTTGGGGCTGGTCCAACCGGGGGTGGCTGCCACCCGCTGCCGAGCCCGCCCCGCCCCGCCCCGCCCCGCCCCGCCCCGCCCCGCCCCGCCCGGTGTTTGGCGAGAACAGGCCATCAAACGGACAAGGGTGCAATCGAGGCGGGTGGGGCGGGGCGGGGCGAGGAAGGAACGAGGAAACCAGTGAAGGTATTACGGGGCGCAGGCCATGTATTTTTTCCGGTTGTGCGGAGGTTTTATTTGAAAATTGATAGGAGGGGATTTTATCTATTGACCCGACACGCAGTTTGCAAGAGTGTTCGGCGGGGCGGGGCGGGGCGGGGCGGGGTGGGGTGGGGTGGGGTGGGGCGGGGCGGGGCGGGGCGCGGCAGTCCCGCCCGCGACCACCTCGTTACTTCCCGCGCCCCACCCGCTCCAACCAGCCTGGGGCGTACCTACCGATGCGCGATCGATCCCCGTACGGGCATTTCCCACCGTTTGTCTCGCGGGGCGGGGCGGGGCGGGGCGGGGCGGCGCCCGGCCAAGCCCCCAAACGTAGGGGAGGAGTTACAAATGTGGGTTCGGCGTGTCAGCCGGACAGCCAGCGGGGGCCCGCCGGGGCCGGGGCGGGTGTGTCTGAAGTAAGGGGAGGAGGGCGAGAGCGAGGAAGGGGGAGAAAATAATAAATAAAAAAGGGAGTGAGGGAGATAGATAGAGGCGTGAACGCGCGCCGCCCCGCCCCGCCCCGCCCCGCCCCGCGCGCACCGCAAACCATTTCCCTCCCAAGGCCGAAGCCCGGCCCGGCCAGCAGGGGCGTCCGGTCCTCCCCGCAACGCGCTAGCTCTCAGCACGAGGGGGGAACGCCACCACCGCCGCAACCGCCCGCTACCAGGCGATGGCAGGGGGTGCACGCCCCGCCCCCAGCGGGGGTGCCCCAACAAAGGCCCAGCACAGCACGGCCCCGTTTCGGAGGCCCGGGGCCCCCGGGGCCCGCGGCGCCGCCTGCCACCAACATGTCCAAGCATTTCAATTCCGACATTCCGGCTGCAGACCAGTGGAGCTCGCTGGAGTCCAGCCGAGTGCCTCTCCTCTCCTGCTGGAGGGCGAGGGCGCGCGGGAGCTCCTCGCTCAGGCGGTGACAGCGGGGCGGGGCGGGGGGGGCGCTAATCCAGAGGGGTGCGGGAGATATTGAGGGTGTGGCAACGTCGTGACGACAGCGTCACACGCAGACGTCACGTGGTCGTGTCGTCAGAAGGAGGGGAAGGCCGTGCTCCTTACCCACTCACTCACTCCCACGTCTCCCTCACTCCCTCCAACTCACTCCCTCCCGCTCTTTCTCAGTAAGGCGCCCTCTACCTCTCCCCCTCACCCTTGTCTGCTGGGGGCGGCGGGCGGCGTCCCCGGATGCCGTCACCTTTAATTACCTGGATCAGTGCTCCGCCCAAAGGTACGCTCCGCCTCCACCTGCAAGTGCTCCTCTCTCCCCGTGTCTCGGTACTTTGTCTTTCCCTCGCTGCTCCACCCTGCTCCTCTCTCGCTCTCTCTCTCTATGTATATACCACTCTCTTCCTGTCCCCACGTGCCAGAGCCAGCTTCAAGGGAGCGCGCAACTGGAGTAGGAAAAAAAACCCAGAGACGAACTGCAGAGAGTGCGCTGCGCGGGTATTCGAACCGGCGTCCGGGGCGGGGCGGGGCGGGGCGGGGCGGGGCGGGGCGGGGCGGGGCGGGGCGGGCTGGACCCGGCCGGCCGGCGAGTCGCTTCTCTCTGTCGCCTCCTCGTCGGCCCCCGGCCCCGCCCTGGGGCTGGGGCTCCCCTACTGGGTGACCTCATTCGGCACCGCCACACACGAGTGCAGCCAATTGGGCGCCGCACAGCGCAGCGCTGCTGCTATGATGAGAGAAAAGGGCGGCCAAGGACGGGCGGGGCGGGGCGGGGGGGCGGGGCGGGGCGGGGCGGGGCGGGGCGCGCCAGAGAGGAGGACGCAGTGCAGGGCGAGGACGCAACCAGGGCCAGAGCGCCAGGGGCTGAGGACCGAACCGACGCCCCCGCGCGGAGAGGCAGGCGCCCCGCGGTCACGCCCTCCAACGGCCCCGCCCCGCCCCGCAGCGCTGGTCAGCTGCTTCTTTTCTGCTACTCTGCCACAAGGGCGGGGCGGGGCGGGGCGCTGCTAGATTACGCTCCCGGGAGAAAGGAAAAAGGGCGCGGTGCCGGTGAAATGGTGGAGCGGGGTGCGTGGAGGAGGGGGGGGGGGGTAGAAAGGGCCGGGAGACGGCCAGGCCAGACCAGGCCGACCGAGCCGAACCACCCCGGCCCGGCCCGGCCCGGGCCGACCGATCTGCTCTGGGCTTTTCGTCGAACACAGCGGAAGGCTAGGCTATCGCCGCTGTGAGAACGGCCCGGCGCGGCGGGGGGGTGGAGTTGGGGGAGAGGGAGAGGGAGGGGGAGGGGGAGGGGCATTTTCATGAGGGCGGCGCTAGTGCTGAATCGGGCCGCGCGGGAGAAGAGGAATCCAAGATCAATGGACCAGGGAGGCTGGGGGGTGGGGGGATCAATCCAGCAGAGGATTAGCCCGCCTGCCTGCCTGCCGGGCCGAGGGGGATCAGGGCGGGGCCGGCCGGGGCGGGGCGGGGCGGGGCGGGGCGGGGCGTCGGTCGGCAATTCGACTATTCGGACCCTGCGGAAGGGAAGGGTCGGGTGAGTACTATAGCTGGGGACGAGCGCAGCCAGCGCCAGCGTCGCCACTGCCATTGGGACGCACACACTCTCACACACACACAGCGCACGCCCGGGAAAAAAATTCGCGGACAGTTTGCAGGTAACTGTGTGACAAGCAAAAACGAAATAAATAAAAAATGTAATAAGGAAAAGGAAACCCAAACACAATAAAATATTTGCCTTATATTCGAGTTGCGCGCCGCACACGAAAAATAAAACCACGGGGCACATGGCATACGGCTGGGCGGGGCGGCGTGCAAGTGACATTCCTTGCTAGCCCGGCCCGGCCCGGCCCGGCCCGGCCTCCACCCTCACGAGGCGCTCGCCCAGGCAAATTCCACCACATTCCTCCCTGCGAGGCCCGCGGGCCCTCCCGCCCCGCCCCGCCCCGCCCCGCCCCGCCCCGGGCCGGCCGCTATTTCTTTTTTTTTATTACGGTAGAAAGAATGGCAATTAAAACCGAAAAATTATGTGGACTGCTATTTAGAGCGAGCATCGTGCGCGTCGCGGCGTGCAACGGACGTAAGACGTGCAGGCGTCGCGGTGCAGGCAGGCGGCGCCCGCGTGGTCAGGCTCAGAGCCCGGGCGGGGCGGGGCGGGGCGGGGCGGGGCGGGGCGGGGCGGGGCGGGGCCGTATCGCCGTCGTGCTCGCCGCGAAGTGCCGGGCACTCACTCACCCAGGAGTTCTGCGTCATGCGGAATAGTACTGGCGGGCGGGACATGGGGTGATGCGAGGCTGGTGAGGTGAAGGAGGAGGCGGAAAAATGCTCCTGCCCTCCAGGTGAAAAATGAATTATTGTAAAGAGCAGGCCCCGCCCGCAAGTGCCCAAAGTGCTGCAGTGAGAGCGGAGGCCAGGCCCTCCAGCACGCATATCATTACAGCACCTGGGGCGGCGGGACGCGGCGGGGCGCGGCCCCCCAGGGGGCTCAGGGTGTCGGCGCCAGGGTGTGAAGCACGGCCGGGCCGGCAAGGACTGGGGCGGGGCGGGGCGGGGCGGGGCGGGGCGGGGCGGGGCGGGCAAGGCGCCGGGGCCGGGGTCCACCACAGAGACGGCGGCTGCCCAGCGGCGCCGCGGCGCCCGCAAAACTTTGTTTCCGAACGTCCTCTAAATGTGGACTCCCCCCCTACACCGCGCCCCGGCCGAAGAGGAGAATATCAGCGGCCGGCCCGGCCAGACTTAACAGCCCCCCGAGAGAAACTTGCCGCGCACAATGTTCGACAGTTTTCAAACTTGATTTCCCTTCCCCTTGGACCGGCGGCCGGCCGGGGTGGGCCGGGCCGCGGCGCCCCGCCAGGGTAGGCCGGCGGCGGCGGCAGCGCTTTCTCAAGTCACTGAGAAAGGAGCGGCCATTTCTTTTCCCTCAACTTGCCGCGCGATGGCGGCATAAAGAAACGACGGCAGGCGGCTGCGGGGCCGGGGCGGGGCGGGGCGGGGCGGGGCGGGGCGGGGCGGCGCCGGCCAGATATCAGCGGGGTAGGCGGGCCGGGGCCGGGCCGGGCCGGGGCTGCCGACCGGCCGGTTCATAGGGAGGAAAAATAATCCCCCTCCCACCCTCCTCTCCTCCTCCCCTCCCAGCCCCCTCCGAATGACCCGAAAAGTTTCTTTCTTCCTATAATCCGACTTCACTTACTCGGGCGCCCCCCCTATGGTCCCATTAATTTCAGCCCCTCTGGCCGCGGCGCCTGGAGCAGGAGCAGGGCGGCGGCACGGCACACACGCGGACCTGACCTGACGTGCCTGGCGGGCCGGGAGAGAGAAGTGATGGTCAGGCCACGCCACGCCACGGGGCTAGGCTCAGCCGATACGACTCGTCCGTCCATTCATTACGTGGCCAACGTGAAAGGGGCCGTTTCCACCCGGCCGCCCCGCCCCGCCCCGCCCCGCCCCGTGCTGCCCCACCTCTCATCCCATTCCTACCCCCGATATGAGTTACGTTGGTATTTGGTCGGGGGCGGACGCGGCGGGGTGGTGTGGGCTCCACAATGTGGCCTCCCGGCCCGTCCCTTCCCTTCCCGTTTTCCTCCCTTCAGTCATCAGCCCGGCACTACGGGGGAGAAGAGGAGGAAGCCGCTCCCCAAACGGCCAGAGGGGAGGAAGAGGGTGATTTCGCCAACATAAATACCAGGACTTGCAGCGGCCCGGCCGCGGCGCCACCGCCGCCGGATCTGTTGACCTTAAATTTCCTTCTCCCTTTTCCTTCTTCCAGGCCCCATCCCTTTCCCTCCCTCCCACCCTCCCCTGCAAGCAGACGACCGGAAATCGGAAAACTTCCGTCCGGCGCGAAATGACGACGACGCGGGCGCCGACGACTACCCTGCCGACAACAAGAAGGTAAAAATTAAAACGCAACGACAGGGTGGCGTGGCGCCGCCGCTCTCCGAAAGTCGCCGAGTATTTTCCGCGACGAGATAGCCTGGCAGGAGTGGTGGGAGTGACTTTGAGAGGGGCGGGGCGGGGCGGGGCGGGGCGGGGCGGGGCGGGGCGGGGCGGGGCGGCCACCCGCCGTGGTGCAATCGCCAGGCCGGGCGTCCGGCTGACCGTGTGCATCTCATAGAGCCTCCTGTCCCTGCCCTGCCCTGCCCTGCCCTGCCCTCTCCTCCGCCTTTATCGGTCGACATGTCGCTGCAGCCCGGCCCGGCCCGGCCCGGCCCGGCAGCCGACTGATTCAGAAGATCGCTCTCGTTCTTCCTTCCTCGTCGCACCAATGGCGGGCCCCCACGGTTGGCATGGCAGCGCTACATGAGTGCGACAAGGACAGAAGTACGAGGGCGATCCTCGGAATCAGTCGGCAGGCGTTACGGAAACTTCCCTCTCCGCCACGTGCGGCCCACGTGACCAGCGTCCATCACTCAATCTCCGCGTCCTGTCCTGCCTCGCTCGTTCAGTTATCGACGGGACGGCTGTTGGATAAGGATAAACCCGAGAGCCAACCCCGTCACCTCACCGGCCCACCGCACCGGCCGCCTCTGTCCCGCCAGCCTGCCAGGCGCAGCGCAGGCGGGCCGGGCCGGGCCGGGCCCGTCAGCCCGCTGGCGTGCTGGTCAGCGAGGACCAAACTGTAATCAGTGACAGGACAGACAACATTGTCGGAGGTCGCGGGCTAGAGGAGGCAGCCGCACGGCACGGCACGGCACGGCACGACACGGCAGGCTCGTTGCGGAATACTGCGCACATACCTGAGCACGCGGCCGGACAGGCCGGGACGGCTGACCGGGGCGGGGCGGGGCGGGGCGGGGCGGGGCGGGGCGGGGCGGGGCGGGGCGGGGCGGGGCGGGGCGGGGCGGGGCTGACCGGGGCGGGCTAGGTCAGGCCACGGCAGTGAGTGACTCACAACATCACACCACCGGGCCTAGAGCACGACCAGTTGCAGGATACCTCTCCCCTCTCCCCCCGCACCGCGCCGAGTCCACAGTAATAGACCCAAGGGTCGTAATGTCGTACGCGAAATAAAAGGTGGAATTTGAGCGACGGGCGCGCGCGGGAATGAGGAGTGGCACCTTACATTGTGTACATTGCAAATTTCGACCAAACTGTAAGAAGTTTGCATCAATCAAATATTTAAATTACAGAACACAAGGAGGTGCTCCAACATTCAGCAATTTTGGCATCCTATAAGAGCACAAGTAGTGAGATGTGGCCACACTGTGATGAAAGTAAGTGTGTTCCTGCTTAGGCAGACACATCCTACATATATATAAAATAGCATTGCAATATAACATCTGTTGGCCACAGGACTCAATGCCTGCTCATCCAAATTTGCTTGAACATAGCAAGTTTGAACATTCATCCCTACACACAAGAAGCTAATATTTTACTGACAATGTTTCTTGAGAAATTTTCTAGAAGGTGTCAACACATTTTTTTTGCCAGATTTTTCCTCCCCTTTAAGCTAGAAAATAAAATAACTTTGACTTACATAGTTTGCAGAGGATGGGAATACCAAAGAAGACATCAACCAGTCGATGGAGATGACCTTGGAGATCTCCTTAAAGCATTCAAAAGAAAATAGTCATATACAGATCTAAGTGAAAGTTTTAATTTTAGGATATCTGTTTAAGCTATACAAAGGAATTTTACACACCTTGTCCAGTCTCCTCTCGGTCCTTTTTCATCAATTCCACATAAAAAGGTTCATGAGTGGGTGGAGCAGCTGACGAAGAGACACTTTTTGGTGGCACTTGTGGAGTATATTGTAAATAGTCTACAAACAGAGATGTTGCATTACTTTTAAGAGTAAAGGAGGGAAATGTTAGTCACTTTAATAAAATAATGCTATTGTAATTTAATACCTGGGCCATTGTGGGGCACAATATCAGGAGGTGGTAGTGGACTTCTCCAAGCAGCTTCTGGTACCGGAAGGCGTTTCAGATTTGTACCTAGACAACCAAGAAAATTCATAAGTTTTCCTCAGAGTTCATTTCATCAGATTTTGATCTCATTGACTAAGGGATTTTAAAAAGTAGGGAAATTACCTGGTATAAATCCAGAATCGCGAGTTCTTGTGTTAAGTGCTCTGACCCAGCCATTTTGGCAGACCCTTAAAATTCGTACAGTATCGTCTTGGAGTACAGCAATCTCACCTTGGGCTGTTGGGGTGTAAGGTTGAATGGCTTGATAAAGCGCATTCTCCCTCAACTCCCCAACATCCCCATCACTGCCTTGTCCAACTCCTACCCTAGGCTGAGCCTCTGGTCTGTATTACAGGAATTAATGAAAACAAAAAGAATTTAGACATAAGAATTCACCAAGATTATCATTTAACAAAATAAAGGAGAAACTTCTAATTACCTGTGTGGAGTAGACTGCTGTGAGCTTGAGCTTGGCTCATCTTCCACAGTGTCTTCGGACCACATTCTACATCCATCCTGTGGTCAAGTTTACCGTCAACTATACTTCCCAGCCATTGTTTTCTTCAAACTATGAGGCTTTGAAACCACACTCTGAAAATGAGAAAAGACAAACAAAATTCAGTGATGAAAAAGCAAACGGGCACTGATTTTTACGGTCACACATTGATTGGATGTGAAGAAATTTGTTTGAGAGTGATTTTGACATTGACTACTACCAATCAAGCACTAAACATTAGAAATGAAATTGAAGCATAAACAACATACTGAATACTGAAAATGAGAAATGATAATAAAATAGAGAAATCAAGGATGGTATCATCATGATTTAATCAAGAACAGGCAGCTAAAACAAAGCAACTGATCGGTCAAATTTAAATAGAGGTGCTTAGATAAAATATATGTGAGTAGCAAATAAAAATTATAATTTGCGGCTGTCGAAAAATGTTATAATTTTTTTCAAACTATTAGATAACCAGTTAGAGGCTTGAGTTATCAAAAGGTAAACTTTCGACATGTTTGTTTACATGAAACCGACGCACTAACATAACCTCTATGAGGTCGACTGGGTGTAGATTTGAACACCCTAGGAGGCGCATACAAGACAACCAGACCTCAGGGTAAAATTCAGAGGGAACATCACTCTAAATTGCCAAAATATATTCAAAAATTACAAGTGATTTAACCCACGTATGTAAATAAACAAATTTGCTGTGCTTAAGATATTGACATTTTATAGGCAAAGGTTATGTTTACCTTCATCACAAAATCAAATCGGGATAAACAACGTGATTTTTCTTGTTCATGACACTTAATCAAAATCCGGATATTTAAATAAATTGTTGTTGTGAACTCTACACACTTGCACTTAACGGTAAAATCAAATAATGCTTAAAACACGATTTTTAGTGCCAGCACATGCTGCGTTCTCAAAGAATATCTTACATGTTGAATGAAGTTCTTCAAAGAAGATATATTTATCACGCGAACGAACCGCTATTATCTCTATAATTGGGTAAATAGTTTTTTTTCTTAAATTATCAGCAACAATTATTTTTTCTTGCTTGTGTGATTACGCTTAACAAAATATCCGCACTTTTTTTACCGGATACGAGTGTTCTCAACTACCGACTGCTTCCGGTGCGCGGGGGAAGCTCAAGTGCAAATTTGACCCTGACCATCAGGACGTTGAATCATTCATGTTTTTTTCTAGTTGCGTGGTAATTTCAAATTTCGTCTCTGAATCTTTTTATTATTGAATACAACGTAAACCGTCAGTTTGTAAATTACCTATTCATTTGCTTTTCTGTTATATGCTGTAATGAAGATTTTTCTCCCTTTCTGATCGCCCTCGCCCAGTGTTTCGACGTTTTTGCCTTGAGATGATGTATAACACGGAAGAACTACGGGCGTGGTAACGAGAATACGAATAGGTGATTGTTGGATTAGATTGTGTCTTCTGAAGTTATCTTTGCAGCCGCTGTAATGATAGAAGATAGCCATCATTTTTATTCATTCGGACTCATTTTCTCGAATCTCATTCATTTGTCAGAAGTACAATTTTTCATATTGTACCATAGAGTCGCTGCCTGCTCGATGGACACACCTCCGCTCCTTCGTCTGCTAGTTCAAACGTCAAGAACTGACGTTTAAAAATGGCTGCCCTTATGTGGAAGGGTAAAACAGCTAGATTTCCTCGAACAAATCTGTTAAAACTTTGTTCTGATGTATTTTCTTTCCAGTCCACGAAGTTCTTTGGAACAAAGGTAAATTTTTTGCTAGTTCAAGCCTACAACATTGTGTTGTTATTTTGTATATTGATTCTGATTCATAACCTTAACACACATATATGCCTTCACATACCTTATTTCAGAGACACCTTTTTGCTCAATGATTTGCTAATCTTATTTTAGATTAAAGTAAATGAATCGCATATATTTGTGTGAATGTCATTTTATTATTTTGTATTCACTCTGAATCTTTCAAAGTATGTGAGAGGTCCACATCATTTACAGTGTCAAGGACAATATCTATGTTCTGATGGTCTATTCATTCCTTTTCAGGTAAATCATCCAGAATTTGGCCTGCTCTTTGACATTGATGGTGTGATTGTACGAGGCAAGAAAGTTCTTCCAGCTGTCCCTGAATCTTTTCAAAAGCTGGTGGATAAAAATGGAACGTTCCGAGTGCCTACTGTGTTTGTAACAAATGCTGGAAACGCTCTCAGACATGATAGGGCTATCCAGCTCTCTAATTGGCTTGGTGTTGAGGTAATATTAAATATAGATGAATGGTTTGTAATGCTTTAGTGTTTATACAGTCAAACATTTTTATTTTTATTGTCACCAAAGGTACATGAGGATCAAGTTGTTATGGCTCATTCCCCCTTGCGAATGTTTCATCAATTCCATGATAAACGAGTCCTTGTATCTGGTCAAGGACCAGTAGCTGACATTGCCAGAAATGTCGGTTTTCATAACATAGTAACTGTAGATGAACTGAGGAAAACATTCCCAACTTTGGATGCTGTAGACCATGCTCGCCGTATATCTGGAGTAGGTATTTACCTGTTTATTAATCAATCTCTGTCATCTTGTTTATTTAGTGTTCTTACAAATCATTTCCTCTCAAATTTCAGGCAGGTCCAAATGAAAAATCATTTGTGCCAGTAGAAGCAGTAGTATTGTTTGGAGAGCCAGTTAGGTGGGAAACATCACTGCAACTGATCTTGGATGTATTGATGTCCAATGGTTACCCAGCAATTGCTCCACCAGGGATAATGTACCCCCATATTCCTTTGCTAGCATGCAATATGGACCTTCAATGGATGGCAGAGGCATGCATGCCCAGGTTTGTTATCCTAGTTTACTTTTAAAAAATATGGTACTCTAAGCAAACTGTAAAGGTATGTTAAATTCCCAATGTCTTTCTTTCAGGTTTGGTCATGGAGCCTTCCTACTGTGTTTAGAAGCCCTCTATAAGAAAATTACTGGAAAAGAACTAATATATACTGCATTGATTGGCAAACCTAGTGAAATTACTTATCATCATGCACACCACATGGTGCTTAATCAAGCCCAATCAATTGGCATCAACCATCATTTGAAAAGACTTTATGCTATTGGGTAAGTATTGAAATTGCAAGTGGAAACATTTAGTTATCTAACACACAAGTTGTGAATAATTGCCATCCCCTTTTTAGTGACAACATAAACACTGATGTATTTGGTGCGAATCTTTATAATCAGTACCTCTCACAACGTAAAGCAAGTGGACGTGTGAAACAAGTGGCTCGAACACGTACCATTGAACATCATCTTCAGGCTGACCCCAGTGATTGGGATAATGGAGCAGAAAACTGTTTCAGCATTCTTGTGGAGGTATTTTTTTTCCCATTGCTATTCAATGTTTCTCCAGGTACTGGCTTGAATTTAATAATATTTTCATTAATTAACATTAAAATATTACAGACTGGAGTTTACTCTGTAGACCGCGAAGAGAGCTTGCTGGACCACACCCCACGTGACTTCCTTCCTGTTGAAGAGAAGTTAAGAGAACCCAACTTCACTGTTCAAAATGTTTGCAAAGCTATTGATTTAGTTTTTGAACAGGAGTCCTATCAATAGTACCTCCACTTGCTCCCCTAGCCAATATTTCATATTTAATTGAGACAATGTAACTGAAATTCTGATGTTCAAGGAATGCGAAGAGTTGTAACTGAACCATATCTAAAATTAATCAATTTATTATTATTTTTTTTATCTTATCAGAAAAGCAATATTTTTACTGGCGTATTGAAAGATTTTAATTTGTTTACAATTAAGAATGTTAAGACCACCTCCTCAATTTTTGAATGATTTGAATATGAGCTTTGAGTTAAAGGAAAAGTTGGAGTGGATTCAAGATGTCTTTTGAGAATTATTTAATAATCCTTCTAAAATGAATGTCAGTGAAGTTAGTTTTCATAATGGTTACATATACTTAAATACACTTTAGAAATACTTGTTCTCTTTGAGCATCGTGGTCAGTGCTTGACACTCTGATGTTTTAATTGGAATGCCGTCTCTATCCTCTTTTTAAAAAAAATGTCAGCTCAACCATTTGGCTTTTCAAGGAAAAGAAATAAATCATGCCGTTTTGTTGATACATTTTAGGAACAAGTAGTGAAATCATGAAAGTGGCACAAGGTAGATTGCTGTGTGTCTACTGGTGCTGATTGGTGTAAAGAAAAAACTTTCCTGCAAAACTTTTAGTTAAGAAGAAAACCTTAAAAGTTATTTGGAGATGTGGGGCAAGGTTTTATTGCTAATAACGTTTTGTTAACTTACTTTGTGCCAAATGAAAAGACCTGGTTTATCAGTGAAATATTGTACGCAATAGTAGAAATGGGTCCAAAGTCATATTCATGCAGAAGCTACATATATCACTGGTACATAAATAAGTACAATCTTTTATTCTGTATGTTTTAGAAATAGTTCTGTTTTTTCTTCTTCTTTTTTTCCTCTCTCTTTCCTTATTGCAGTAATTAACTGTTGATTTTATGATGATGCATCTGTGATTTCAGGCATACAATATCAGTAGAAATTTAAAAATCTGTTTAGTTCATTGAGTTGTTCTTCTGGTACAACCCAACATTTTCTCTTGTGGGTACTGCCTGAAAATAGTCTGGAAAAGTTTTTAAAACTAATTTATTACAATAAATTTGTAGAACGTCATGAAGCTTCTGCCATTTGTGGTTTAATACTACAATATGTTGACCTTGCTCAAGATAATTTTACCCCTGGAATAAGAATAAATCTGTTCAAGCTGGATCTCTAGGCGATTATTATAAACTATAGATATGTTCCTAAACTCATAAGTGTCTCACAGTGGTTCTTCCCCCTAGCAGACCTAAAGACCTTTTGTAGAACAGTGAACAAAAGAATTGTGATATTGAAGTTTAGAAAAGAGCTAGGTAGAAAGTGGGGAAAAATATGTAAGTACATTATTTTTTTTGTTCATTCAATGATTTTTTCCTGCCAACTTATTCCCCACCTATGAATGGTAGATTTTAATTCTAGTGTATTTTGAATCTTTTGGGAAAAAATATGTGTGAAAGATGACAATACCCAAATTTAAATAAATGAAGACTTTTAACCAGTCCCTGCAGAACTATAATATTTGTTGCTTCTTTGTCCCCTAATCCCGGTTTTAAGGATTCTTGGAGTTACAGTCATGATGAGGCTAGAGCGAGGGCTGGAGAGCGCGCAGGGTCGGTGCCGCTTTCGGCCTCCTCATGGACACAGAACAGTTCCCACTCCAAAATCCGTTCACCAAATCACACTCTCTTTTTCCCCTTCCCTCACGTGTCAACCAGAGGCGGAAAAGCGAACATTTCGAGCAGACTTTGCCTGGATCCACCCTGTTTCTCCTCTATGCGTGGTGCGGAATCAACTAGCGGTACTCTGCGCGCGGGTGCGGGGCGGGGCGGGGCGGGGCACTGCACTGCAGGGGCCTGGAGCCCGCCTGGAGCCCGCCTGGAGCCCGCCTGGAGCCGCCAGTCGCCAGTGGCGCGGGCTTCTCCTCGCGCGACGGTCGCTCCTCTCTCCGCCGGCACCAACCAGACCAGCACCTCGACATGGCGTCCGCGCCGCGCCGCGCGTCCTCCGGCACCTCCAGGACGAAGCTGCCGCTCGCCCTCCTGGCCCTGGCCCTGAGCCTCCTGGCCTCGGCCGCGGCCACGCCCGTGCGCTTCGACCAGCGCCAGAACGGCAGCGTCAACGTGCAGGTCGACCTGAAGGACCTGGAGGTGTTCGCCATCATGGAGGAGGAGGAGCTGGAGGGCGCCGTGGTGAGTCGAGTCGGGCGGGGCGGGGCGGGGCGGGGCGGGGCGGGGCGGGGCGGGGCGCGATCCCCGCGGCGAGTTTCAAATTTAAAATTCGAGATTGTTACTGCACTAACTCTTAACGGTGGCAATGACCCCCAAGCACGGAGTCACCGCACTTGTCCTGTAGTCGCATGTGCGTAATTGAGCGCTGCACCCGCGGCGCGGTGCCGGGAGCAAACGCACAAGGAGTCGTATCGTGACGAGTTCGGGTCGCGGCGGTGCGGTGCGGGGCGGGGCGGGGCGGGGCGGGGCGGGGCGGGGCGGGGCGGGGTCGGCGTGCTCCTCCGCCATCACCGCACATCCTGCTGACGAACGCCACGCCACGGCCATTACTGCAGGCCGCACCGCCACCGCCAGTAACGCCAAATTGGTCGCGCGCAATTATTTATTTTTGTTTTCTTCTCCGACCGCGACGAAGGCGAAGGGGCCCTTATTCGAGACAGAAAAGGGTGTAGAGGTTTAAAATGCTTCTCTAGGCCTCTACGCAATTAAAAAAATGCAAATTTGACAGGAACGCAAGGTTTGAAAATGACCACACTGGAAATCCAAGTCTAAGAATGTCGCTCACTTGTAGATGAGCGAAAAAATTCACTCACTTGTAGGTGAGCAAATGACTATTCGCTCACTTGTAGACATTCGTACACTTGTATTTCCACTGCAGGGCCAGGCTGTCGAGGTTGACGCGTCCCGCAGGAGAGCCCGAGGTGGCCCCACCCCTACCCCGCCCGCCGCCACAGGCAGGCGCGCAGCTCATGACTCCCGCGGGTCCCGGGGGCGATGCCGCGGCCGCCGCGGAGCCCCGCCCCGCCCCGCCCCGCGACCGCAGGACTAGACGGGGCTGCGATGCGTGCGGGCCGCGCAGAGCCCCGCATCCCGTCTCCCAACCGCCACGCTCGGGGCAGGAACCGGACTGCAGTTATATGGCCGTGTAACTGGAATGCTGTCGCGGGCCCACGACGAGGTATATGCCACCAGCCCAACGGCGTCCGCGCCGCCCGCGCAGTACGGCGCGCAGCCCCGGGCGGGGCGGGGCGGGGCGGGAGGAGGGAATGTAGGGCGAGCCGCCCACACGAGTAGCGGGAGCAGGGAGGGACAGGCCCGGCCGGGGCGGCGGATGACGAGGCCGGAGGGTCTCTGACGTGAGTTCGCAGATGTATTTGACGTGCCCGTTGTTCGACTGGAGGCTCAGCTGGAGGCGCAGCTGGAGGCGCAGCTGGAGGCGCAGCTGGAGGCGCAGCTGGAGGCGCAGCTGGAGGCGCAGCTGGAAAAGGCCCCGGTCCGAGCGGGTCCGGGAGGCTGCTCGCACCGCACCTCCCCGCGCCTCGCCGCGCCACGCCACGCCACGCCGCAGAGCACCGCGAAGGGACGTTGCCCTTTCCCGGGCGTGCGGCTCGCCTCGCCTCGCCCCGCCCCGCCCCGCCGCACCTCGCCACACCCCGTCCCACCTCACCACGCCTGGTGGGGGCGACCTAGGCGAATGACTTATGGAATGCCAGCAGGCCTTTTTAAGAGGCCGCGGCGGAATGGCACTTCCCTTTGTACACCGTTAAGGCAGTGGGAGGCACGAGTGGTTTTCTAGAATTGCCGAGTGAGAGAGGTTCAGTACTCATGTTAACGCTCCGGTCTTTGGGAACGACATGTATTGTTCGCTCCGAGTGGGGAGCGCCTGCGAACCGACGACAGGCAACCCCGCTGTACGCCACAGCTCGACAGGACTGTCTAACCCTCAGGCGCTTTTCCCCCGTCGCGTCGGCAGGCCCAGGCTGTCGAGTCGGTGCGGCCGGGCCTGGACGCCCACGAGTCCGTGAAGGGCTCGCCGCTCGGCGCCCCTATCGTCAGTGACGGCCCCAGCCCCGCCGCGGCGCCGGCACCACCCGCCCCTCCGGCGGCGGCGGCCAGCGCCGGCGGGAGCGGCGCGACGCCGGCATCCAATGCGCCGCGCCGCCCCAACGACAAGCTCGCTGCCATCAAGCACAAGACGGGTGGGCTGCTGCCCCACGAGCGAAGCGACGCGGCGTAAGTCTCGCAGACTCGGGTTATACATTTTACAAAAATAGAAATAAGACATTTTGAAATTTCTAAAGAGCTGCGGTTGTTTTTTTACAGGCCGCTGGAGCTCCCTCCCTGGGAGACAGCCGCCGCTCGCGGCGAGGACAGCGCCGAGGAGGAGGAGGAGGAGGACCTGGAGCCCCGGTCCACCACGGCGGTGGAGGCTCGCGCCGCCCCCGCCCCCGCCCCGCCAGCCGCCGCCGCCGCCCCCGCCGTGCCTCCCCGCCCCACGCAGAGCCAGGGGGTGCGGCCCGCCGGCACCGTGTCCGTGGCGCACCTCCACTGCGGCCTCGGCTACTACCGGGACCAGACGGGCCGCTGCCGCCGCGCCCGCCGCCCCTCTTCGTGAGTGTCCACGCCGACCCCGCCACGGTGCAGCTAGATTATCCGACATATCTTTGTCCAGCCTGGCGATTTCACCGAAATCCGAAAAAGCGCATTCCGACCAGTATTTTGTCCGACCGTGTATAAAGTGTCAGCCGCAACAATTGCGATGTTTGCCTAGGATGACTAACATTGAACAAGACCGTCGAGGTAAAACACTTACCAGAAGAGTCCCCCGGAGACGTTCATCCAGTCAGGGATTCCACAAATTGGCAGCTGACATAGGTTACCAGCGGCATGACGTGGGCCATCTTTTTGGCGATCTTGATATCACACACAGTTCCGATTTATGACTTTTGCCGAAGAATAGTCTAATCTGACACCACTTGAATATCTCATGTTCACGCCGATACTTTGCACAGATGCTAAAAGTTTTTCCAAACCGCGAAAACGAATAAAAACGCCTTACCGAACGAGATGACGCGACACTGACCGCTGTTCATCTAAAACTGTCCCTGCAACCGTTACTGCAGGGCTGCCAACTTCAATCCAACCTAACCACACTTGTTGCTGATGCATTAAAAATTTCGGATTTGAACGGAGGTGCTTCCTGCCATTTTGGCAATGAGAGCAGCTAACGTGACAGGAAAGAGACTTTTTCGTGAATTATTATTGTACATTTTTTGACGAATTTTGCAGATCTGAAAGCTGTTACTGAGCCTGGTTGGGTCAGGACGGGACGGGGGGAGGGGCGGGGGGCTCTCGATCTCTCGATCCATCACAAGTATCAAGAGGATCGTCTGCTGGGATGAATGAAACATCATAACCTAACTAGGGACGGCTCGGAAAATCCAGTTGCTTCGACGTTCAGATTGGTTTTACGTCCAATTTACCCGAGTAAACAAGGTCTGACCGAATCCAGTTCGGACAGCGCTTTTTCGGATTTCGGACAAAGATAGGTTGGACAATTTACATACACCCGCCCCTAGCGCCTGGCAGGGCAGCTGACGTATTCTCCGTCGTTTCTTTTGTTTTGTACTTTTCCAGATCCAACACTCGCAAGCACCACCACGGCACGAGGAGGAACCGCCCCCCGGCGGGCGCGAAGCCTGCCCACAGCACCGCCTCCACACCCACCAGGGCGGCCACCCCCGACCCGGCCAAGGAACTGCCCACGAAGACACCCGCCATCAAGGAAACTGTGCTGAAGACGTCGCCGACAAAGGACTCAGCCGTCATCGACACGAAGGAGTCCGTCAAGGAGGCGGCCCCGATTCCGGTCGCCCCTAGTGCCAAGGACCCTGTCGGCGACTCGCCGAAGCCGACCGTCGCGTCTGCGCCAGTGGCCGCCGCGGCCAAGCCGGCCGTCCAGGATGCGGAGGTGAAAGAGGCCGTCAAGGAGACCGCCAAGGAGGCCGTCAAGGAGACCGCCAAGGAGGCCGCTAAGGAGGCCGCCAAAGAGGCCGCCAAAGAGGCCGCCAAAGAGCCGGCCAGGGGGGTGGCCAAGGAGAAGGAGCCCGTCAGCCTGCACAAGGCCCAGGCTGTCAAGCAGGCCCCGGCCAAGGTGGCCGCCGTCAAGGTGCCTGTCCAGGACCGCATCGCGAGTGCGAGCGCGAGCGGCGGCTACAAGGCGACCAGCACCGTCGGCGGCAACGTGAGCGTCAAGGAGGCCGTGAAGCTGCAGCCCGTGCCGCTCAAGTCGCCGCCCAAGCCGCCCGTGAGGGAGGCCCCGGCCTCCGCCCCGGCGCCCAAGCCGCTGCGGCAGGCCAGCAAGCCGACGGCGGTGCCGGCCAAGGACAAGGAGGCCCCCAAGGTGTCGCACCACCACGGCCAGCACAAGATCACCGTCATCAAGGAGGACACGAAGCCGCGCAGCCCCGTCCCCGCGCCCGCCAAGGTCGCCGTCAAGCCGGCGTCCTTGCCACCAGCGCCAGCCCCAGCCAACCCCGTAAAGAAGAACTAATCCCGTTTTTCGGTGCGGTTGATTGATCGAGCAACTGATTTTCAAGGGCCCGATACGTGCTCGGGGCCAGGGTGAGCTTGTCTACGTTGCGCCCTTGTCTTCTTTCCTGCGGCGGAAAGTAGATGAAGTGCCTCCTAGATCCGCCCTGCTCCCGGGCTTCTGAAGCCCCAGCCTCCAGCGTGTCGCGATCTCAGTACACTTGCGAGCTAACACTTCAATGGAACTTGAAACGCTCTAATTGCATAGTTATTTTAAATTTGTTTTTTCTGCTTTCCTTCAACATTTGTGATGTATGTTATGTATTTATTTATTTAATTATTTATTTATTGCATAAATTATTTATCTATGCAAAGAGATCTTTGTATTCACATCACCCTTTTCATCAGCCTCCCGACAAACACTTGCGCATTCGCCATACAAGTCCCGAAATACTCCCATACGCTATACGAACTGGTGAAGCTCAGGGCAGCTTGGTGGCGATCCAGGGTAGCCTGCCGTACCTCCGGTACCTCCAGAAGTCGAAGGCAAGCTTGGCGAGCACCGTCACGAGGGAGACGGCCAGCGCCGCGTTCAGCAGGTCCAGGGCGGACACCCGGGGCTCCCCCTCCTCGCGGCACACGGCGCCCCGGCTGAGCGCGTGTATCTGACATGAGCGTAGCAAATCGACAACAAATAACAAGGCAGTCCATCCACTAAATCCGTATTAGACTTTCTTTTCTGGCTTTATTTACCTTTTTCATGGAGTTTTCGTCACCCTCGACCGCGGCGCACCGGATGTCGTCCCAGTCCTGAATGAGAGGTTTGTATTTGGCGAGCAGTTCCTTTATAAACAAAGCAAATATATTTCTGAACAAGCGTGGTGAGCGAAGCTCATTATGTCTCAGGCTAAATTTTCCGGTCGCGCCCAGGAAATAGCCAATAGCTAGGCGTAACTCACCTGAAAAGTGGGAGTGAACTGGCAGTCGCACCGCCAGGGATTGAGCCCGAGATAGACCCTAACGACATGGTCGTTTCTCTCCAGGGCGTTGTCTAGGGCGTAAGTCGGTAGCTGTACAAAATGGTACAAAGTGGTGAAGCAAGTATGACCCAGAGGGCCACCCCGCCCCGCCCCGGGCCCCGGATTCTTCTAATAAATGTAGAATTTCCATTCCCTTTAAAAACTGATTTTAATTGGGGCGAGTTAGCGCCGGGGCGAAATGGGCATGGGGCAAGTCACTACTGGGGCGAGTTATGCTGGGGCGAGTTGTCCTAAATCCCTTACCTGCTCGAGTTTGTTGGCTCTCAGACTAAGCACTCTAAAGTTGGCGAGCCACGGTGAGCCCTCGAGGTCGGCGATGGACTCGACGTGGTTGTCGTCGAGGTACACGTCGAGGACCCCGGCGTGCCGTTCCACCAGCGGCCTGACGCTCGTGACCCTGTTCCCGCGCAGCAGCAGCGTGGTGGTGTTGGCCGGCAGGCGGGCGGGCATGGCGCCCAGGCTGCGGTGGCTGCAGTTCACCGTGATGATGGGCATCAGGTCCCCGACCACGCCCGGGCCGGTGTCGCGGCCCGCGTCCCGGCTCGCCTCCCTGGCGTTCCTGACGACGCTCGTCAGCTCGCAGGAGCACGGGTCGCTGGCGGGGCACTCGTCCGCCAGGCGCTGGAGCAGGTGCGGGAGGTTAGCTCCTGCCGAGCCGACCTGACCCGAGCTTAACCTCATACCCACACACACCTTGAGCAGCGCGACGACGGGCAGCACCGGCCTGCGGGGGTACAGCGCCGCGCCGCACTGCATGCCGTCCGGGTCCGCGACCAGCCGGCGCGCGCGGGGCTCCGACAGCCAGGACAGCGCCAGCGTGCACCGCCACGGGTTACCTGGACTCGCCCGGGGCAGTCGCTCAGCAATTGTGGGAAGAATCATAGGTGTCGCTAAGGGCGCGTGCGTGGTCGTTTGCGGGCATGACAGGACAGGGGTCGCGAGGGTCCTACTTGGTCGATTGCGGGCAGGCCCGACCTGGATGGCCGATTCCAGGAAGCAGCGTAGCGTCGGCCATCCAGGTGCGGCCTTTCCGCAATCAACCAAGTACAACCCTCGCGACCCCTGTCATGCCCGCAAACGACGCAACGCTGTCGCTAAGGTCGTGGGCGAGGTGAGGTCGAGGTCGCGGGTGAGGTGACTCGACTCACCGGCCAGGAGCAGGTGCTGCAGGCCGGGCAGGCGGAGCACGCTCGCGCTGTCCAGGGAGCTGAGCTGGTTGCGGCTCAGGTCCAGCAGGCGCAGGCGCCGCAGCGCCGTGAACACGTCGTCCCCGAGCCACGTGAGCCGCAGCCCGGCCAGCACGAGCTCCTGCAGCTGGCTGTGGTACGGGAAGTCCAGCAGCTCGGTGATGTTGCTGTCCGTGACGCGCAGGCGCTCCAGCTGGCCGAACATGGTCAGCATGCTGGGGTCGAACGTGTCGTCCGGCCAGTAGCACAGCACCAGCGCCGTGGTCTTGTGGCTGCCGGCCGGAGGAGGGGAGGGGATGACACGCGGCGCTGGAGAGCAAGCACGTGACGGTCACGGTACCAACCTCCGGGTGCGCGAGATCTTGTGGAGGCCGCCGGAGCACACCACCCGGGTGCTGACGCCGTCCCAGCGCACGCTGGCCTCGCAGCGGCCCGGCCGGTGCAGGCCCGGGCCCGGGTGGCAGGGCGCATGCGCGTGGTGGCGGTGGCCGGGGGGCGCGGGTCCCGCCAGCACGACGGGGAGGTGCGAGGCCGCGGGCCGGGCGGTGGGGTCCGCCACCACGCGGGCCCACTCCAGGGGCGCGGCCGGGGGCGCCTGGGTCGCGGGCCAGCGCGTGGAGGTCGCGGGGGCGTCAAGGGCGTTGGGCACCGGGAGGGCGGCGGGGGCGAGGGCGGGGGCGTGCGCGGCGGCGGCGGGCTGGTCCGTCACCAGGCGCCTGTCAGCGTCGCCTGGCACCGTAAGAGGAGGCATCCCCATGCCCGTCACCACATCGACTGGCTGCGAGAGGGCGGGCGGGGGCTGGTCCGTCACCTGGTGGCCGTCGGCCGGGCCAGCGGGCGCGGGCGCGGGGGCGGGCGTGCTCGTCGCGAGGTGCAGGCCAGCAGGCGTCCTGGCCGCGGCGGTGAAGTCCAGCCGCTGTAGCGACGCGCCGGCCGAGAGGCCCTGCTCCGGGGTGTGCTCGAGCTCAGGGCGGGCCACCGCCGTCACCGACCCGACGAGGAGCGCGAGCGCGGACACAAACCTGGACGCCATGGCACAACACCACCAGCTCGTTATTGTAATGCGCCTCGCATGCTCCCTCTTTGCCCGCCTCCGCTTTATCAGAGAGGAACAACTTTACCGGACGGGCCGACGGATTTATGAGTGGCGCGCTTACACACACTCACTGTAAGGAACATCCTGCAGCACGCCCCAGAATCACTGACATTACTTTTTTTAAAACAGGGAATAAACCAGAACGGAGAATTTTTCGTCAGACCCCTTAAATATAGTGACCAGGGCAAGTAGTGTTATCAATAGTGTTTTAAAAGGGAGATTTTTTCCATTACTTACCGCACTTGAAGTGGCCCCATGTGCGGCCCCCATCAAGCCCTGCGGCCTGACGAGGCGCTCTACTCCTCCGCAACGAGCCTCCTCGCACTGAGGAGGGCGCTCCGCCCCGCCCCGCCCCGCCCCACCCAGCGGCGCCCCGCCCCGCCCCGCCCCGGGCAGAGCCACTCACACGGCAGGGGGAGCTAATGAGGCCCCACACGGCAGTGCGAACAACAGAGCTGCGCCACAGAAAAAGCAGAGAACAATCCTCGTGGAGCGCGGCCGAGTTCGGAGTCGGAGGAGACTCTTAAGGGCCGGACGAGAGGTCCTCCTGCTCGCGGATAGCGTCCCTGTGCAATGAGGCGAGGAGTGGCGAGGGCCGGGCGGGGCGGGGCGGGGCGGGGCGGGGCGGGGCGGGGCGGGGCGGGGCGGGGCGGGGCGGGGCGGGGTGGGGCGGCCCGGATACTGGCCGTGAGCCCAGAGCACACATCTCGCGTGATAGCCGCGGTTGGGGCGGGGCGAGAGTGGGCCCGAAAATGGTACTGCTAAACGTTAAGGAGGGAAGGTAAACCAAGGGGTTGGTAGCAGAAAAGTTGTATAGGTGCCATCGAGTTCTGACCTTCTCTTCGATTTCATTTTATTGATTTGACTTTCACATGAGTAGGATATAATGACGATCAAGGTGAGTAAAAATTTCAGATGTGCGGGTGAGTAGCTTTAAATGGGTTTAAATAAATGTGAGTGGTTCTGGGAACGATAATGCAGCGAAGCAGCGGGTGCACATCCACATGCGCATCCTCCAAGGTCGGTCCGGCTAGTTCTTCTTGTTGTAGAGGACGGCCGTGGAGGAGTGGCGGGCGAACGTCAGGCCCGGGGACTGTTCGTTGTACGACGCCTGCGCCAGCACAGCGCCTTTAACAAAAACAGACCCGTTTGATTATTCGCCGGGAACCACTTGGCGCTCATCGGAGAGCACGCGTACAATGTGGTCAAGTTCATGATTTTGGAGTGAGCGCGTCGTCCAACCTGAGGCGTCGATGCACTTCCGATCCACGACGCCGTGGCCGTTGACGGTCTGCGAGCTGACCTCGCAGCGGACGCCGTTGCCCCGCGGGCACCTTAGGCCGTCGCAGTTTATCGAGCCTGCAAACAAACCGGTCCTGTACTCGCACTCGCAGGACACACCGCACTAGGCACCGGGCACCGCGAGCGCACCGGCACGCACTGTGCTAGGCGGCGCGGCGCGGCGTGGCGTGGCGTGGTGCGCCCCATGCATTCCCCGTGAGAGGGCCCCGCCGCGCCGCACCGCGAGTGCGAGGTCCCGTAGCGCAGCGCCCAGAGTGACTCGGCTCGATCACGGACTCGCTCCGCCCTCCGCCCCGCCGATCGGATTCGGTCGCGTATTTCCGTCGCGGGGGCGCGAGTGCCAAGGCGGTGGAGGGAAGTCCCAGCACCACCACGGGACGGGGGGCGGAACCGGAACCAAGATGACTCGGTAATGTGGGAGAGGATAGAGATTTCGCTCACCGTCCTGGTTCGTGGTGATCATCGAGGGTGTGGAGTTGACGTAGCCGATGGCGAAGACCAGGACCAGGAGTGATATATGGCCCTTCATCTCGTAGGAATCTAGACGGACAGAAAATGAAACCGGCATTCTTAACCAACATCAAACAGACTGGGAAAAATAATATGTCAGTCTATATTTTTAGATTCTGATTCGCAGCCGCGGCGCAGAGCAGAGTCAGTTATTGCGCTGCGCCGAGTGGAGCTGAGCTAGGTCATGGTCCGTCCCGTCGTCCGTCCCTGGGATGCTCGCACAGACTCCTCGCGGCCTTCCCCGATTACGGACGACAGAGAATGTTTGTACATGTGTAAGATGGACGCAATTTCGAAGGCTAGCGAGCAAAGTTACGCGGTCGCTGGACCCCGACTTGAGATGCCGCTACGCGCTATATGAGCCGCCCTTGACCCGCGGGGGGCGCGGCCCCGGCCCCGATAAGGCGATCATTGAGCGATCCGCGAACAGCGGCGGCGAGTGGGGCGCGCGCGCACGCCCACGCACTCACGCACACGCGAACGAAAGGATTTTGTTTCACATTACATCCTTTTATATCGCGTCCGCCACGAGCGCAGACTAACAAATTGTCACACACGACCTACTTCTCTTCGCCAGGCGGTACTTCCCTCCGACAGCATGAGAGAAGGGCGTCCTTCTCTCATGCCGACAGGTAGAGAGACTCAGAGTCTCTCTACCGACAGGGCCGCATCGCATCGCCACGGCTCGGGTCAGAGGCTACATGTCCTCTCAGCCCTCCCAACTAGATGCGGTGAACCGGGACTAGATGAGTGTTCCAGGTGATAGGTCGGCGCGGCGCTCGGTTTAAAGTCAATTTGACCTCCGAACTTTGGGATCCCGTTCCGCCCCGTCCGCGCGGTGCCTGGCGCCCGCTCCGCTCCCCGCTGGGCTGGGCTGGGCCGGAGCCCGGCCGGGCCGGCGTGACCGCCCTCCTCCTTACCTCGAGCCTGCTCCTCTGCTTGGCCTGCTCCAGCTACTGCGCCGTGGGGTTGTGGTGTAGTGTGGTGGCGTCGAGTGCGACCGAGCGATTCGTCAGCGTTCGCCGCCAATTCGTGTCAAACTGACGCGAAATGGTCAACACTAACCGTGAAATAGGAACGAACGTGCCGACGTCTTATGTTTGAGAGCTCCCCCACCGGCTCCCCGCCCCCCTCTCCCTCTCTCTCTGTCTGTTGTCTCTGTCCTGCCTGGTGCTTCCCTCGCGGCCGCGAGTCGCGAGCGCCACCCGAGCGATATGTGATCGTGTTGCGTCCCGTCCCGACCCATGCGGGCGGGCGCGGGGCGGGCGCGGGGCGGGCGCAGGGCAGGCGCGGGCGGCAGGCCGGCGGCCGAGCCACTGACGAGCTGACCTCCGTCCTCTTTAGCGGAGTGCGACACTTACGACCTGTCAGTGTCGGTACGGCCCTTATGGCCCCGGCCCGCGGGAAAGGACGACCCGTGCCTGGAGAATCTGGGACAGCGTATCCGTGCGTCAGAGGATGTGCGGCTTGTCGCAAAGATGGCTCCGAAAAAACTTTTAAAATTTTTCTTCTGGTGGTCCGTGGAAATGACGAAAATGGCCCGCTCGATAGCTTTTTCCAAGGCGAAGGGCAGGCTACCCGGCCCCTCTGCTGGACGAACACTTTTGCTATGCGTTAGACTGGCCGTACGTCTGCTTCATACCTATACTGTCCTGCTAACGCTCAGATCATGGAGATTTTTTTTCTTTTAGCAAGGTTGACAGGTTTTATTTTCACGCGAGGCACCGCAGCCCGCGGGCCGCGCTTCCCAACCAGCGCGCGTGTCCGATGGGTTGCCTACTCGACCCCGTCGGCCCGGCTGCACAAGCCCTGCGACTTCTGGAGAGTTTTATTTTTCAGGGGAGACGGCTTCAAGTGACAAAGCTCGGAAGACAATGTTCTGAGACCATGCCCAACGTGCCGGATCATATTAAACAACTACCCGGTGGCAAAAATGAGTTTTGAACCTGCTCAAAATAACAATCGGCGAAGTCGCCTATCCGAATCAATATCCGAACAATTTTTTTCAAGAATGCATATGTGTCTTACGCCCCGCCCCACGCGTCGGCGTTGGGCGCCTCGAATCGCTCGAATCCGCCAGGTAAACGCCGACTTGGCAAGGGGGCCCTGGTCGGAGAGGAGAGGGAGGGCTCTGGAGGGGGGGGGGGGGGCTAGGAGAGGGGAATGCAGAGTTGCTGACGTATACTCTGTGATAAATCAGCCGTCAGCCGGGTAGCCGAATACATTTGGGGGCACCTTTGCATGCGCCTTCCGCGAGATAATACGAACCCCTTCTTCTCCAAGCTGCGACGTTTTCCCCCCACATCCTTTGCCGATGGCTACGCTGCGGCCAGGCCCGTCGACACCAACCTTCAGACCATTCAGAGGAGGGCGGGGCCGGGCGGGGCGGGGCGGGGCGGGGCGGGGCGGGGCGGGGCGGGGCCGGGCGGGGCACAACGTCCACGGCGCGGGTACGCCTGAAGCTGTACGTGTGTAACCGCGCCAGCCAGGGGAGCCAGCACGCGGCATGCCCCGCCCCGCGCCCCGCCTCGGAGGCTACGTTATCGCGGCAGGCAGCAGGCACAACTACAAAGTACGCAGCACTGCCTGCCAGTGCCTGGGCGGGGCGCAGGGCAGGGCAGGGCCTGTTCCTGGGCCCCACCAGGACTCGGAAAGTTGAGGACGGGCACCGGGAAACCCCCCATGTTCTCGGTATGAAGGAGCCCCCGTGGGGCGCGGCGGGGAGGGGGTAGCGCCCGGGCCCCGAGATGGGGACCCCGACGAGGCGAAGTGAGAGGCTTTCAGCAGTCGCGGTTGCTTGAGCTTGAGCTGCGGACCACTGGTGTCAACGCTCCGCCCCGCCCCGCCCCGCCCCGCCCCACACCCCGCCCCTCCTCCCCGCGCTCGCGGTCGCGGCCGCGGCCGGCTGTTGGTCGCTACGGAGAAGTTCCACCGCGTCCAGTCCAGTCGGCGTTGTGGCGCGGCTCAGAGGCTGGGCCGAGGCGGCTCTCGGGTTACTTCACTTCGATCATCAAGAGCGCCGCCGCGCCGCGCCGCGCCGGGCGGGGTGGAGTGAGCCGTCCAGCCGCGCGGTGCTCAAGTCGTCATGTGGAGCGCGATGCGTCTCGCGCCCGCGGCGGCGGCGCGCCCACTGCCGCTGGCCGCGGGGACTTCCCTGGCGCCCGCGCGCCGGCGCCAACACTCCGCGCCGCGCCGCGGCCTCCCCATCGACGCCATGCCCACCCCCGGCGACCTGCCCGGCACGCCGTCGGCCGCCCGCCTGCACGAGTACGTCGACATGCGCCACCGCCAGCTGGGCCCCGTGTTCCGGGACCGCATCGGCCCCGTGCGCGCCGTGTTCGTCGCGGACCCCGACGAGATGCGGCGCACGTTCGGGCTCGAGGGCAAGCACCCCATGCATGTCCTGCCCGACGCCTGGGTCCACTACAATCAGCTGTACGGGGTCAAGCGGGGCCTCTTCTTCATGTGAGTGATGGGATGGCATGTTCAGGCCGAGTGGAGTGGACTGGACATACTGCTTTGACCTGGACCTGACCTCTCCTGTGCCTTTCAGGGATGGAGAGGACTGGCTGCGGATGCGGCGTCTCATGAACCCACTCATGTTGAGACCCGACCAGGGGGATGTCTTCTCTTCAGCCTGCCAGCATGTTGCTGAGTCCCTCGTGTCTGAATGGAGGGCACAAGGTACTCGGCTTATAGGTGACCTCGAAGCCCAGCTGTATAAGTGGTCACTAGACAGTGAGTAATTGAAATTCAGGTCCAAAATACAAATTTGAGAATCCGTGTATGAAAAACTTGCAATTTTCAGCCGTGATTGCTGTCTTAATGGGACCTCTGTATGAAGCTCACTCTTATAAATGGAATGATGATGTCAAATATTTGGCACACAATATTCATAAAGTATTTTTAGAAACTGGGAACATGTCTCTCATCTCTGCCAAAGATGCACAAGAGGGACAGCTTCCAGTTTGGAAGCGCTTTGTTTCTACTGTTGATGCCAGCTTAACTACAGGTAATAGAATCTGTGATTACTTCATTTTTATCTTCTTTCAATAATTTATTTAAATTTTTTTATAAAGTGACCAACATGTGTTTGTATTCTAGCTAGGTCCTTGGTACTGCATATGATTCCTCTTTGCTCTGGTTCATCTGGTGGCCTCTTAGAGGGAATGATCAAAAGTGGAATGACTGAAGACGACATTATAAAAGTTGTTATTGATTTCATAATTGCTGCAGGTGACACAGTAAGTCCTCAGACAATTTCTGATTTGAACTGCTTAACTATATAACTGCCCTACAGTTAGCTGCTTTACCTTTTCCCTAGACTGCTTTGTCACTTCAATGGACCCTATATTTATTAGCTAAAAATCCTGCCATTCAAGAACAAGTAGCAACCTCTATAAGTCAAGAAACTGATCTTTTACAATCAGCTCTTGTGAGAGGTGTTGTGCGAGAAGCTTTAAGACTGTACCCTGTAGCACCTTTTCTCACAAGAATAATGCCTGAATCTTGTGTTATTGGAGGATATGAGCTACCTCCTAAGGTAAGTGTGTCTTTTCCCCCCTGTCACATTTCTACAATGAAACTAATGAAGTGATTGACATGTGCAAAACTCCTTTCAGGAGCTGGTGCTATTATCTCTGTTTACAAGTGGAAGAAATGCTAAAAATTTTCCGGAACCAGAAAAGTTTTGGCCAGATCGGTGGCTTAGGACATCTCATGAATTACCACATGGATCGTATAGAGGAGTTCTAAGCCCACATGCTTCAATGCCTTTTGCCATGGGAGCACGTTCATGCATAGGTAGAAAACTGGCAGAGACACAAATGATAACTACCTTGACCACTGTAAGTATGACTACAGCATTCTTTCTTTCCATTGTTTCTGTTCAATGTCTGTCAACAACAATGTACAATTTCAGATTCTCCAAGTGTTCCAAATAGAACTGTTAAATACTGAAAATATTGATATGGTACTTCGCTTGGTTGCCGTTCCATCAAGCCCTTTAAAACTTGGACTACGGCCCCGCACCACAACTATCTAGTTCGTTTCTCTTAAAAAAAAAATTGAATAGAGTAAATGTTAAGATTTGTAGACAATTAAAAGGCACAACCTTTTATTCTTTGAATGGTACCAATCAAGTGATTTTATTACAATTTATTACAAACTGTAGATATAATACAAAATGTTTAAAAGTAAAAAAGCTACTTGGGAAAAAAGAAAAAAAAAACGGTTATTCAGAAGCATCAAGAAGAAATGAGATGAATTTCCTCAATTTAAACATCATAAATTGTTGCTCACAAAAGTTGTTGAATACACTCATGCAAACAAATTCTCTGACTAACAGCATACAATTACGTCAATTTTCCCCCACCTCAGGCTCAGACACCTGTAAGAATGGTGTAAAATCATTCACTTTATCCCTCATAGAGCTATTGTTACATCTGGTCCCTTTATTGATGACAAGATAGCACCTCCCACACAGCAGGCTTTGATAATACTCATTAATATTCTTTGCTTACTCTTAAACAACAACAATCAAATTATGCTCAGAAGATAATCCAGATACGTATGAGGAACAAACTTTGATTTTAGAAGAGGCTGCAAAACAACAATGAACAGTCAATCAAAATTTCTCAATATGCAAATACTGGTTTTCAAATATGACCTAATTGACTTCACTTTTGCCTCAAAAATACTGTAAAATACTAGTCAGCCTTTTCATAACAAAAACATGTGGTTTGGATTGCTGTTTGCAAACTGAAATGAAAAAAAAGGAAAGAAAAAGAACAATCTTCTGATTAAAATAAAACTACTTACAAACCTATGCAGTCCACCTTCACAAGACATATGGCAGCAGATTAACAGCTCTCTAAAGAATATCATTTTTTAAAACTTGTTCAAGAAATTGTATTGAAATACATATCATTCTAAAGACTTTCATATCAGTTCATATAAGAGAAAAAACTATCAAAATGTATAAAAATTGAAATAAGAAAATTTTGTAGAATACAGATAATCAGGAATAAAACATTGTTTTGATATTGTTTTTAAAATGCTTTGAAAGATGCAACTTTAAAAAACAGTCTATCCTTTGCAAGTAAACTCATACACTTTTAAAGGAATTAATAGAAGTTCATGCTGATCTCATCTTACCTGCTTTTGTAACAAATAGTAAATACTAACAAGTGTTACTACAAACAGTGGACCACCGTCAAACAAAACAAAAATAAAAACAAATCTTTTTTCTTTTTTTTTTTTTTTTACAAATGTATAGTTAAAAAACAAAATTTATGTAGTGACTAACTAAGAATGAGAGTTTATGTACAATGAAATGGCACAGTGAAATGAATGAAAAAACCTCACATCACAGAAATTAGCATAATGGTCTCAGAAATCCGAACTTTTGACAGCATATCCCAAATTTTGTTGGTTTTAACAAACAGCACTTAGTTCTTCCCCTGAAAACAGAAGCATTAAGGTAGAAGCCCAGGCTTCTAGAATTTCATTTAAAGTTGGATACTACCAGCTGGAAGAAAGGAATTGCAAAGTTTGTAACACCTCATATCATTTGTTAGACGAGAGACATTTTGAGTAAATGATGGCAAGTCCTGAAAACAAGAAATATTTATCAATTTATATGAAGACTAAGAAATGCATGTTTTAAAAAATTGAGTACTTACAGTTGAATTGTTAAAATTACGAAGTAAAATAACTCTTTGGGAATCATCCAAACCCTCAGAGGTTTGCAGAAATTCGGGTAAGAAAGATGAGAAAAAGAAGCTAAAATCAACATTTGCCATGTTAAACACAGCTACTGCAATGTCTTCACTCAGAAGGGCATGTGACTTGCTGACTAAAGTTTCCAGAAGAACTGATAAGAATCTGGGTAGAAGTCCTTCACAAAACTCTGCCTGCAATGGGAAAATAATACTTTAGGTAAGAAGTACAAATCATGCCCTTAACTACAAATTTCTGACGTTGGTAAATAAAGGAAGAAAATAGATTCTTAAAAAAAGAAGACAAGCTGTACCTTGTGATAGAGTTTCCAGCGACTATTTAATATTTCTAGGTTTTGGAGATTTTGTCGAAACACATTTATATCAGACTGAAGAAGTGACTGACCAAATGCATTGAGAATAGAGAGGAACTCTGCTTTATGCTCTGATTTCACACTGGCTTGCTGCAACTGACTGGAGTAGAAGTATTGCCATTTGTGTAACAATATACTGCAACATTATACATCATTATTATAAAATAATTACACTTTAAGTAAAGTAAAAATCTTGCTTGAAGATCTTATGTACCTAAACAAAAGTTGAAAGACTGCTGGTTTAATTAATGGAGCTGGATGCTCTGCTATCACAGGATATATGTGATCCATACATAAAGTAATACTAGATGGAATAAAGTGTTTAAATGCATTGCCTGGTTGTGTAACAATAAGCTGTAAGATGTGTAGAAACCTTTCCACACCACCACATTTCTCTTGAAGCAGACACACAGAAAGTTGCTCACTGAAAACATAAAAACAAGAGGTCACACAAATAATTGAGACGTAGTGTCCAAAACTGCTGTCAAGAAATGTCACATTTGCATACCGCGTGAAGCATTCAAGGAATGTATGAACAGCTTGCTGCGTAAATGTTGCGCCAAGCTGAACTTGGAATGTGCCGAAGGAAGCAAGGAAAAAGTTTAAGATCTGTTCACTGACCTCGGCGTCGCCAACATAACTCGGGAATAGAACCAAGGATTGTTCTAGCCATGTCTGCAAATAAGCGTCAAAACAAAATTATTACAATAATACAGTATAATATAAATGGATATTTGGTTAGCAAACTTTCCAAACTTCTCTACAGGAAGCCATTCCATTTACCTGCAAAGATGAACACAATAGCTTTCTTCCCAATGTATTTTCCACCTGTGAATTTTCTACAAACTCTGCAAGAGAACGGAATGTTCTTGATACGACAGGAGCTGCTTCCTGGGGGTTGGGTGTACCAGAGGCTGCTATTCTTCGCAAATCATTGGTCATTGAATCAACTAACATAGCCATAAGCTTATGTCTTTCTTCCCAGGTATTTTCATTTCCAACAACTAAGGCACTGCAGAGAGCTTGTCGAACAACACCCTGAGTCTGCAATGAAAGCATAACAAAAAAAATTGTAATATTGATACAATTATTTTCAAAGGTCATAGAAAGCATGATGCAAACTCCAAAGAAAAGGAAATCACAGAACTTACAGAAGGTTCTAGGTGAGCCAGAGGATCACTATAAAGGCTGCGCACATGTTCCATATTCCAAAGTTGACTTGATTTTACTGTTCCTGCTAGTGTTAGCAGCAGGTGTGCTGCAGGATGTACCAAGGTAGATGGTTCGTTTTGATCATGTAAAAGTGCTACTGTGGCTCGTACCATATCACTAATTAGTCGATCCACAAGGGCATGGTCAACTGAACTTGCTTGCATTTGTGCAATCCAATGACTCCATGCTTTTAATGCGGCTAGTACTTGAGCATGTCTAAAGAAAATAAGAGAAATGGCAGTAAGAAATGAGAGAAAGAAGGAGCATACTAAGGTTATCAAAAAGAAAACTTTTCTTACACAAGCAACAAATTGCGTGAAATAGTTGCTGGGGAAAGGGACCAGTGGTGAGGACGAAGCTTGGTGGCCAAAGCAGCCATAGCAACAAGACCTTGAACAAGCTGCTGAGCTTGTTGTACTCCAGGCAAAAAGCTCTCACCAGTAAAGTGAGGGTAAAACCGCCCAATTGCCTGAGTCAAAGATGCTAAATCTCGAACCGAATACTGCAAATCACTATTGGTAACCACTTTCTCAGAGCATAAGTGGGTGTATTCTGAGCAGACCTCTTTCCATGGCTCAAGCTAAAAAGAGAAAAATGTATTTAAAAACGGGAAAGTGAAATGTACAAATATGATAACTAAATTTTATAGTTTCATAGTACATACCACAAGAGCATAAATATGGAGAGGAGCAAGCTCAGCAACTTTGGCAATGCTTTCTATGCTTTCTCGAAGAAACCGTTGCCATTCAGTTTCTCCCTGGGAAAAAGCAAACAAACAATAATTATTACTGTTTCATCAATTTAACAAGGCAATATTTAGAAAACAGAATGAGTAAAGGAAGAAAGAGAGAGAAAAAAGCTTAAAAAAACTTACATCATCATCAGGAGACTCATCATCAAGATTTAAAAGTTCATTTCTATTTTGCCTAAATTGCATTTTTTTTAGAACTTGTCCAACTAGCATGACTAAAGCTTCTTGATACCTAAAAAATAAAAATAAAAATGAAGCAATTACAGGAGGTTTTAAGGTTTTAAGTAATAATGAGCACAATAAAGGTAATAAAAGAATTTTTGTTACCTTGCATTAAGTTGACTATTCGGTCGTTGCTGAAGATACTCAAGAAGTTGTTCCCAAATGTCAAGACACTGGTAGTAGCCATCCAAACTTGGCTGTTGGAAAGTGAATCTCAATAACAAAGATAATAACTGTGAAACAAGCCACTTTGGACTTTTTTCCAGTCGATGTAGATGCTGGCTCACAACTAGTCTCATAAAATCAAGCAGCTTTTCAATTAGACTAAAAGAGAGCATACATAAAAAAATAAAAATAAATTAAACAAACAATCAAAATTTTATGTTTAAAAACTTAAGGAGTAACTTACTCTTCTGAAAGATTGCCAATATGATTAATTAGTTCATGACTTAGAGCTAAAGCTTGCTCTGAGAGTGTTAATAAATTCTCTTCCCAGTCATTAGGTACACACTTTTTATAAAATATTTCATTGATTGTAGCCATTGCTAAGACACTTAAACTTGTATCTGTATTGCTTGCATGTACCTGAAGGCAAAACAAGAAAATAACTAATACAAAGGTTCAACTAGAATTTAAAAAAAAAAAATGAATTTGGGAGCTAATTACCGAGTGATGTGCATGGATCCAGTAAAATACTACAGATGTAAGAGAGGGTGATACATAAGCGCCCAAAGGAGACCAAGATAGCAGATGTGAGAGTGCTTCAAGAGCTAATCTTACTACACCAGTGCTTCTTTCTCTGCCCCCTGATGTTAACATACAGCTCAAAAGAGACCCGGGAGGGGAGGCGGAGTGCGGTTGCCCATGAGTGGGACTAGGTGGTGGTGTGGCAGTGACTGCAGGAGCGCCTACAGATCCACACGAGCTCCCTCTGCGACTAGCATTTCCCTCTGATTGCTGGGCTTGCTCCAGAATACCTGCACACGACATATGGAAAGTTAGAAGTCAAAACAATTTTTGTGAAAAGTCTGAAACAACGAGAGGCAATTTGACATATTTACCAGTGAGTATGGCAAATATTTGAGGCACATATTGGAGCAGTAATCTTCGCAGCTCTTCTCTGCGAGAAACACTAAGGTCTTCCCTTGATGATATTAACTCTTCTGATGAAGTTTGGACAAAAACAAGACCCAGGGAGATTGTCTCTGCATTCTGCAACAACTGTTGATCCACACAATTAAAACTCGAAGAAAAATTTCTTGCTAAGATGAACCTGAAATACAGCACTTACCTGAATAATATTCGTAAAGAATTCTGGATAAAAGTGTGGCCAATCCAAACGAGCAATGTCCACCACAAGTTTGACTAACTTATTTTTCACAAAAGGAGGAACAGATGTGTGCCGTTGTAGCAATAATTCATACAGAGCAGACCTAAGTTGTGCTCTTTCCTCCCATGCCAATGCAGACCACTGCTTGTTTATGACAGTCTGAAACAGGTTCCAAAGGAAGGTCATGTGAATCTACTACCTTATACTGCCCAAAAAATTTTCAGATCATATTTACTCACCTCAATGGTAGTTAGGCAGTACATGCTGACATAGGGATCAGCAGAATGAGCAAGGAAGTACAGACAGTACTGCCAGGAGCCCTGCTGGCTGCTAAAGGCATGCAGGACTTGTTCAATTTCATGTTTACGCCCATTGCTTGTCTCATTGGAAAAAAATTCTTTCATAAGTCCTTCCAGGGCATTCAAGGAGGCTGCATCTCCTGCCTACAAACCAATACAGTAAGTTAAAAACACTATTGAAAGGACTTCATTTATAGAGAAATCTTTAGGAAATTCTAAAATAAGCTCTACCACTTTGCCAGAGCAAGGAATGTGTTGATCACAAAATATTCAGAAAAATGCTAGATACCTTCCAGCACCTCAACCCAATTTTAGAAAACAAATTTTATTAAACTTTTAAAGACATAAATTCCTAATGTGATGTATGAGTCAAATTTTGAAGATGGCATGTACTTTAATGTCTAAGTCACCTATATTCCTTCCTTTCTATGCCTCAGTTCCATTTAACCACAAAGAAGTATAGCAAACATGGACCTGGCGGTAATAAGTTCTCTTTTAAAAAATGGTAAGGTAATGAGAGAAGAAAGAACAGCATCAGATCCAGATGATATGATACAAATTACTAGATTTTATGGTTTCATGAAAATACTGTGTACCAACGAAATTTATCCTGAGAGGGCCTTTCTGAAACTCAACATCAAAGATTTCTTTTTTTAAGCTCACCAAAATTTCTATGTACATTTTTAAAAGACATGACTTACTTCGGTCTAGAAAAGAAGGATTTGATAATGTAGTGGTAACTCAACCCTGAGGAAAAGATATGTCCCTAAATATGAGCTAGTCAGCAATGATGTTTGCAAAAAAAATAAAATAGAGAATGGGTTAAGAAACGCAAAACATCAATTTGATCTGTGTAAAATTTATTCAAAATCACATACAGTCTTTGATGTAAAGCAATTGCAAGAGAGACTGCACTCCATTATTGATAGCAGAAGTGTTTCAGAAAGGCTCTCAAAATTCCTACAAACAATTCCAGCAAGAAACATATTTAGATACTGCCCTTTTTTAAGGACAAACTTTCCTGACCTCAAAAGTTACTAACAAAAAAAAAATAAAATCGGCAAGAGAAAATGTGAGCCAATAAATAATACTGAAAGCATTCTCTGAGATACAGTTATAAACACAGTTGATACAATATCAGCATCAAGTAAAATTGAAATTTAGTCATTTTGATAAAGGATAAAGGAAAGTAAGGGAACAAATAGTATTATTTTTTTAACTACAAATGTTTCCAAGTGAAATAAAAGATATGCCAACTATTGACAAACAAAGCACAAATATGGCCATTTGTTAAATATTGATACATGTTAACACAAAAGAACAGACGTTGTGAACAAATCTAATGTTTCCGGTGGTATTAAACAACATCAAAGAATCACAGAAAATCTTGCTTAGGTTCCACATACACACACACACACACACACAATATTACCACACAGTGTCTTATATCTACGAATGAAGCATTTGAATCACACTGTTGAATACAACACAACTTCAGCTAAAATATTGGTGTTAGGTATGAAACATGGCGCAATAAACTGAGCTCCAAATAAGTCAGTCAGCGCATATGAGACATTCCCCTTGGAATTGGAAACAGTGAGTCATAGTGGATCATAATCATTATGGAGTGGTATAAAATTTGGAGCTTTCAAAATTCACACTTTTATTAAGAAATTTTTTTTTTTTTTGCTGAAGTTTGACAAACATCTGAAATCAATTTCCAGTACTTTCTTCTGCATGGGATCACCCAAAGCATACAGTGTATTGTGCTTAAAAAATATATACATGACACTTAAGGACAACTTGGTGGTATTGATATGAGAATATGACCTTCTTTATCACAGATTAAAGGGTTTCATTGTCTTAACATCATATGCATATTAAAAAAAAAAAAATTAACTGTTTGTGACTAATTTTAATTCTATAGTCAAAACAAAAACTATAAAAGTTAAGCAAGTGGCTAGCAACATTAACAGTACAGGCTGATCACAAAGAACAAATTGTGAACTAAAGGGCTTATACTGATATTGCTATACAATAAATCCTCACATTCAAGTTGAAAATCAGTCTCATAAGTTTGTGCTAACATAACACCTTAAAGGCCAGGCGATGTTAGAAAGGCCACAAGATATAATTCCTCACAGCCGCAGCTAACTTCTGAAAAATATTTATAACTGTCTTTCCAAAATTAACAGGTTTGCTGCGACAAGACATAAATACTTATGGAAGACTTGTTTCACGAAGTCAAATTAAAATTCCTAACCAGATTATAAAAGAAGCTAAACAACAGAAGACCCCCTTAATATTTACTCAAGCTGACTGATCATAATCACAATAAAACAAATGCTCACAATACCTACTAAAGCATGAGTTTTTTTTTTTTTTGTTTTTGTTTGTTTTTTGGCAAATTTAAGGGATTATGCAATTGAGAAAACATGATGACTAGACCATACTTGATTTGCAGTGTGAGAAGCTACCATTGAATGTACAGTAAAAATTAAAAGAAAAGCTAGAGAATTTATGTAAAACAAGGGACTTACAAAAATTATTAAATAAGAAATAAATTATGCACTCTTACAAAAAGCCTATAACTTATACATAACAAGCTATTAAACTCACCCATACAGAATGCCTATTTCTTTAATCTTCTTTAGTTGGTGAGTTAGATGCTTTGGTACCTTTCTTGGTTGTGGAAGCCTCAAAAATAGTGGCAAAAAAGCTACGAAATCTAGCATACAATTCTTTCCTTACTGTAATTGTAAATTTATTCATGAGGCACAAAGTAGCAGCGGATGCAAAAGCCAGGTTGTATAGTAGCACAATCTTAAAATTTCCAAGCCATTCTATTCTTCCGAAATCACCTAAGAGATCAAAATTGGTGATTCCCAATATTCTTGAAAGCACTGGGAGAGCTGAGCTCAGTACAAGAAGCATACAGCAATTTGCTATCACATGTGTTAAGGTAGTCTGCTGAGGTTTTGGCCTTACTCTGGATAGTAATGGAAGAGTGTACAATCCAATAGATGATGTCACAAATAAATATAATATAAGAACTATTTCCAGAGCTGCACCAAATGGTCCAAGCATAGATAAGGATGTTATACCAAGAGTGAATTGCCGGGTACTCAAAGGTAAGGCTTTCATACCAATTAGTAGTTCTAAAGTGTTCTGCACCACCATCAGGACAGCGATACATGTCAATGCAATGAGCAATAGCATAGCCACAGGATACACCAAGTTTCTCTGAAGCCAAGATGTTCGTCTTTGCTTATCAACAAGTTTACGTTTCTCCTCACAGGCACTCAACTTCTTCTCAAGAAGAGATACTAAGTCTTTCTTCTTATGTGAGGTTGCAGATGACTGTTTTGTGGGGTCTGAAATATCCACTGGCAATACCATTGGTGGTGGACACAGATTGAGATTGCTAGATTCTTTAACCTGTTTAAGACGTCGTCTTAAACACTCTTCTTCCAGCCTAGCTACAGAGAATTCTTCATTAAGATCTCTCAAGAACTGTGGTTTGACCAAAAAGAGGCTAACAACGCCAAAAAGCCGCCCAAATCCAAGCGGAGTGCAGATCAAAAGCATTAGAACTCCCAGAAATGAAACACACGAATACAAGAAAGGTAAGTAGTAACTCCACAAATTCAGAAGAGTCTGGAAACTTGATTTGTCTTTATCTAAGAATGCTGAAATAATGTAAGTCAGACCTAAGACTACAATACCTAGCAAAAACAGAACTACTACAGTCTCATACACTCTACCCATCAGCCCTTTTCTACTTCCAGCAAAACCTTCTGACTCGGTAAACAAATATGCAAAAGGAAGCAGTACAAACAAGGATAAATTTGAAAAGAGAAAAACATGGTTCCACAGGCCTTGAATAAGGGAACTGTTAAGCCACTTGACATAATAGCTATTGGGGTAAATGATGAGAACTTCATTGCTCGCTATAGAAATAGGCAGCAATAGTGCTGCACCTACTGACACGGCCAAAGAAAATGTACAGAGCCAAAGGCTGATTCGGTACACCATGGCCTCATCTTCATCGGTAGACAAATATTCTTCCCTGTCCCTCCGACGAAATCTTCCAATTAAGGTATAACTGGACAGATACAGTAATATAAACAAAAGCATGAAAATAATGTTCTCTCTCACTGTATTGTGGAAGATTTGTTCCTTTAGGTTTGGTTCTTCCTCCATCTTCAATATTAGGTGAGGCCTCAGCAACAGCAATCATCAGTGAAGAGGCGTGTAAAGGCGTTGACCATAACCTCACATGATGAGGAAACTTGAACTGTGGTAGGAAAATATTTCCCAGGATAGCTAGATATTTGAGGGGCTTGAACAAAGACCTCAGCGATGACACTAGCTTTCAGAATATTGACACACTTGCAGGGACTTGGAAGATGGCCACTTGTGGAAGCACGGCTGCGATGCAGGCTGAATTAGGCCACAAAAGATTTAAATGTTTTCTTTTGGTTTCTTACCATGGTACGTCTTAATTGACTGCACTAACGCTCCCGCATGTTACTAATTTGCGGACGAGCAAATGAGTACAAATGTTGAGTCGGGCGTTAAATCATTGCACTTTCTGCTTCTTTAATTGTTCTTGTTACTATGCAACCGCGGGGGAAGAATAAAGTAAAAACAAATTGAAATTGATATTTCGGCTCTCAGTAGGCTACGCTTTGGGGAAGTATGAGAAATAACTTAAGCAAGGCAAGTTGGAAGCAGTTGATAGGGCAGAAAGGAGACTTTGTTGGCTGGCTGGCACGGCCAAACAGAAAAGAAAAAAGCAAAGCAAACCAAACCAACACACGTGTGAGCCGTGCGGTCTGTTAATCTTCTGGTGGAAATAATTTTATCTTTGTCTTAAAGTACTCCCATACCGTTTAAAAATGGGTGTTAAAAAGAAGATTGGAAAGCAACGTAAAGATAAGTTCTACCAGCTCGCCAAGGAAACAGGTTCGTTGAAGTTCCTTAGCATGTTTAGCTTAACCTCCTGTCTGGAAGTCGAGTAATTTGTACTATTGATTCCTTAAACCGTGATTGTGCTCTAGATAATTTTACAGAATTTTTCTACCCAATGTTGAACATTACAGAACCATTTTCTATTTGTTCTATTTTTCGAAAAGACCAATAATGACTTTTGTTTTCCCTCAGGTTTTCGATCCCGTGCAGCTTTTAAGCTTATTCAGTTGAATCGTAAGTTCAGTTTTCTTGAAAAGTCTCGAGTATGTATCGACTTGTGTGCTGCCCCTGGAGGATGGATGCAAGTAGCTCGTCAAAACATGCCAGTCTCCAGTATCGTTGTTGGTAAGTGCCTTATGTTTGATTCTACGGTACCCGTTCTACCCATTCTAGTTGATTGGGCTCTCTTCCCCGACTCTAATTGACTGACTCTTGCAGGTGTGGATTTATTCCCAATAAAGCAGATTCCTGGAGCCATTGGGCTGGTGGGTGACATTACCACAGAGGAGACTGCAAAAGCGTTAGAGAAGGAACTGCAAACGTGGAAAGCTGATGTTGTATTGCATGATGGTGCCCCGAATGTTGGTAAGATATTTTAACTGATTAGTTTTCATTTATTGTTTTGATTTTGGCTTCTATTCATTCTTTTGTATTTTATTTAGGTAAAAACTGGTTGCACGATGCCTATGGTCAAATCTGTTTAACTCTAAGTGCTTTGAAATTAGCCACAAGATTTCTTAGGAGAGGGGGGTGGTTTGTGACAAAAGTGTTCCGTTCTAAAGATTATCATGCTCTGGTGTGGGTTCTCAAGCAGATGTTTAACAAGGTCAGTTCTGCAATTTAATTTATATCTAAATACATTTTGGAGAAATCTGAACTACTATTTATTAATCTGTATTGGGTTGCAGGTTCATGCAACAAAGCCCTCTGCATCTCGTGCTGAATCGGCTGAGATATTTGTTGTATGTCAAGGGTATGTTGCTCCTGACCATCTGGATCCTAGATTTTTGGATCATAAATATGTTTTTGAAGAATTGGAATTGGAACCCAAAGCTCGTATCACTGACATTATGCATCCTGAGAAGCAGAAGAAACCCAGGGCCCAGGGTTACCGTGCTGGGGATTACACACAACATACAACAATGACAGCGCAAGAGTTCATTCAGCACCCTAATGGAATTGAAGCATTAGCTGGTTTAGCTGAGGTATTTTAACTAACGTCAATATTTTAAGCCAAATTTATTATTCTCGTAATATTTTTCTCTATTTCCTTTTTTTTCCTTTTTTTTTTTCTTTTAGATTGTGTTTCAAGATGATGAAATAAGTAAGCACCCTAAGACAACAATTGAAATTCGAGAATGTTGTAAAGATATCAAGGTTTTAGGAAGAAAGGATCTACGGGTCATTTTAAATTGGTATAAAGCTGTGCGAGAAGACCTCATTGGTAAAATAACAGTGAAAAAGGAAGACGATACCATTGAATTGAAAGATGAAGATGATGAGAAACTGTCTATTATTGACGAGGATGAGTTAGAAATGCAGGAGGTTTCCAAGAAGATTGAGGCACTCAGTGTTAGTACTCTTTCCCATTTCAAATGTTTTGTCTATTTTCTTTTCTCTCTTTTATTATTAAAGTAAATGTTTTGTTGCATAGGAAGAAGAGAAAGCTGAAGCCAAGCGAAAGCGGAGAAAAGCCAACAAAGAAAGACAAAAGCTCCAAGAACGAATGAATTTAAAAATGGTTCTGAAGGGTGACATTGGCCCTACAATGGAGGGTGAGGAAGGATTTGACCTGCGTGCCATCACTAATGCTGCTGTATGTATTTTCAATTGAAGTTTTGAAGAAATACTGTTGGGAGCCTCATATCTATTTAATGACATTTTTAATTTGAACAGGATTTGGCTAAAATGACCGACCAAGCGCCTGAAGTTGTAGCTGAATCAGATGAATCTGACGATGAAGCACCTAAGCTCAAAATAGAAAGATACAACAAAGAGAAATCCCACCTTGATAAGTCCGGCAAGTAAGTAAACACTTCAACTTGTTTTTTTGTTTCTTTTTAAATATTTGAAGCATTTTGAAAAATTGAAAAAAAAAATTCTCTCTAGGTTTTATAAGGACAGTGAGAGTGAGCCAGAATCATCAAGTGAGGATGAAGATGAAGAAAAGTATATGGAGGATGGGTTAGGTGAGTTATGTTTCTTTGTAAGTAACGTAAGTAATTTTTTGTAATAAAATTTAATAAAATTTATTTTGAATCTAGGCCTTGATAGTGATGATGAAGGTAGTGTAAAGAAGCTAGTCAAGAAAAAGAAGTCAGTAACATTTGCTGATGCTGGAAATGCTCAGAGTAATGGGAAAGGTGCTTCTTCAGAAGGCAGAAAGTCTGTAAAATTTATTGATAATGAAAGTTCAAACCCACTTATTACTGACCTGGATCCTAGGGATAAAAAAGACAAGCGGGCGCAAAAAGCCCAACTATGGTTTGAAAAGGTACAGATATCTTTTTTATCTTTGTGGCAGTTTACCTTGAGTTTTACTCCCTTCAGATAAAGCACTAGTAATTTCTTTATATCTTGGCAGGATACTCTTAAAAATCTAATGAATGATGATGATGAGGACTTCGAGCTTGACCAGCTTGCTGAGGAGTATCACAAAAAAGGTGGCCGTATTCTTGGAGAAGAGAAGCGGGGTGTGAAGCGCACAGTTGACCCCATGGATGACTTTTCAGATGATAGTGATGTTGGTAGTGATTATGATGTTGAACAGTCACTTACAACTAAACCTGACAAAAAAGAGAAAAGGGCCAAAAAGGAAGCCCTTAAAGATGGGTTTGAAGTAGTACCTAAAGAGAAAGGTATTGAGCTGTTACACTGTATTGACAGTAGAATCACAAAGTTCGTTTGCAGAATTATTTATCTGGTTTTTACTTTGTTTTCCCTTTAGTTACAAAGTCAAAAAAGGTTAAGTTGGATGAAGAGGGGCTTGCCCTTGGAGCATTGATGGTTTCCTCTGCCAAAGTAAAGAGAGATATTGTTGATGCTGGATGGAATAAATACGTTTTTAATGATGAAGGTTTACCTGACTGGTTTGCTGAAGAGGAAAAGAAACACATGAGGAAGGATGTTCCAGTACCAAAGGTATGTGCCTGTCTTTAGTTTTTATTTTTTTCCTAATTAATTAATAACTTTGAGCTTGAGATCAATTTCTTTGAATACTTTCTCAATCACAGGAAATGGTTGATGAATACAAGAAAAAGATGGAAGAAATTAATATTAGACCTATCAAGAAGATTGTTGAAGCCAAGGCAAGAAAGAAGAGGCGCGCTATCAAGAAACTTGACAAAGCTAAAAAGAAATTGGAAAATATCATGGAAAATGTAGATATGTCAGATAAGGAAAAATCTAAGCAAATCAAACAGTAAGTATTGCAATTTAAAGTTTAGGCATATCATTATTATTGTGTACAAAATTCTAACTCTTCTTTTCTTTTATTTACCTAGACTATACAGAAAAGCTAAAGAAAAGAAGAAGGAAATTACATATGTTGTAGCTAAAAAGAGTGGTGCAACCAAGAGAGCCAAACGACCTCAAGGTGTGAAGGGACCTTACAAAGTAGTAGACCCTAGAATGAAAAAGGATCACCGAAAACAGAAAGCTGCCTTCAAAAAGCAAGGTAAAAAGGGTAAATCTACAAAACCTGTAAATAAGAAAGCTGTCAAAAAAATGAAGAGAACTCAGAGGGCACAAAATGCTGCAAAAGCTTGAACATTAGACTAGGTTTTTATATCCAGATTACTTTCAGTTTCCTATAGCAAAAATAGATAAAATTATGACATGAGCTTATATTTTATTGAGAGATTTTAGATTGTGATTACCTAATTTGTCCATTGCTGTGATGTATAAATTGAAATCAATTCATTCGTACCTATGATGTATGTCATTTACATCTTGTTGTATTTATTGTATTTAAGGTTGTAGACTTGTTTTTTTGTCAAAGTTGATGTTAATTTTTCTTACACAACTTCTGGATCATGTATTTGTAATGACTTTCATTTTGTAAATACAGACAAATAAAATAAACAACTGGTTAAAGTTAAGAAAAAAATCGTTCTGTCTTTCTTATGACCACTTTGGTCCCACAATTTATTTATTTTCATGATGAATTTGTCGAAGAAAGACTCAGAACAGGGCTGGGCTTGCCCTACACACGAGTGATACTCCCTTTTATATTTATTGCTCACGGCAAGTCTAGGCACCCCTGTCCGGGCCGCCGCTGGAGCTGGATGGACGTGTCGACGTCTAGGCCTAGAGTCCGCGACAACATTTCTGTGCAGTAACTCTGACCTGGGCCCTACAGTCCTCAGCAAGACTCTGTGCGCCGAGTCCCGCCGGATCCCGCCCAGATGGGGGAGGGTCAGCCTACCTGCGAGCCCCAAGGGAGGCGGGGCCCAGTACCGATTTTAACTTTAGCGGGTATTGACTTTTTAAGCGTTTTCACACCAAATTCTGGTTCGTCGTCTTAAGATGAGAAAAATGATACTAAACACATGGTAATTCGACCAACTAAAAAGAAAATTGTGGCTAAATTTTCAATTTCCGTTTTATTAACGGATACGGTTTAAACACGATTTACTCCTGAACGGTATGTCGTAGAATCGCGATTCAAATTTCCATCTGCTCCTCAATGCATGATTGTTAAACTAATGTTCTGCGTTAAAATAGAAATCACTAGAAAAGGGATTTGAAACTTTGACGCCCATTTGTCACGGCTTTGTCTTCCAAAATTAGGGTCGCTCACGGCCCCGACGTGCGAGCCTCCCCCAGGCCGGCCCCGCCCCCTCCCGGCGTGGCGATGGAGACAAAAATAGCGGTGGACTGTACCGACTGTACAAAGTAGAGCAGGCCCTGCGTCCGTCTACTGATGGGCACGCATAAGGGCCCACACTGGCTCTGCCACGTGCTTTTGGACTGTGAGTGTACGGCCCGACCCAGGGTTACTGCACAGAAATGTTGTCGCGGACTCTAGGCGCCAGGGCGACGATTAGCCGTCACACGCTTCCGCTAAATGAAGCAATGAATAGCCGGCTAGCACCCTGCAGCGGGACCGGGCCGAGCCCGAGACACGCCCACCTTGTCCCTACTGCCCCTCCCCTCGCTCCGTCTCTGTCGCACCCACAGCGCTGGAGCCGGGGCGCGATGGGGATGGGGGTGGAGGGAGGGAGACAGACGAGTACACGTGGGGCGGGGGAGCCCCCTCCTCCAACACGTGGCGCTCAACTGGAACCATCACGATCCCCGCTGGACCTCGACTCGACCACACATGTGGGCTGGGCTCAGGGCACAGGCAGGAGAGGAGCACAGCGGCCAAGGTGTTGGCCTAGCTCGAAATTCTGATGAGACGGAAGAAAATCGTCCTGTAGGAAAGGGTTAGCAGGGGAGTGAAAATGCTGTCGCCCTCGTTACTGTACCGCCACTAGTGTTATTATTATTATTATTATTTTTTGCGGAGGGCCGCGCAGTGTAGGGGAGGGGCTGGGCGGGGGCGGGGGTGGGGGCGAACGGGCGGACCTGTACCAGGAAGACGCCCGGGCCGGTGCGGCTGCGGCGGCGCCCCGGGGGCCCCGGGCCGGGCCGGGGCGCCCTGAACACGACAGGACACTCGTGTCAGCTGGCCCTGGCCCTCCATATGTATCAAGTTGCGCTTCACACGGAATTCCCAGGATGCACGGCCGCGGGAAAGAAACCCCATGTGACGGAGCGAAATGGATATTCTGAACGTCATACTTTAGTGACCTACTTTATTATTTCCACTTTTTCCCCAGGCCAATTTCCCGAGGCTACGTGCCTGTACCGCGAGAGCAATTTTTCACTTTGTGCACGGATTAGTTTTTCTGGGTGTCAGCGAGCGGGCGTCATCGTGCTGCCGGGGGGGAGGGGGAGACGTTGACCGTCCCCGCCCCGGTGCGGCTGCGGTCCAGCCGTGCGCCTGTGGAGTCGAGCGTAGGCCACCGGCACCACCGCGGTGTCCACCCTGCGGCCGGCAGCGGCCGCCCCCCTCACCTCACCTCACTAGGACCCGGACCAGCGCCGCTCCCCCCCCCCTCCCCGGTGTCTCCGGAACAACTTTTGCTCCCCCGCGGGAGTGCGTGGCCCGACTCTTTGCGAGCTTTCAGTTTCTCCTTTGAGAAATGAGGGCCCTAGGTGGCGCCTGGCGCCTGGCGGCCCTGCCCTGTCCACGCTGCTCCAGCTGGCGGCGGCGGCCTGCCACGCTGATGACGTCGACTCCACGCCTATTTCTCATCTCGCTGATGTCTGACACGGACAGCGAGTAAACGGGGCTGGATGGATGGATGGATGGGTGAATGGACCGTGGCGATGTGAGGACAGGTCTTAGGGAGTGAAGTTTCACAAAATAGAAAAAAAAATAAAATAAAGAAGCGTGAAGGAGGGGAGAAAAATAAAGACGAGACGACCTCCCTGCTCCAGACACGGTCAGGCGTCAGCTGACTGCTGCAGCGTCTGGACTTCGGGGTCATTTGCGCTACCCCACGCGTGGTGGGCTGGGGTGAGGTGGAGAGTGGCGCCTCGAGCTGGTGGTAAGGGTTGAGGGCGGGGCGGGGCGGGGCGGGGCGGGGCGGGGCGGGGCGGGGCGGGGCGGGGCGGGGCGGGGCGGGGCGGGGCGGGGCGGGGCGGGGCGGGGTATAGGTCAGGCCGATACATGCCGGTGTAGCCCGGCCCGGGCGGCTCCATTTGCTCGCCACTGTCACTTTCCGTAATGTTAATCTCTACTGTGTGCGCGCGCGCGTGTGTGTGTGTGTGAACAAGAGTCTTTTTTCATTTCAGCCCGGCGCGGCGCCCCGTGATGGCGCCTAAGAAGGTGGTGGAGATAATCGCAGCCTGAAATGACTTCCGCTCCGCCGCGGTTCTCCCCCTCCCCTCCCCTCCCCTCCCCGCCTCTGCCGTGCTGCTTTCCGAGTGGTGATGGTGAGATTCCAGGGCTCGCATTTCGTGCCTCACTTCCCCTTATGCAATTAGGCCCCTCGCTCTCCTTTTCTCTTCCTTCCGCCCGTGCCGAGGCGCCGCCGCCGCGCTGCTAAAAAAACAGCGGGTGTCGATAAATCAGGGCGACAAACGACAGGGGGGCAGGGGGCAGGAGGGCAGGGGGCGCTGGGGAGGGGTAAGCGCGAGAGAAAGAGAGACACGCAGAGCAACAAATGTCACCCGTCTCCGTCTCGCTCGCGCTCGCACAAACTCTGTATACCGTCTCCGTCCCGCCCGAGATGACCGCGGAGCAGCGCCGCCGCCCGCCGCTGCGTCCAGATCATCGCGGCCTCAGACGTGACGTGACGTCCAGGTCACAAATATAGTCATGCAGGATGAGCACCTGCTTTAGCCTCTTGGTGGCGCGTGGTACATCGGACGGGACAGGCGATGCCAATCATGTGCGTCAGGGTGTACGTCGCGGAGCGGGGCGAGGCGAGGCGAGGCGGGGCGGGGCGGGGAGGGGGTGCGCCTGGCGCCGCCCTGCGCCTCAGTCACTGTCCCGCCCCGCCACGCCCCGCCCCGCCCCGCCCCGCCACGCCCCGCCACGCCCCGCCACGCCCCGCCCCGCTCTAGTCCTCATTAGCCTGCCTGGGCCCGGCTGGGTGTCACACGCCGCAGTGTCACATGGCTGGCCTATCGCTCAAACTCAACTATCTCGTACAGAGTTTCTCACATAAATCGACGAGGCTGCGAGGCGGCTTGCCGTAGTGTTAGCGGCGGGGGCGGGCGGGGCGGGGCGCGCGGACATGTAGCTTCACACCGGCGGGGCGGGGCGGGGCGGGGCGGGGCGGGGCGGGGCGGGGCGGGGCGGTGGACCCGCAACAGCGGAAGGGAGTGAAGGGAGAGAGGAAGAGAGGAAGGAAAATATAAAAAAGAGGAAGCGACTGGAGAAGAGGAACTGACTGCGTGTTAGAGCTTTCTGATGCAATTTAGCGCCGGTCAAGTGTACCGCGAATCAGCAACTTTCCTCGACAGGAAGGAAAAGTAAGGTGGAAACGGAAGAACGAGCGGAAAGGGTGGCGGGCAGACGGGCAGACAGACGGACGAAATATTGCGATAGCAGGACGAGCGGCGATAATGGAGAGAGAAGGGGGAGCGAGATACAAAACAGACGTACGCTTCAAGTTAGCCGCGCCGCAACCCCGCCCCGCCCCGCCCCGCCTCACCCCTCCGCCCAGGACTCGCATCAGCCAGCATCAGCCCAATCAACTAATGGTCGGAGTGTGGGGGGCGCGGTGAGGCGCGGGTTGGGGCGGGGCTTCCGCGGGGGCTGCGGGGGCCCGGGGGCCCGGCCGGGGCGGGGCGGGGCGGGGCGGGGCGGGGCGGGGCGCTGCTCGCAGACACGCCCCCCATCATCGCAACCGCACCACCTTGCCCCGCCCCGCCTCGCCTCGCCCCGCCCGGCCCCGCCCCGCCTTACGGAGTACACCGAGCGTATAACGAGTATATTTTCAAGAATAAAAAAATTACTTGATTGTACACATCTTCTAAATGTTATCCCATAAACAAACCAAGACCACGAATGCGCTGTCGCGTGCGCTGCGCGCCCCCTGCCTCGCGCCCCTCACAGCCCTGGCGCCCCCTCTCCCCGGCCTGGCCGCAGGTTGCAGACGTGCAGACGCAGCTCATCCCCGGCCTGCTGGTCCATTTGCGCGGCTAATCGCGCTGCCAGTCGCGGGCGCGAGGCGAGGCGAGGCGTGGAGCGAGTCCAACTCGTCCAACTCCTCTGCCCGCGCCGTGGCGTGGCGTGGCGTGGCGTGGCGTGGCGTGGCGTGGCGTGGCGTGGCCGTCGTGCCTCGACGCAAGCGGCGCTCACGCCGCACCCGTTAAATATTTCACTTGGAATGTTAGTTTTGCTTTTTCGATTGCAAAAAATTATCACTTATCCGCATGGGCATGTCGAACTGGGAGGCCCACGCGGCTTTGGCAGCTGATGCTTTAGGTATGATGAACTCCGTTCTCTAATAGAGCACGCATAGTGATGATAGTGTTTTAGAAATGATCCTCGTAAATACTTTGGTTCAGGGAAGTAATCCATAGCCATGCGGGGTGCGGCTGGTGCGGGGGCGGCGGGGGCGGCGGGGGCGGCGCGCACGTGTGCCGGGGGCCACGCCTGGCCAGAGCCGCGCCCCGCCTCGGGCGCGTGGCGTGGCGGAGAAAAGAGCAAAGATCCCAAATTTGAGAGGAAGTTTTTACGAGCCTCGGGCCGTTACTGCTCCCTGAACGTCCCCCCCAGCCGCGCAGCGCCTCCCTCTCTAAACAGGATGCCACGGCATCAGAAACATTTTCTTCGTCAGTTTTAGTTTGTAATTGCGACCGTGCTGCCCCCCGTTCGGCTCCCGTTCGCCGGGCGGAGGAGAGAGGGAGAGGGGAGGGGGGAGACAGAGAGCGCACGCTCCCCCCTCACCCGAGAGCATATATTGTGGGTGCATATAAAGACATTTTCCTGCTCGGTTTGTTGGTTTGCAAGAAATTCCCCCCACCACCCGTGTGAAAGCGCTAGAGAAAGGAGTGCCTCCCTGACGCCGCCCTGGTGCTGGCGGGCCAAGAGGGGCCTTACTAGGTTGCCGCCGAGGCCGAGGCCCCGCAGTGACCTGATGGTGCACTTGGCGGCGCCCGGCCCGGCCCGGCCCCGGCCCGCGGCCGACCGCTTCCGTCTGAGATCTTACTTTGTAGTCAAGTGGCCAGATGGCCCTGCACCAGCCCGGCCCGGCCCGGCTCGGGGCCCTGAAGCTGTGCCGGGCAGGCCAGGGCAGGGCAGGCCAGGGCAGGCCAGGGCGCAGCGCTGACCAGTCCCCCGTCCTTCCCACGGCCCCGTCATCCTTGCTCTCTGAAGACGACACGAGACTGCGGCCGGGCAGCGTCCAAACGCTGAATTCCTGGCAGCGAATTGTACACACTAACTGGATTTGTATCTTTTATTTGTACAAAGTTAAACAATCGAATTTTTCACACAAATTTGTGCGGTGATTTGAACGATTTTGTACATACATTTGTACAAATTCGTGCAGTTTTTCGCATAAATTTGTGTGAAAAGATATGTAGGTTTAACTTTGCACGAACGTTTGCACAAAAACATACAAATACAGTTAGGGTGTATCGTGTTGGCTCATTAAGGCGATGCAATGAATGAATCAAGTCATCGCGCCGAGCCACCCCCCGAGCCGAAGCCGAACACGCCCAACTGTTCTGGTGGTGGCGTGGCACTTTGCGCTATCAGCCACCAACCCCAGCCTCCCTCCGCTCCCCTCCCTCCCCTCCCCCTCCCTCCCTCCCTCCTCCCCTCCCCCCCCTCCCCCCTCCCCTCTCGACGCGCACCCTCGGCGACCGGACCCCCTGGTTGCTGCACTCGCTACCATACACCGCGTTGCTGCTACTCCTAATTCACTTAGTGGTTTTATGACGCCTTTCTTTCTCTCTCTCTCTCTCTCCCTCTCTCGCACTCTCTCTCGCCCCAGCTCTTCCCACGATAACAAGTGCACAGCCCTGGCCTGGCCCCCATCTCAGTTCAATTACGGACCCCACAGCCCTCCCGCCCACCACGGGTCGCACGGTATCTCCACCCCCGAGCGGGACGGTGAGGCCCGTTCCGAGCCAGGGGCGTCAGAAGTGTCTTTTGGTAGGGGGTGCTGACTCATCAGGGGCGTCGACTCGTCTACTTTTCCAAAAAAGAGTTGGGGGTGGGGGGCAAAAGAAGGAAATTTCGAAAACGCAACGAACACCCGCAGACGAGTGCCTGGAGCAGGACGGCGATCGGAGGCGCATGGGGTGGTCACCCTGCCCTACAACATGCGCGCGATCCCGTCCCGCTCCGCCCACAGGCGCCGGCGCCAGGCCTCTGCTGCAGGGCAGCGCCAAGCTGGCGGAGCGGGACGGGATCGCGCGCATGTTGTAGTGCAGGGTGACCACCCCACGCGCCCCCGGTCGCCGGCCTGCTCCACGCACTCGTTGGCCTGCAGCAGAGCGCGAACAGAATAGGGAAGTACAGAATGTGTTTCTGCGGGGGTTTCTTTGGCCGGCCCTGGCGCCGGCGTCTGTAGGCGGAGCGGGACGGGATCGCGCGCATGTTGTAGTGCAGGGTGACCACCCCACGCGCCCGGTCGCCGTCCTGCTCCACGCACTCGACTGCGGGTGTTTGTTGCGAAAAATGCCCGCAAAAGGGTGCAAAAAGGCAGTTTTACGATCACGAGAACAAGTTTGAAATTCCTTTAAGATCAAGGAGGCCACCGGGGGCGCCGCTCCGGCTCGGGGCCCAGCCGGCCGCGCGCCTGCCTCCTGACGCTTCTTCTGTAAAACGGTTTCCTTGTCAGTCTCACATCACGCCCCGCCACGCTCCGCCGCGCCCCGCCTTGCCCCACCGCGCCCCGCCCCGCTCCACCATGCCCCACCGCGCCCCGCCCCGCCACACCCCGTCACCGCCCCTCCTGCAGCTCATCCGCCCCCATCATCAGCACGGTGCAGACCACCTCGAATTTCGCAACAAGCGCAACATTATGAGGCAGGGCAGCACAAGTCACAGTGCTGCCTTTTCTTCTTTTTCGCCCTCCACTCATCACTCTTAGAAATCGATGGTGTGCTCACCTAAATATGAGGCATTCCGGGAAATTAGGGTAACTCCCAATATTTCGTTGGATATACCCTAACTAAATCTATCAACCTTTTTGTTGCTTTTACGACAACTCTTATTTGATTACGTGATTTGACGATGTGACGCGCTACGAATCCTGCTACAGATATGAGAATGTTTTCAAATGAGTGTTCTGGCTTTCGGGACTTCCCCTCGTTTCGTGTTGAGTATACTCCATTCGCTCTCTTTGCTTGGTTGTTGCTTTACTGGAACCGTTCGACTGGACTGACTGGAACCGTTCGACAGACTTGCTGTGGTCGGTTTGTTAACCATTCCACCGGAAGTCGAACGCTGTCGAACAATTCCCGCGTCGAACAGTTACCATACACCCGAAAAGGTAACTTTGGGGGTGCACAATCCCCGGGTAGGCACCGACCTTAGCCAAAATTGGTACTGTGGGGTTTTCAGGGTCGACGAAGACATTCCCGATGTCAGTTTGCACCTCTGGCGTCATCCTGAGGGTGTCCTCGGGGACGTCCAGGGACCGCCGATTGCCTAGATTGTAAACTCTGTCTGTCCCCCGCCTCATCAGCAAGCGCCCGGCGCGGGGACGTGGGAAGCTGGGAAAGCTGGAGTTTCCCGAGGACCGGCCCGGGGTGCTGAAGGGCAGTCGCGCAGCAGACGGGCGAGAGAGAAGGTCGCATTGTCCGTTTGAGTGAATAAAGTCCGGACCGGACCGTAAACAGTGAGCCAAATTATTGAGGAAGACCAACCGAAACAGCACTACGAGAGGCGAGTGACATTTGACCATGGTAAAAGGTGCGCAACGGTCATAATCAGATAACCTAACCTTTGAGTTGCCGTCAGATGTTGTTTAGCGGCCAAAGAAAAGGAGTTCCGATCGATCCAAGTACAAAGCAAGCACTGAGGAGAAGAGTGCGTACAGGGCGAGCCGTAACGAGCGTTGATAAGGGATCAAGGCCGCCCAGCCCAACCCGCCCCAGCACGCAGTGTGCTCGTCCCCGTCAGCCAGCATGGACAGCGTGCTCGTGCTCGTGCTGGTGTGCGGGGCGAGGGCCGCCCCCGGGCTGCTGCCCGCCGTCCCCGAGGCCACCCCCGAGGCCGAGGCCGCCAGCGCGCTGCTGTCCCCGATCCTCCTGCCCCACAGCGCCAGCCTGGCGGTGATCGGCCGCGCGCGCTGGCTCGACGCCCTCCTGCGCGCCCTGCCCCAGGAGACGCCGCGGGCGCTGCTCGCCGACAAAGCCGTGCTCGAGGAGTCGGACAGGCTGGTGCTGGAGGTCCGGCGGCGCCACCACGTGCTGCTCGCCGCCGCGGACCTGTCGTCCAGCGCGCTCTGCTCCGTGCCCAGGGTGCACCGGACGCTGCTCTGGGCCTCGGCCGCCCAGCCCGCAGAGAACGTGGTTCGGAACCGGTCGCTCGTGGCGTGCCTGCTGCGCTCGCGGACCTGCGGGGACGAGACGGCCCTCGCGCTCACCGGGCCGGACGGCTCCACCAGGCTGTACAGGCTGCACTCGCCCAGGTGCAAGATGACACGGCCGATCTACGAGCTGGACCGCTGGTCGCCCGGGCAGCGGCGCTGGCTGCTAGGCGCCGCGCCCTTCTCGCCGATCTGCGACACGTGGCTGCCGCCACCCGCCTCCGGCGGCTACCTGACGATATACGTCTTTGCAGAAAAGCCAAATTCGTTTCTCCTCATGGTTGCCGACAGTATCGTGTCGAACAGAAAACAGCCCTGGGAAGTACGCCGGGTTAGTCATTTAGGTGCGAATGGCACCGTAGAGTCCGTGGACAAGGATTACACCTCGTGCCGCCTAGATGCGGTGCTCTTCTCCGCTCTGGAGCAACCCTGTAACCCCGGAGAGGTGACACCGATTTACGGGAAAAAGGGGCGCATCATTTACGTCGCGGTCCCCGCCGGCCTCGGCCCCGCGCACTCCCCCCTGGCACCCGTCACCCTGGAGTTCTCGCCGGCGGTGTGGCTGGGCACGGCGCTGGCCGCGCTGTGCACGGCGGCCGCCCTGGCCTGCACGCTCCGCCGGGACCGCGGGGCCGCGCCGCTGCTCGCCCTCGCCCCCCTGGTGGCGCAGCCGCCTCCGCCGCCCCCGCCCGCGGGCCCCGCGCTGCACCCGCTGCTCGGCGCGTGGCTGCTCGTCTGCGTCGTGCTGGCGGCCGGCTACCAGGGGCTGCTGCTCGGCCGGCTGTTCGACCCCCTGCGCCGCGGAGAGATCGACAGCCTGCGCGACCTGGAGGCCAGCGGCCTGCCCGTCTACACGACCTCGGAAACGTTCAGCATCGTCGCGAGCTGCCTCCCGAAGCGCTTGCGGGACCGGGTAGGCATCTGGCACCTGGGGAGCCCCGAGGACCGCATCCACGAGGAGGTGGCGCTGGCCCGGCGCTGCGCCGTTATCGTGGTCCCGGGCACGCCCATGTGGAAGGCCACCATGGACATGGACGCGGGGGCGCCCGACAAGAAGGTGCACACCTTCGAGCTCAAGTCCCGCGCCTTGGTGGTGGTGGGCAGCTCCCACCGCGGCTCGCCGCTGCACGCCGCCGTCAACGAGAAGCTCCAGCGCGTGGAGGAGTGCGGCCTGGACCAGCGCGAGCCCAGGCTCCTGGACGCCAGGGTGCGCTGGGCCAAGGAGCGCGTCCGGACCATGGGGCCGATGGTGCTCGGCATGCGCCAGATGTACCCCGCCTTCCTCGTGGCCTTCGGGGGCCTCAGCTTGGCCACCGTCGTCTTTGCCGTCGAGCTGTCCGTCTCTCGCCTGACGGCCCGGTGCAGCTCGCGAGTGCGGCCCGGCGGCCCGGGCATTGCATGGTCGCCGTGACAAGTAACCTTATCCGTACTTTGACTATTTACTTATAACATTTAGAAACTACTTTTGTTATTTCTTAATCGCGCGGTGTATAAATTCAAGAGTTATCACCCGATCGGCCGGCCGCCCTGCAGCTGTAACGCGCAATTTGCGTTGTAGCAAAAGCCTACTCAGAAAACCGGAAGAGCTCGGTTGTAATAGTAAATTTGAGTCCCGAGAGTGAGAGGGGGTGAGTATTTTCATTTATTTATATGTAAATGGGCGCCAGAGGAAAACCTCTCACAAAATCTCAAGGCCAAAACTTTATTTATTGCTATACATACATAGGTAGTAAATAGAATAATTTAAAAAGCTGCTGCTGAACTGGAAGGAAAATAAGGTAAATTAAATTCACTATGTAAATAAACATAATAATGAAAGTAAACCAGACCCCGGCCCGGCTAGGACAAGACGCAGGCGTAAAACACAACTTCACCAGAGGAAGTATACCAAATAACAGCGCACTCGCCCCGCCGGGCCGGGGCTGGACCAGTACTCCGCTCTGTAGCGGACCTGCAGCGCTTGATGCGTTCACTGTTAAGTTCCTTACACACGATGTTCTTCATATTACAAAGGATTCTGTTTGTAACGTACAAAGGATCTGGAACCACCATATCACAAACCGATTTTCTTCATTTTACAAACAATATTGGTGGTTACAACAGCGTGTTCTTCGTAACACAAACTAGAGCCCTTTGTAATACCAAGAATTTGTTTGTATTTCAAAGGTCCCAAATCCTCTGTACGTTACGAAGAGCAGTTCTTTGCAAGAAACTTACAGTGTTCGGCTAGAAGGCCAATTTAGGCAATCGGCGGTCCCTGGACGTCCCCGAGGACACCCTCAGGATGATGGCAGAGGTGCAGACTGACATCGGGAATGTCTTCGTCGACCCTGAAAACCCCTCGGTGCCAACTTTGGCTAAGGGCGGTGCCTCCCCGGGGATTGGTCGGAAAAATCTGAGAAAATTAGGGTACCTAGAGTGCACTTTCCTCTTTCAAATGAGCTTGGAAAGGACTCTGTAGGATGAACCGTTTTCGAGAACCCATTAGTACCGAAATGGTCGATTTTGGCTGTTTTGGGTCACTTTGCACCGCTGCCAAATCCACAGTTTTCGACCGATCGAGCCCAGACTGGTCAAGGGACCATCAGGGGGATGCCCTCTACTAAGAAATAACAACAAATAATTTTTTCGAGATGGTCGAAAAATGGGTGGCTCCTTAGGTTTGGAATGCCTCTATTCTTTTGTCATTCAATAATAAACACGCGAAAAATCAAATGACAATAATTCTGCTACTAATGAATCTGTTACATTTTTGTCTCCCTTCGTTTTAAATGTTTCGCTTTTTACCGTCTCCTGACGACGGACATGCGTATCCCATAAGATACCCTGCCCTGCCCTGCCCTGCGGTGACAGTGCGGCGGCCCGGCGCCGTGCCGCGCCTCGACGCTCATCGCAGGTTGTTTACGACAACCACATGTCGCATGGTGAACCTGTCTCCCCGCCCCGCTCCACCCCGCCCCGCCCCGCCCCGCCCCGCCACTCGGCGCCACGCCTCAAACCAAATACTGTAGCCGTTTTGATGCCCTGTCTTTGTCTGGTCCAAATGCGTACTCCGAACTTTTGTCAAAATACAAAATTGGCAAAGGCTGACGTTCTATTTTTTCCCCGGCATCCACCAGGTATACTGCTACCATCTGATCACCTTCACCGTCTGTGTGGCCCGGCCCGCCCATGCTGTTCAAACATAGACCTCCCCTACCCCTTCCATCCCCGTAAAGTGCCTTTGTGGTTTACGACGCGCATTTTTCGCCAGGCCGCTGCGCGCCGCGCGTTTGGTTCCAGGCCCATGGCGCCACGGTGCACCATTAGGCCCGGGCCGAGACCACCCCGGCCCGGCCAGACCTCCTGGGCGCCTCCATGAGGGCCTCCAGCCTCTCCAGTCGTTTAGCTCTCCGCTCCGCTCCGCTGTGGTTTGGCTGGCGCCAGTCTGTATGATGGAGCCACCGGGGCGCCGCCGTCCAGCTCGTAAAATTTTCGTCAAGGACATGTCAGTCTAGGAAGTCCATGCGTAAAAACTAGGCCAGGCGAAACAGGTGGTGTGACGGGCGTGCGGAACTACTCCGCCCCCTCCCGCCCCCTACTCCCGCCCCCTGCCACCCTGACTCACCCTGGGGAAGAAGGGAGCTGGCTGGACTTTACCGGATGAGGTTGCTTTCTCGGAAGATGACAGCGGGAGCATTATTGTCTGGCCCAAGAAAGACGCAACGGATAACGATTCCATACCGGGTAGTGGTACCACCCCCGTGCCGCCCGGCCCTACCGCGAACACCGTCGCCCATCTGGATCACTTTGAAAGGACAGACTAAACTTTTAAAAAATCAAATAAAAAGTCATATATTCAATTGCACTCCCATGAAGCTGTTACTTCCGGAGCAGAGAGCGAAATTTTATTAGAAATGATTTCACATTGCAGTGATGAACTTGAACAGAAATTTATTCTTCCCGACCAATTTTAGTAATATACGCGATAATGTATCTCGTAAATCTCGGTCCAATTTCCAACCCCATTTTGCAGTACTGAGACAATTTTAAAAGGCTTTTTTTTTTTTTTCAAAATTTATTATTTTACCCTTCACTATGGACGCCGACGGGGCGGGGCAGTGGTCTCGGTGAACGGTCGGAACGGGGTTACAACAACAACAGTTAGCCGCCGCGACGTGCCGTGGCTCGGCGTGGTTGCCTTAACGCGCTTCGTGACTCTTTTATTCTCTTTTGGAAAACGTTGTTGCTTTTAGAGGCGCGGGCCGGGCGCGGGGGGCTGGGTGCGGCGCGGGGGGCCGGTGTAGCGGAACGGAACACTAGTCGCCTTGTTCTCGAGGGCGCCGCCCACCGCGGGGCTGCGGCTGCGGCTGGGGCTGGGGCCGCCACGAGGGGGCGTGGCCAGCGGGGCCGCTCGCCGCCCCCCTCCCCGGAGCGGTGCGGTGAAAGGGGGAGAGGAGAGAGGCGGGCGGAGAGAGTGGGAGAGAGAGAGATGAGAGAGACGGATATGCACGCTCATGGCCGCCGCGGCGCGGGCAGGGCCGGGCCGGGCTTGGCGGATCAGGTCTATCACCAGGAGAATGACAAGTAAGTGCAACGCGATAAAGAATGGAGCCCAGGCTGCTGGTCATTCCCGCGCAGCTGGACGACGGTAGGTTTTGTGGGTATTTTTAAAAACTTGAAACTTGAACAAGTACACTAAATGTGTATTTTTTCTGAATTCAAAAATCAACAGTAGTCTGGAAATTTCAATGGATTCGGAGATGGGAGGAAGAGAAAAGGGAATAAGGGAACGGCGAGGCGAGGCCGCGTAGAGCAGGGTGGGGGCGGAGCGGGGCGGGGTGCGGTGGGAGGGAGGGTGCGGGAGAGTGCGGGAGCTGGGCGGAGCCTCGGCCCCAGCATCCCGGTCCAGCCAATGAGCGCCCTGACTGCCGCGGCCGTCCCGGGCCGGGCGCCGCCGGGGCCCTGGCTGCCCCCCTGCGCCCGTGGCCCGTCCCATCCCATCCCCAGTCAGTCCGCAGCCAGTGCCGACCAGAGTCGTGAGGTCCCCGTCGTCGCCTTGCCCAGTCCGCCCGCGGAGTCGTCCCCACCGCACCCGCGACGTCAGACCCCGCCGACAGCCCCTCCGCGACGGCCGTCTGCAACGCCGAGCGCCGTCGTCGTCGCCGTCCTGGGGACCCGCCCCTGAGCAGTGCATTCCTCAGCGCAGCGCCCAGCCATGGCCTACGTACCCGCGCCTCCTAGGCCCTTCACCTTCCTGCACTCCAAGAGCGTCGGTACGTGCGTGTGTGTGTGTATGCCCCCGGTGCGCGCGGAGCTTGTCGCCGTCCTCGTTCTCTTAGCGCCCCGTCCTGTCCCGCGCAGGTGACTGCGGCTCGTACTGGGGCGACATGGGCGTGCCCCCGATGGGGCCCATGGCGTCCATGGTGAGCCCCGCGCCCAGCAGCCTGACGCCGCCGCGCTCCGAGGAGGACTTCTACTACCACTCGCAGCCGTACGTGCAGGTGCACGCGCACGTCCACGCCCACGTCCACGAGCACGCGCACGAGCACGTGCACGAGCCGGAGCACGTCCCGCAGCACGTCAACCAGATCTACGCGCCGCCCGTGTTCAAGTAAGTCCACTACATGAACTCGTTATTGAGAAACATGTTGTCGGGTAGTTTCCAAAAGTGGTGGAGTCTGGAATAACTCTACGCGCATCAGCAGTGCGGGGACTTTTCGCGCGCTGTCTTCTGAACTAAAATCATGGTTTTCAATAATGTTTATCGCGGATGCGGGGCCATGGAAAGCGGTCGTTGTCGTAAAGTTCAAAGGGGGAAGGGAAAAACTAGGATATCATTTTTTTGTGTGTGTATGAAAAACATAGTTGAAATAAGAGGACGGGGCTGACCTCCTGGGCGCGGGCGTTCAAGTCTCCGCCCGCCCTGAGCGTGCGCCTGCTGCGGGACAGAGGCAGGGCAGGGCAGGGCAGGGCAGGCGACCGGACCGGCGAGGCGCCGCCTGCCTCCGATCGGGTAGGCAACCCGCCCGCGCCCGTGCGTGCGGTACAGTAGCCCCTCCGGTGTACGGGGCACTCCATCTCCCCGCTGTTTGAACACGAACAAAGGCTTACGGAGAAACTCGCCAAAAGCTTGTACGAGCAAAATCCTTTCTTTTTGGGGAGGGCTGTTGGGCCGCGGGGGGCCCTGGGGGGAACCTCAAGTAACGCAAACGTATATCAGTACATACCTGGCGTCAAACGTATTAACAAATAGTAGTCGTGACGTTTGGCCAGTTTGTGTTACTTGGGCCGTTTCTCACTGGGTGCTGGTGTGTTCCAGCGATGGGGCCCTCGGGGGCGGGCCGGCAGGGCGGGGCCCGGGGCAGGAGCCGGGCTCTGCCCAGGGTGGGCTTGATGGCCAGGGGCTTGCCCTGGTCCAGCAATGTGGCCCACATCAGCCAGTGATGCGTGTGGTTCGCCGCAGGAACACGGCCAACAAGAAGGAGCGCCGGCGGACGCAGAGCATCAACAACGCGTACGCGGACCTCCGGGACTGCATCCCCAACGTGCCCGTGGACACCAAGGTGCGTATCCGCCCGCGGGCCGGGCCGGGCCGGGCCGGGACTGTGCGACCTATGCGACTCGCTCCCGGCCCCGGGCCCCGTCCCCTAACCCGCACCCTCCTTCTGACGCGCAGCTCTCCAAGATCAAGACCCTGCGGCTGGCCGCCTCCTACATCGCCTACCTGGCCGGCATCCTGGAGAGCGGGGACCCCTCGGCCGCGGGTCACGGCTTCCGGGCGGAGCTGCTGACGCAGGCGGGCGGCAGGCGGCCCAGCAGGAGGGGCGCCGACGTGGTGAGTACAACAAGCAACACGTAGTCGTCAGATCGAGTCTATGGCGCTTTACAGAGCGCGCTGTAAAACGCGCAGAAAAATTTATATAGCAAACCGGCTCGCGAGTTTTCTTCCCACCCCTGGGCCACTTAGCGGGGAGGTCCAAGTCCAACCCCACCAGGGCATCTGTCCCGGGCGGGGGTGGGGGCGGGGCCGGGGAGAGCGGGCAGGTCCCGGCGGGCTGTTTGACGCCTATTACGTGATTAGGGCGGGTGCGGCTCCCCTCCCCTCTATCGCCACTCCAGCGCGTGCCCCACCCCACCCCGTCCCGCCCCGCCGCGAGAGGGTAACCGCTAAACATCTCCGTGATGAGAGGGTGCGCCCGCTAAACATTGGCTTTTATGGAGTCATCTCATCGCTCCTCCCCTCCCCTCCCCTCCCTGCACCCTCCCTCCCTCCCTCTCGCTACGAGAGCAAAACAGTATTATGGCGTAGTGAAGGCCGTCGCGCGGCGCGGGACCCGCACATTAGCCGCCTCTTTCCCTCTGTCGCCCTCTGGCCTGGTGCTGGGCGAATATACCAACAGAAATCTGTCGCGCGGAGTTTTCCGTGTGAACGTCGCCGTTTCCACCATCGCGGCAGCAGGGATCGCGTCGATGAGACGGGGAGGTCGAGGTCGCGGTGGCAGTGGCGGCGCACATGGCTAATGTATAGTCCTACAGTGGGAGAGCACTAGCGGGTCGGAGCCGAGCTCCACGTCGGCGAGTTATAATCGGATAGCTCGTTACTCTCGTGCGCCGAACTCTCGTCCTAACTCTCGTATTGACGCGTTCGAATGCATGGCCATATGGCCATGCGACGCGTTTCGTGATGCCAGCGAAATAATCTGTGTGCGTGCGTGTGCGTGTGCCCGCAGGTCGGCGGCCCGATGGAGTGTTCGGACGGAGCCAAGTCCAAAGGCAGGACGGGCTGGCCGGAGCACGTCTGGGCGCTGGAGCTGAAGCAGGAGCAGGTGTAGGCTGAAACCTCGCAGCCCTGGTCGACTCGACCTCCTCCTCCTCCTCACTACCGCCCCAGCCCCAGCAGCAGCGGGACGAACACCCCGGCGACCTGCTGCAACAGGACGAGCAGCGCCTCCCCCGGCCCGGCCCGCCGCGCTGCAACAGCCCTCGCCGCGCCCGCGCCGTCCAGCGACCAGCGGCAACAGGACGGATCAACAGCTCCGGAGGCGGGGGCTAGGCGGGCTCCGGGCTCCGGGCCCGCGCCGCGCAGGACACCTCCCCGGCAGCCTGCTCACCTGGTCCCGCGCGCCGCCGCCAGCACAAACCCTCACCGGACTCAGCGCATGGCGACGCTGCCGCCGATACCACTGCCGCACCGGACCCTCACCGAGCTCAGCACCGGCCCTGGCACCGCGGCGCGGCCGCCGCCCGTGCGGTAGCAGCGGTCAACGCGCCCCGCCCGTCCCGTCCGCGCTGGGGTTGAGGATGCAGTGACTGGGGTGCGTCCACGGGAATTTCGTGACGCCTCATGATTTTACACATTACTTCAAATCATTCTACCAGACATTTCCGAGCTTTAATTCTTAGATTAGGTAAAAGCTAATCCTTTGGCGTACAAAAATGACTTAAAAAGAAAATACAGTAGGCTTGGTTTCAACCACTACTTAAGCTTCTCTACATAGCGAATACCAAAGATTACTGCGGCATTTTGTAAAGAAAATGTTTTGTGCAATAATGTAGGTAGGAAATATCCATAGGCTTTCCATTTATGACTGATATTTGCTCTTTGCGTCTGCTACATTTGCGGCACACTCAGTACATGTATATATTTGATGTCAAAAATTTTGAACTCTTTGAGGTTTGTGTAAATTGTAGCCGTTAATTTGTTAATTATACTATAAGATTACCCTTAACTACTGTGATGTTCTATAACAATTATTACTAAATAAGAGATGTGTGAGTGTCTATTAGTTTTAAATTGTAAAATTTTGATCCCATTTGGGCTCTTTGTTATCTTTGAATTTATTTGATTTTTTGTTATAGGGTACTTTCTGTTTTCTGTTTGTTGAATATGTATGGTTTGTGCAGTGACCTACGTTGTTTCTTTTTTGATAGAAAATAAATGATTAAACCAGAGATAACTGATTAAACCGATATATAGAGCCTGCTCTCACACCCCATTAATACACAAAACCTTTCTTGTCACATTTATTCAAAAAAATTTCTATTTACCGCAAATTATTTATGACTTCAAAAAAAGAATACTGTTTATATTTTAAAAAAATGTCTTATATGGTGTTTGGCCATTGCTCTATGGTTGTGATGGTTTGAAATCTTTCCAAATACTTGATTGGCTGAGCCAGATAAAAAGAAAAATACAGAAAATTACAGTCGTGTGTTCTATCGGTTTTTCGAGTAAGGTACATAAGTCACTGAAATTTGGGAAAAGCAGAGCACTGGTTGTCGGCCAACTACCTTCCTTCCTGCCCTGAGCGTGTTGGTCAGACCACAACGCACAATGAAGGCAGTATGAAAAATATTTACGTCAATAACATAACAACTTACGATCATCCTTGTTGGCCTTTTTAAGTGTTCTTGATTGCAATTTTAAAATTTAATTTTCCAACAGCATGAATGATGGCAGGTTTTGGGGTGTTCTGCGTTGTCTGCGTGTTAATTTATTACTTTGTTGCCTTGTAAGTGATGTTACTACTGGTTTCTGAAAATATTTTATTTTTAAATGCTGAAAGCTTAAGGTTAAGTTGCTTGGAACTTTGTTTTGATTGCTCTCATTAACATTATGTCAGGTAGTTAGAAATATTTTACGCTTCAATTGAAGGGAAACAATGACTTTGATTCAAACACTCTGTAATCTAACCGCTCATAGCTAGTTTTGTTCCTTATCTAATGTAATGTCAAAGTATTTGTCTTGACTAACAGTTACCTTCATTAATACCTATTTTTCTTATTTAACATGCTGTATTATAAATTAATTTGCTTTTTATAAATTTACAGAATTTTACCAAAAATACTTGCTTGGCTATGTAAGCAAAGATTTAAAATAGATGTTCAAATTGGGAAGATATCTTTTTTCTATTTAAGACTTCAAGATGTCATAATTAAGAAAAATGAATTTTATGTGGTGAGTTCAGACGTTTTGAAAGCCTGTTTTATTTTACTCTCAAGTCTTTTACTAATTTGGTATTTCAATATGTTCAGCACATAGAAGAAGTCAGCTTTCGGAGTAACTTTTTCAGTAGTGAAGTCACCAAATTACTAGCAGTTGTCTTGCGAGATGTGCGCATCAATAAGGATATTGGCAATTACAGTGACGGTAGCAAGACTACCCGCCATTTGCCAGATGATTGGTCACATATTGATTTTCGAAACAAAAAGATACCACCTTTCATAATTACTTTTGCCCAGGTTTGGTTCATAACAACATCTTTTTGTGAATTGTATATTGTATGGCTTAGGAAATACTTCAAACTTATCACCATATTGTTTTCTTCTATTCACTATTTCAGTTTATGGCTGTACACATTACAAACTTCAATGCAATGTTGCTACATCAGCAGTCACCAGAATGGCTTGTACACGCAACTGCTGCAGAGGTCCATCTAGATGGTAGCGTAGTTCACAGTGCAAGGTCCTTACTTGTGAATGTGATGCTTGTGAATGCTGCAGCCAAATTGTTAAGACACGCCTCTCAAGATACTAACTTACCTCCATCTCAAACATGTCTGGGTGAATTATCATTTGGAGTATCCCTTGAAGCTATGATGGCTGCTCAAGGATCTCTCTCAGTTGAGGTACCTGACCTATTTTCAAACTTTGAGGTATTAAAATTGTAAGTTGTTACTTCACTAAATTTTATTTACAGAAACTTCACATTAATTTAGAACATCTGAAAGCTGTTATAAATGATGGGCTTTACACTTTTGCTGCCCAACGAAAACAGCAAGAGGGCTTCAGGAAAAGAGATCGAAGTCAAAGAGATAGTAAAAAGAACAAGGATAAAAAGAGCTCTCGATATGATCTAGTTACTAAATCACACCCCCAGTTATACAGTCCATCTATGATTCTCTCCACCCTCTCGCCTTTAATTCCAAAAGATATGACTCTTAAAGTTGAATATTCCCTTCTCACTGGTATGAGAGCTGCAAGCAGTACTGAATTCCGAGCCTCTTTGCATAGTCTCCAAGTCCAAACAAGTTTTGTTTTAAAACTTGCAGGTATATGTTTTTCTTTCTTTTTTTTTTTTTTAAGGAAAAAACAACAACTTCAAATCATGTTATGTAATTAAATTAATTTTTGCCATAGTGAAATTTTACCTTATATTGACAGGAATTCATGGTGAATCAATTGTGCCTGAAATTTCGGTTGGACTTCAGCTAGATGAACTAGATGTACGTGATGAGAGAGAGAAAGTTTTCCTTCTCCAGAAACTAACTTTTCGATCAGGGGTAAGTTATAATTATTTTATTTTTTATTTTTTACATGCATGACTTATTGCTTTGCTGTAAAAATAAAAAAATTGAATTGTAAAAAAAAAGGAAAGTTATTGATTATGTGGCTTCATGCATTCACTCCATGGTTTTCATTTTGACAATAGCTCGAAGGCAAGCTGTTGAAGGTAAACCTTCGACTGAATACCCTGTCAGGCACTTACAATCACCGAGCTGTGCACTCCTGGGTATCCACCAACTTCCTTCGCACTGCACACTCTTTGCACTCTTCCACTCACATTTCTAGTGACTCTCGTCAACCTGTGAGCACAAGCATAAGGGTAAGACAATTTCATTTTTTCCTTTATCAGTCCATAAGTAATTTTAAAAAGTTGTATGCATTTCTGTATTAGTATTTCAAACAAAATGTGCATTTTTAATTTATTTTTTATTTTTTAGGAAATGGAGGTTGAGGCACGTGATCCTTCATATAGAAATGCTAGTCCTGGCTGGATTTATGAAATTTTAAGTGGATGTCAAGTGTCTGGTAGTTTGGAGCTGTTTGATGTGTCAGCCCGTTTAAAAATGTCTAGTTCAGAGGGAAGTGCTTGCATTGGCTGTAATCACATACGCTTGGGACTTGATCAAGTCTTTAACACACATGGTTAGTATGGAAAACTATTTGCCAGGTTATTGTCCTGAGTAGATTTAATCTGCTATGCATATTTCTTTTTTTTCCTTTCTTAATCTATAAGTGTTATATATCATTCCTTCTCAGGTCCTACATCTACACAAAGTGTTGAAGACTGGTCTGGTGAACTTCTAGTCGAGGCATTATGGTGTCGCCTCGGTCTATCAAGAGATGACTCTGATGTAGATATTTACCAGAGGCGACGTTGTCATATGTGGGGCACACCTCTGTTCCTTGGAGTTATGCTTCTCAATGCCCGTGGTCGGGCTGGAAACTTTTATCCCCATAAGCTGGAAGGAATGTTGAACATGTTATATGGAGAGTGGAGTCCTCAACTAGCTGCTTTTATTATCCATGCTCAGAAGTATGACTATCACTACTTCTTGCATCAAAACTAAAATATATATTTTTCTTGTGCCCATTTCTTTATATTTTTTGTTTGTAAAATTTCTTTGTTTTTCTTACATTAAGGTGTTATAATGACTACAAACAAAAAAGAGAAAGTTTGCAACAACACAAGTCAAAATCTCAATTTTCGGCTTGGATGAGCTCATGTGCTGTAAATGCTAACATAACTAATTCAAACATATTTTTCATAACAGATCCTCAAGGTATGGTTTATTACTCTTCCTGATTCCATGCTTTGTCAGCAAATTTTATTTTTATTTCATTGTCCTGTAGTAGGTTTTATGGTTCGTTTGGATTCTATCCTAATGGAGAGAAATAGTGAAAAATTACTGATGACATTCGAGGGATGTAAAGCTGTCTCTTTAGCCCCTTCAGGAAGTCCATATAACTGTCTAAAGTCAGAAGAAGTAAAAGTTAGTAAAATATCAAAAAGAATTTTTTGTTTTTAAATGGCTTTTTTTTGTGTGAATTATTATTAAATATATAAAATAATATTACTTTTTTCAGACATCATGTGCCCACATACAACAAGCAAGAATACAATATCAAAATAAAGAAGTTAGTGTCCAGTTATTGGAAGATGTTTTTGCCACATGGAGTACAAATCTTCATCTGAGACTTCTTGCAGTGGGAGAAGATCTGAATCAGTTTTTCTCCCAGTTCATTGGTAAGTATGGTCTGGATAATTGCATGTCTTGGGTGTCTTAGTCTATGTAGATAGTCTATATACACCCAATATTCAAGACCCACATGCAGTCTCATGTTTCAAACTTACAAGCATCTATATCAACTTGTCTTCCTCCCTATCAGACAAGCCTTCTTCTACTTCTGTAGAGGAAGGGAAAGTAAAGGAAAACATTTGGAATGTGATAGAAGAAGTGAAAATCCTTGCTCCTGGCCAGGTTAAATTAGGCATACATTTGTCTGAAAATCACAGTATGCTTGTAAATACTGGTGATTTATCTTTCCGAGTCAGCTCCCAAACAAGTGGATTTGCTGCAAGTTCTATTGTCATCACTATTGATGGTGATGATATTTTCCATATTGATAAAATTTCCATAGAAACTTTACTTGACCATGAGGAAGTACAACTGGAGAGACAGAATACAGAGGGCTTCCAGCTCAATCGGAACAAAACAAGGTTTGTTTTGTCTCCTGAATTTTATACCTAACCCTTATATCTTTTTAAAATTAGTTGAAGATATAATATTTATTTTTAGGGCAACATCTATTTCATCATTCCGTGCCATATTCCCATATGAACATAATTTTGCTGATGCTGTTCGTAAGGAGCTTGTCAGTATTATAAAGTGGGTGAGAATGATTCACTATCGGCAGAAACCTCCATTCACCTCCAAGAGCCCGCTTCCAGCTGATATGGTTATTAAGGTGTGACCTTAACTTGTTACTTACCAAGATGAAGTTTCAAATCAAGTTATATGCTACAGTATTTTTATTACAATGAATTAATGGGGTATGAGTAAAGAATATCTTTTCTCTTTCATTTTAGGTGAAAGAGTTTTTGTTTGAAATGAGTGACGATCCTTTTGAGGTAAAACTAAGGGACAATTTTGAGCTTCTAGAGGACGAATACAAAGAAAGTTTGAAAAGACAAAAGATGCTGGATGCAAAGGTAAACCATAAAAATGTGTACAAAAATCTTAGTTTTCCGCTCAAAGAAGAGAGACTGTGAGGGTATTTGTTGTCACCTAAAAAAGCATTAATTACTTCTCCTTTTGTACGACTTAGGTTCAGGAATTGTGTAAGGAGCATCTTCTTATGCCAGCTGGGAAAGTTGATGAGCTTTACTCATCTCTCAACATGAAAAATGCTGAAATTTATGTTCAGCGCTCTAAACAAATGAACCAAACACCTCCACGTACTAGATTGTTTGCATGGCTGATGTCTGATTTAGAAATAATGGCTCTTGCTGACCCCTCCATCCATGGAGCTGAAAATGTTGTAAAGAACATGACAGAAATAGATCCAGACAGTCCATGGCCAGAGGAAGGACTTGAATTCTCTACTTTGTGGTGCCGCTCTGTGTCAGCTGGTTGTAAAGAATGGAAGTTTCAGTTGCGAGACTTTCCTCAACCACTTTTACATATCCAGGAATTGAGTATCTGGGGAAGGTTGGTGGGAGCAGAACAGGTAGCTCCTAAAAGAGCAAAGCGTGGAGTAACCATTGATTTAGGAGATCCATGGGGGAAAGTGCAGGTTGATAGAAGTATGACTTCTTTAAAATTTTACCATGACTTCAACTGTGATGTTGAAACATATAGCTATGCTTTTGGCCCATGTTGGGAACCAGTTATTGCTCAGTGCAATCTTAGTTTCAGCCAAATTTCCCCTCCTTCACTAGACCCTAGCCCAACTCTTCCGTTTTGGGACAAGATGAGACTCCTTTTCCATGGTCGTCTTACCATGGTGACTAGAACACTGACTGTGCTTCTTCATGCCTCTCTGGATCCCTATAACACAACAGAGGAAATGGAATTAACTTGGAGAGACGTTGCGGTAGACTGGACCAATGGTAAGAGTGAACAGTTAATAATAGAAAGTAATTTAAAAGTTCCTCCTGCATGTGTGTACTTAGCTAAATCTATTTTCCAGCCAAAGTTGTCTTGAAGGGTTCACTACATGTCTATGTGAGAACTGCATCCAAATATGATGATTGCCGGCTTCTGTATTTACCCGATTTGCGTCTCACCGTGAAGCTAGGTTGGGTTTGTTTAGCTGACCCAAATGACCATCACTCTGTAATGCCATGTGCACCTGATAAGCTTCCTGAATATTCAAGCAACCAGGTAAATAAACTAATATTAATTAATCAAAAAATAATTTTCCTCAAACTATTTAATCATGACTTTTTTTCCCCACCCGCAAAGGAACATGATTCTTTTAGAGCATTCCGAAGTCAAAACCTTAATCTTACTATTTCTATGGAAACAAAACAAAACACAAATGTCCCTCCTACAGAAGACCCAAACATTGTTTTGCATGGGAGTACACTGAGGTAAAACAACTGTTTTAAACTTAAATCATTATACATTCTTGCTACCAATGCTATATGTATTATTTTCCATACAGATGGTTTGAGAGCTTGAAACTCATTCTCTCGGGAGTTACAAGACCTACAAGGCGAGGAGCATTATTCAATAATTGTCGTCCCAAAAAACGACAACTAAGTAGGCATTACCGCAAGGTTCATCTATCCTTAGTTTTGCATCGATTCCAAGTGAGGTATTGGATGTCATCATCCATGCAACGTGGTTTTGAAGTTTTAGGAGGTCGAGTTACATGTAGCTCAGGTGGGTGCTTCTTACACTAATGTTAATTTTTAGTAAATTTTACTGAGTTTTCACTTATTTTCTACAACAGAGCATACCCTTTCTTTGGTTCCAATTGATGATGGATTAAAGCACCGTCCTAGATCAGAATGGTCTGTAATGTACATGAACTGTGAATCTAATGACGCTGAAATCTGGCTAAAGAGTGCCCTTCTTAATGATGAAAGCAAAGAGGTAAAATTTAGTTTACATATTTTCCTTTACCTCTAAGAGTTAAAAAACTACTAATTAATTATTCTACACTGACAGCACATATTTAACCAATCACCTGTAGAGAAATGCTATTTCTTAAGTGTTTCAAAAGTTTCTTATGGAAGAGAAGCTGTACTTCCCCATAACACAGAACGTCCTGTCGATACACCTACGCACAGACTGGTTGTGCACGGATTGAAGGGTGCTTGGACAAAGAGTAACAGGGATGTGGCTTTTGCGCTGTTTGATACATTTGTGAAAAACAAGGTAAGTTTATTCCTATATATTATTTTACAGTGTATCAGTAACAGCAGTGAAATTTAGAAATACAGTATAAAAACCTGTACATTTCTAGCAACTTAAAAAAAATCTGTCAACTGAGGCTTTGAAAGGTTTTCGGTCAGAGAACACAACAACCCCTCTAAAAACACGAGGTCGACCTTCAGATGGACAACTTACTCCTCCATCAAACACTACTCTCACGGTATGTCATTTAACAAGACCTTCAGATATCAGTTTGATCATGAAAGTTATATTTTTGTTTTTAATCTTCCCTTTTATTAATTATACAAGGCTGCTGGTATACAAGCTACACCATCACCAATGACTAAAATCCAATCTGGTCATGCAGCAAGTATGTTGCAGCAACTTATTGCTGAAGCTGATAAGAAATCAGTTGTTTTTAGTGATGATCTTTCAACTCAAACTCGTGATCAGAGCCTTCAAGGTGTTACTGCTTGTCAAGAAGATGATGTAGTGCACAAAAATTGGCTGAGTCAGTTTATATTCCATTTCATTAAATTTGAATCTCAACTGGAGGACGATAAATGCAATTAACTTATGACTTTACTCCTGTTTTCAGTTGCTCTTGTGAATAGTCAAGTCCTGCTGAAGGGATGTGAGACAAAAGGTTATGTGATTATAAGTGCTGCTAAAGCTGAAGTTTTAAAAAGAATTCATAGGCCTGCTTGGAGAGATCACACACTTGTGTCCAAAACAACATGGGTAGGGTCACTGGAATGTATGCAGTACTATGCAACTGTGAGCGCTGGAGAAAATTATTCAATAGATGGTAAAAGGAATAATTTTAATTGAAACTTTTACAACATCTGAACCTTCTGTTGCTCATTTCACTTTTTATATTTTCAGAAAATATATTGTGGCTCTCAGTGGAAAATATACAAGAAAAAGATTCCAAGGTTATTGCAGACTTACCGGACTTACCTCACATTGTGGGCAGTGGACAATCTGTTGGAGGAGTTGTCAGTGAGACAGTTGGTGGCAGCAGCACTGGTGACAATCCAGCTGTTCAACTGCAGCGCATTGTTTCTCGGTGTAACTGTGAATTTTTCTATGTTGGTTATGGTGATAGTAGTATTGACCCAAGCACCCTAGGAGAAGCTCAAGTACCGCCAATACCTATAGATGAAGGAGCCCCTTGGGAGAGAAGAGAGAGAGCAGTTGATGCTTTTACACTCATGCACCATGACCTGAATGTCAGCACCAATTCCTTGCAGTATGCTATGCTCTTGGACATTATCAACAATCTTTTATTATATGTTGAACCTCATCGAAAGGAGCGGTTGGATCGGCTTCAACGTCTGAGGTTCCAACTACAGCTACTTAGCAGGCAGGAAGATGAGCGTAAGCCAATACAGCAGCTTCAAAATTATGTCCGAAGTCTTGCCTCCAAATTACGGCACTTGGAAAAAGAAACATACCTACTTCAAAGAGCTTTGGCAGAGGAACCAGAGAATGCCAGTTTATTGGTTCAGAAGCAAGAGCTAGAAGAGGCGGTGTATGATTGCAAAGAACATCTTGCAGCAGAAAGTGAAGAACTTGATATGATGTTGTCATGTTACAAGGAAAGACAACTTTCAACTACCCAGAAGGTTGCTACTTCAAGAAATGATAAGCCTATAACAGCTGTCAGGGCTTCCGAAATCAGCTTTAAGCATGCCAAGTGGCAGTTAACTGATAGTGATGGGCAGCTCGGTATTGCTGATCTAATTCTCAGCAACTTTTTGTGAGTTGGAAGAGTTGTTAACAAAGTGTGAAAGGTATTTATTTGTATCTGTAATTTTCCTCTTCTTTCCTAGATACACCAAACAATCAAAAAGTGATGACTCTGTTGAACACTTGCTGGAGCTTGGGTATATAAGTGTTGAGAACCTTTTACCAAATGAAACCTACAAAGAAGTATTAGTTCCAACAGAAAGTCCAAATATTATGCCCGTTGATCGAAAGGTAAATAGTTAAGAGTTGCTCCGAAATTATTTTAAATTGTATCTATTCCATTTGCTCTCACGCATTACTGTTCACAGAGAGCTTTGAGAGTATTTTGCCGAGAGAAGGCTCCAGTAGCTGGTATTTCAATCATGGAGCATTTTGAGATAAATGTTGTTCCAATAACCATTGGTAAGCTACCAGAATATTCTAATACAACAACAAAATTAATTTTTATACTCAATTACTGCATTTAAACTTAGCTTCAAAGATTATCTTATCTAATTAATTTTTTTTTTTTTTTTTTTTTTATTTTAATCTACAGGTCTTACAAAAAAGTTTTACAATACTATGCTCAAATTTTGCTTTCCTGGAAGAGATCCTGAAAATATTGAGGGTGAGCAGGAAGACATACGCGATATTGACGCTGATACTAGAAGCCTCAGCAGTAGGTCATCTAGCTCAAGAATATCAGGAAGTTCAAAACAAAAGAAAATGAAAGACTCCAACTTTTATGTGCCTATAGAACATAAGGATGATGTCGAGAAAATGAAGGTAATAAAAGTTAAAAGTTCAGCTTGGTTTTCAATCTTTTTAATCTATCTTGTCTAAAATTTAAAATCCCAACATCAATAGGAGCGGGCAGAGAAAAATAAATTATTCATTTATATAAAAATTCCTGAAGTACCTGTTCGTGTTAGTTACAAAGGTAACAAGGAAAAAAGTCTCTCTAATGTTCGAGATTTAAACTTACTCATAAGGATGATGGAGTATCACAATGTAACATGGACATGGCTTGACTTGTTGCTTGCCATGAAGAGTGAATGCCGACGAGTTATAGTTTCCCAGGTCAGTATGAGGCTGGTATATATTTACTGTAAAGATTCTTTTTTTTTTCTATTCCCCATAACATTTATATCCTCGAATTTTCCAGGCCATAAAACACAAACTACTTAAGATGAAAGCTGTTTCTGATGATTCACCATCACCTCAAGAAGAGGATAAGGCACGCATGCTGCTAGGTGCAAAACTCATGGTATGTACCATTTTTCTAAGCTGTTTGAATAAAGCTGCCTAAATCATTAACAGCTTAATTTTTATTTGTTTTAGCCTGGCGAGACAAGCAAGAGTTTGAAGAAGGGTGTTTTTAAATTTCCTAAGTGAGTGGGGTTAGGAAAAGAAACCTCTACCTAGAGAAACATGATCTGCTGTATTTTTAAATTTATCTTTTTCCCAACTGGTTTCGAATGTTTGTGTTGTATTCTGTTATGCTTGATTTTGTAAAAAGCAAAATATTATTCTTTAAGTTACCAACCATATTTTACATAATACCAGTATTCTTCAACTGTGTTTGTAATTTTTTTTTTTTCAAATGGTGTCTGTGATAAAGTGAAAGCATAATATTTGTGTTGTAGTCAATAGGCAAGCGTTAGCTAATACCTACCTAGATGAAATAGGTAAATTTTAAACAAATGAATTAATTTGAATAATTTATTAACTTAGTGCTTACAATCTTTGACATTTTACATCTTTGACTAAAGTGAAGCATGCAACATCCAGTATGCAGAGTTGGATAACTTTGCTACATTTTGTTATTTTTCTATCAAATAAGTGATTTATTTTTGTTTTCAAATGACAATTTGGTTGTATGTATTTCATACACTTCATTGTATCTGCGTGAGTTGGGGAAAATTGGTTCTGAATAAAATGAATTGAATATAAATCATTCTGTCCTCTTGCTTGACATTTACAGCTAATCAAACTAGAGCCTACGAGCAATTGGGACACGATGACAAGTTTCCAATGCGGTACAAGTCAGCAGCATTTGAAGTCAGGTGAGTAGAGCACACAACAGGTAAACCAGGACCAACAGCCCCCTGCTTTGTGAGAACATCTTTTAACTTCTCCCACACTGAGCTCTGAGACGCAAGAAGTTCAATATTTCCAAATATGTAAAGACCTAGAAATATTAAAAGGCGTGTTAGATTGCAGTTATTACATATACATGCAGCAAACAAAATTACAGCTCGTTACCATTACGTGCTCTTGACAGTGCAACACAGGTGCGATTTGAAGTGCGCAGGAATCCAATTGTGCCTTTGTTGTTTCTTACAAGTGAGAGAAGAATAATGGGACTTTCTTGACCTTGGAAATTATCGACTGATGTTATAGCTAAAGAACTTAGTTCTTTCTCTTTTGATTGCAACTGTAATTTAAATGGATTTAATACAATTAGATAAATTAAGTTCAATTAAATCTAAATATTTATATAAATTAATAGAACACAAACATTACCTGTTTCAGAAGTCTCACTTGCTGTATGTACATAGAGAGAATGACAATATCAGAAGCCCTGTATCCTTGTCTGAGAAGATGTTGGCAAAGTGTGATGATGAATGTTGCTTCAAACATATTGGAATAACCATGAGTAGCTTTATGCTGTAGAGATAAACAGGTATTTTAAAAGAAAATTCTAGGTAATTTGTAGCAGGATGTAAGTTCAAAACCTACCTCTTTTTCATGGAAAGAGTGAGACATAAAGAACATGTTTTTCTTCATTCCTCTCACTGGCTCCCTGTTTAGTGTGCATGGGTGGTTTTCAAGGACACTGTAAAACACCGGGGTGAGCAAGCAAGCAATATCAGGTCGCATGCGGTGCTGCGTCTTGAGCATTTGGTAGGGAACACCATTATTCACAAGCCTTTCAAACAGTGAAACTTCTAGGTGACACTTTTCAGAGAGATATGGATGAGCTGTTGAAGGGCGTAGTTGTTGATGATCACCTGTAAATTATTTTACATGAACATAAGAATACTGATACTAAATTATTTTCAAGAGAAATCAATAATCCAAGTTTTACATACCAATCAAAATGAGATGTTTACAATATTGTGTAAGAGATGCAATGATGTGGGCCTCAAGAACCTCAGCCGCTTCCTCAACCACAACTAATCCAAAGAAAATAATGAGTGAAAAATAAAGTCTAAGTTACAATAGAAAAATCACTCTAAAACAATAAAATTTAAAATATTGAATAAAGAACTCACCAATAGGAGACCGCAGTTTCTGTAAGACAGAATTCATCTGAGCTGCACATGTGGTTGTCATACCAACTATAAGGGCCTCTTGCAGCTTTTCAAGGCCCTTTTCCTGCTGCACCTCCTTGAATGCCTGAACTCTTTCATAGTAGTCTTTTTCTTGCAGCAGGGTTTCTTGCTCATATTTGTGACGTTCAATCAATGATGGTCCAACTTTCTCTCTGAACTGCTGTAATTTCTCAATCCTATTCCATTGCTGCATCATCGTTTTATAAGAAATTCTCATGGCAGCAGGCTGATTTTGCCTACCCTCCTCATTTCGAAGGATAGTGTTCAAATTGTATGGAATGAGTTTCTCACTCTTAGACTGATCCCCAACTCTCACCACTCGGTCCGTTAAAGGCAGGAGTCTCTCCAAAAATTGATCCAGGGTGTGGTTGGTGGCACAAACAACCAACAATGGAGTCTCATTGTTTCTGTTCCACACTTTGGAATTAAGCAGCAAAATTTCCACAATTTTTGTTCCAACATGAGTTTTCCCTGTTCCAGGGGGCCCTTGAATAAGAACTAAGCGCTTAGTCAGAGCAGCAGTAAGAGCTTTAAACTGTGATTCATTTAAACACATATCTCGGGCAGAGAGATAGCGATCAATTTCTTGAGCCGGAGCAAAAGCACCCCAAGGTAATTCGAAGCGGGTTGACTGATCAATGTACTCTATTTCATATCCACCTTTATAAGCATATATAATTTCATTACGGAATGGAAATGACCTCTCACTTAGACTCAATAATACTTTCATTACTTGACTGTAAGGCAAGAAGTATGTATCGGGTTCAACCATTGTGTATCGATGTACACTCTTCTCTACTGAACAGTGACTAACATCATTGAGTTGCACTGTAACACAACCTCTTCTAAGCTGTGCTGGATTGTGTTGCAAAACTGTACCCATAATAACAGTTTTAAAGTCATCCTTGGTGAAAATTAAGAGTGATCCTCTCATGAATCTTTTAGAGTTTTCCCAGTCCTCATCAATGCAGTCATCAATATTGAAGAGCACATCGATTCCCAATTCGTGGCTGACTCTGTTAATCTTGGAAAACTGCACATTGTGAAATATCCGTAAGCTGTTTGAATTCTTTCCATTATCGGGGGCTTTTCTGAAAGCAGCAAGGCCTTCCCTGATTGGCCGAATGAAATCTTCTCGTTGCAAAGTATAATGAATGTCCAAGTAAGTGTCCACATCAGGGTATTCTCCTTGGATGATATTTGGATACAGTTCAGGGCTTGTCGACTCTAATATTTCTTTCGGGGTTGGAAGCAGACGGAAATCCATGTTGAAGCTGTTACTTGGTTGCTGAGTTTCTGTAATTAAAAAGCATGAGGAATGTAGAATTATTTACACAAGAAAGAAGAGCAAGAAATTGTCCAGAGTGAATATAAGGAGGACCACATGCACCCCACTACCAATTAGTGTAAGGCATGCAAGGTGATGTAATTAAAAACTGGAGAAAAATATTTCGCATTTAAAGAAAGTAGAAGTCTATAATATCTAAATAATACTCACATAGCACTCTTATCTTTTGGTAAAGCTAAACGGAAGCTAGTTAAAAAAGAATGCAGGGATCGATTTTCATATTAGCATGACTTCCTTTAAATTTGCCAAGTAGGGTTATGGTACAATTCATTTCCGATAAAGATCTTCTCCAATCCGAGCAATTAAACTGAAGTAAGCTATGCTGAAAATTAGAGAAACGTTGTGAGTAAGAAAAATAGATTCGGCGTCGAAACATTTTCACACAATCCCATTAACAAGGCAAGTCTACAAACCATTGGTGAAGAACGTGGGGTAGATATTAAAGAATCCATCCGTGAAATTTTCCTATTTAAGATAGTTTCATGATCAAAACCTTCCAAATTACAAAAAAATAATAAAAAAGTGACTAGAGACAAGGGATTAATTAACTAATAAGCCCATTGCTTAAAACCGGGTCAAACGACTGTCAGCTAAAAAACGTGCGGAGAAGAACATTGTTTACTTCATAAAAACAGAAAGACAGACGACACAATTTGAAAACACGCGGCAACCTAACAATGTAAGCGACATATCATCACGATTTACTTGGCTGTGCTAGCAAATACACGCACAAGATTTTAGGCTACTGCAGATAATAAAAATCTTTCTGCGCACATTTTAAGGAGCTTGATATTGGTAGGGTACAGTGTATTTATTTCTGTATTCGGCGTAGGATATTATGTTGTGTTGGTTGAACTGGGAAAAAGTTTCTGCGTACTTCCGATGAGCGGGCAGTTTGAACGGATTGGTGGACGTGGAAAAAGTACCATTTACTAACAGGCTTCTTTATAAATGTATCTTTTATTTATTGTTGCAACAATCTTTTTTTAAAAAAAAGAGAAAATTACATGTGCTTATGTAATTGCCCATTTATTAATAATACATAGTAAATAAACAACCACATTTTTCACACACTAAGCCATTCAAGAAAGTTCAATGACTAGTAGTACCTATAATCCCACTTAATATAACCTAAAGCTTTTTCTCTCCAATCTTTCGTCCAATTTTGAGCTGGAATTGGCTTGAATTTTTTCCTTGGTCCTAGGTCTATTACAAGTGTTGGATCCTTAGGGAATGCAGTTACTCCACCAAACATTGAGTCCTCTGTTTCAAACGGTTAAAAAAAAAAAAATGGTCAGGAAACAAAGACATAATCAAAACATGGTGAAAACAGTTGAATAAAAAAACAAACCTGGATCAAATCGCTTTGGGTTCATCTGAATGTGCAAATTTGGAGGCAAATCACGACTTTTCAGGTGTTCTAGTGGAGTTGACATATCGACTGGAGTCTTGTAAAACTGCAAAATTTCATCTGCAACGATAAATAAAATAGGAACAAGACCTAGTAGGATACTACATTTAATGAAATGTTCTACAAACCAATGGTATTCATTTGATGAAGTTGAGAATTGGGAACAGCGTGCTGGAATCTTTCATAGCACTCTGACAGAATTTTGAATTTTACGAGAGGTTCCTTGATATCAGATTTTGAGGAAATACTTTTGGCGTGTTTACTGATGATGGACTGAAAATGTTCATCAACATCTTCAGGTGGCTGATAAGGTTTCAATGGACGAAGGTACCTGAACAAATGGATTGTAATGGGTAAACTTTATATGACTGCTTACAGACATAATATTTTTGATTATAGTTGTAACATACTCACCCCTTGCATTCCAATTTTTGTTTCGTATGATAAATTTGAGGGCCAGGTTTCCTCTGCTTGAGTGGTTTTCTAGGTGGGAGAGACGTATACTATCCAAACACACAAAAACAGAAGTAGGGTTAATAGACACCTCACACATCGATACCATGTAAAGATTTTGCTAGGTAATAAAACGGCATTGCCCTCAAGCGAGAATAAAGAGCTATATCTCGCTAATTTAGTTGGAAGCCATACGAATTTGGGGGTTAAGTCTACCTTGGGGGAGGGAAATCATGTTTTCACAGAAGGCTATGACTTCAATACTGGCATGTTTCTGAGCAATGATTGGGTTTTATGGGCGAGACACACTATAATTTTCATCCCAAATGAGAAGAATAATCCCCAAAAGTACCTTGAGGAACAATAATTACGAACCTTTGCGATATTTCCGACCTTAAACGCCGAAATTATCTCCCGTAAGAGCGGTTCTCGTTTCACTAACGCCGCCATGACAGTTCTGTGCAGCTTCACGTGACCCTCAGCAGCCAATCAACGCCGAGGACTCTCCTGCGCTTGTTGTCGTATCCGCCATTTTACAGTCGCCATTGAAAGGTGAAATTCGTCCTTTATGGTCCCGAAATACGGCGGGTTTCGTGTGGATATAGTTACTTAAATTGTGTGGTTAGTGGTTAAAAACATTTTTAAGAAAATGGCGAAGCCATGACACATCCTAATCATCAAACAAACGGAGCTAGTTTGGAGGATTGCCACACAAATTTCTTTGCTCTGGTAAGTTGATTTCAATCATCCATAGGCCTAAGAATCCAAGTCAAAGTTTTACCATAAAATTTCTCTCAACGTATTAAATCTTGCGCGGAAACTGTTGTGTACCAACTTTCTTTTAAGTGGACTGGTTACGGCGTCTGTGTTTAATCAAAGTCGTCTCTCGTATTTATACCGTGAGAAACTTTCATCTGCCAAAGTGTCACGCCTTGGGTATCCCGGTTAGTAAAGACCTCTGGAGCAATGCCCCAAGTCTTCCTGATATGCTAAGGATCCTATGTCAGCTGTGAAGCCGCTTTTGGACTTAGCGTGCTGTTCATATTTTAGGCGCCCGTAGAAGAGTTGGGTTTCTCATAGACTTAACCCTGTTGTTTAGGCTTCAAGTGGAAATGGTGTCATGCTGAGCCTAGAAAGGTCATCTGCCTCAGCTTGGACACAGTGTTAGCTGTTTGAAGGACCATAACCTTATCACAAAGTTTCAAAAAAAATTATTTTGCATTCCTCTGCACTTAAAAACTAGTTACTCCATGTTTTTATTTGCTAAACCATTGGCACATGACATGTAGATAGTTTCCAAACTGTAGCATCACCCTTTCAGAAATGTTATGTTGTTGGATTATGGCATGAAGTCTATTTATATCTGGTGTGTAGAGTCAAATTAATGATTTTGCAATCCCAATAAGTTTTTTTGTAATCCAATACATAAGGATATTTTTTATCCTGAATGCTTATTTTCAATATTTGTTGTTTTCATATTTAATCAAAAGTCTTCATGTATGTGATTTTAGCAGAACAAGTTTTCAGGTATTAGTTCTTGACTTTATCTTGGTGAAATTTAAATCCTTTGGTATTTACAGTTTGGAGGTTAACTGACAAGGGACAAGTGTTTTTCTTTACTCTAATGTTTTATGCATGTATCAAATTTCTGTGCAGCTATCGTCATTTTTCACGTGCATGTCAGTCTTTTTCCATGAATCTGTGCCTCAACATTTTTTTTGCTAGTATTCAAGTTCGGACAATTGAATATGTACTGTAACTACAGTGATCTTTTTTCCTCTTACGATTTGTTCTTCTATGCTCTACAGAGTATTTGCAGGGAAATTGTATGTTTAGTTGTTTTTATTTAGCCAGCTTTCAGTGCAAATTTTGTATTTCATTTTTCCAAAATTTATCAGTGGACTAGATTGTTTTGACAGACCTAGAACAGCGCATATTTCTTCTGGCCTTCTCGGATATTTCTCAAATATCGCACTCCTTTGCTTCTGTTTTGTCTCATTCTACAATTAATCATCCAAAGCCCTTCAGTGCTTTCACCCTCTAACTGTAAAATGCAGAAAAACCCCTACCCCTCCGCCCCCTGTCAGACAGTGATGGTGTTGACAGTGCAGTTGTCATCCGCGTGTTGTGACATTTCTACAGTTTTGCCGGGTCGCCCCGGGGATCCTAGGCCCCTCAAAGTTCGGGGCGGGGCGGGGCGGGGGTGTGTTTGCGTGAGCGCCACATCGTGAGTCAATAAGTGCTGCGCCCTGTGGCGATATGCCGCGGCTCGCTCTGATCCAGCCTGGCTGCGTCAGAAACGAGTGGAGACGGGTTGGGTCGGGCCCTCTCCTCCTCCCCTCCCCTCCCTCGGCCCGGGCTGCGTCCGGAAAGGAGGGAGGCGGGAGACGAAGAATGCACCTCAGCCGGTTGTGTCTAGCTCGCCGCAGCCGCACCGATCCGCTCCGACGGGCGACGGCGACGGCAGCAGCCTCGTGCCGCGGCGGCGGGGCGCTGCGGTGGCGGTGGCGGCTGCAGCAGCACGAGGAACAGCAGGAGCAGGAGCGCGCTCCCAGAGCAGGGCGGCCCGGCCCGGCCCGGCCCGAGCCCTGACCGAACCCATGCCTGGCTGCCTGCTTGTCCGTCCGGCCCGGCGCGCCGCGTTGCCACGTCTCTGTTCGCATGTCGCATTCTGTGCTACGCTACGCTCGGCCCCGGGCCCCGGGCCGGCCACCGGGCGGGGCGGGGCGCTAGCACCCGGTGCGGCTGCGGCCTGCTGCCCCCGCGTCCGCGCCCGCGGCCGCCCCTCCGGGGGCCCCTCCGGAGGCCCCTCCAGAGCGAGCGAGAGAGAGGCAGGCGGAGAGAGAAATGTATGGGCACGAGCGCGGGGCGGGGGCCTCAAAGTGGAGACGGACCGGGGCAGAACCTTGAGTGGCGTGGCGTGGCTTGGCTCTCCGCTCCCCGCCCCGCCCCGCCCCGCCCCCTTGTCCAGGGGCTTGGACCGTCCCGGTCCCGGCTGACCGGTAGGCTCTGGCCGCGCGGCCACCTGGGGAGGTCCTATGCAGTGCCGTGCCGGGGCTCTCCGGGCCGGGCTCCAGCGCGACCCGAGCGACCGCTTTTGATTAGCGCGCCGATTCAACAGGTGACTTCATTGAAATAGGAATGAAGTGAAATGATCGCGGGGCCCGACGCGGCGGCGACATGTATCGCTTCAACTGACCGACCGGCGATTGACAACCACCTGTGGGGAAGGCTGCGGAGCGGAGTGCAGAGTGCCGGCGACTCGCGGCTCATCCTCTCTAATCTCCACGGCGCGGCGGCAGGAGGGGCGGGGGCGGGGGCGGCCAGGGCGACCACCTCCAAGGGGCGCTTGTTGTTGGCGGCGGCGGGCCGGTGCAGCGTTGCCTCGTGTACTCTACGCTACGCCTCGCCTTAGGCCCGCCTCTGCCTGCCCGGCTATTTCCGTCCGCAGCCTATCACATTCAAGGTTGAGATGGAACGGACTATGTTGTCGCGGCGCACCAGTTCGGATGTCCGCCCCCCGCCCCGCCCCGCCACCGTGTGATAACCTTGGCGGCTGGTCGGGTCGGGCGGGCGGCGCGCAGCGCACCTAGGTGGGGCGGGGCGGGGGACCCTGGAGGAGGGGACGGTGCAGCCGGGCGCAGCGCGACGCGACAAGACGGCGGCGCCGAGAAATTTCTCTGGCTCCGCCGCTGCACTGCTTGCGCTCTCCTATAATGTATGTCGGCCCGGCCCGCCCACGCTCTCACACCTGCCTGCCGACAAGGACGGACCCGACGGCGAAGGGTTCGGGGGTCATGTACTGGTAGAACTGCCTTGGGAGCAAGGCAAGGGGGCGGGGCGGGGCAGAGCAGGGTGCCACTGCGGGCATCGTTTGTTTTGGTTCCGCCCGCCGCGGCCGCCGCCGGCCCCTGCTACTGCAGCGACGCGCGGCGGAAGTGGGTCACTCGGCGCATCCGTCACGTTAACAGTGACCCAGTTCGGCGGGGCGGGGCGCGACACGTGCGGGCGGGGCGCGGCGCTGCTGTGGTGCGCCCTGGAGACGCTGGCGGTGGCGCTGACGAGTACAGTCCTCTGTAGCACGGGTGGGGCGGGGCGGGGGTAGGCACCGCCCGGTACAGCGTCAGAGTGCACTGCGAGGGAAGACCTGCGGGGCGGGTCTCTCGCCAGGCTGCCGACTGATTCAGAAGAGTGCTTTCGTTCCTCTTTCCTTGTCGCACCTATGGCGGTGTCCTATGTCGAGCATGGCGGTACCCTATGAGTGCGACAAGGACAGTAGTACGAGAGCGATCCTCTGAATCAGTCGGCTCGTTTGCCCATGTGTACTGCCGTGTACTACTGTCCACTACTACCGCGGCCCGCCGCGCCGCGCCGCGCTGGCCGCAGTGTAAACACGGGAGATTGCCATCGCGCGGCGCGGAGCGGAGGGCGTGTGTAGCGGCAGGACGGGCCGGGCCTAGGTCCCCGCCGCGCCCCGCCCCGCCCCGCCCCGCCCCGCCTCTCAGGACGCTAAGGCCACGCCGTGCCGTACGTAGCGGGGCGTGGAGCCGGCAACGCCGCCGCTGCTGCCCGAGTGTGGGCCCCCCGCCCCGGCCCCACGCCCCCCCCCCCCCTGCCCGGCCCGCCTGTGTGTGTGTGTTGTCGTAGTCTTGTCGCCGCGGGGCCTCGCCTCCGCATCCACGCATTTATTTGGAGCAATTCGGCAAGGCGCTAATGGCGGCGGCGACCTGGTGCGGGCGGGGCCCCATGTCGTGCGGCGAGAGGGAGGTGGGGGGCGTTGACCCCCGCTGGGTCCCGGAAGTGCGACAGCTAGCGAGCGCATATCGCCGGCGCGGCCCGGCGGGGCGAAGGGGGTGGTTGCGGCGTCCACGTACAGCAACCCGGATATGGGGGGAAAATTTTCGTTTTTGCGGCGAGGGGGGGAGGCAGTGGCATTTCGCGGTAGAACGGCGCACAGCTATGCGACTGCTTGCTGCCCGCGGCGGGCTGTGAGGCGGGTAGAGGAATATTTTACGTGAGGGGTGGCGATTGACGGAGCCGGCGGGCGATGTAACCCTTTCCTCTCGGTGCGTGGGCCCCGGCCTGGCCCGGCCGGGCCCTGCACGTGGAGGGGCGCGGGGGCAGGGCAGGGCAGGGCAGCCGAGCCATGGCATTGATCGCAGCCCTGCCCACCCTCTCTCACCGCGGCGCGGTATGGCGGGGCGGGGTGCGCCCCGTGCCGGCCCGGGCGCGGCGGGCGGGCGGGCGCTGCGCGGAGCGGACCGGGGCGGTTTTACCCCCCGCCCCCCGCTCGCCTATTTTATCAGGTTGGCGGGGCGGACGGGCCGGGCCGCCTCTCTCCGCTCCGTCGGCGCGGCGGCTTTGCTCTGCTGCCACCCGGCCCGGAGGAGCGCGAGGGGAGGGCGCTTACGGGCGCCGGCCGGCCGGGCCGGAGTAGAGTGGCCAAGGGGGTCGATACAAGGGCGCACGCCGCCTCCCTCCTCGTCCTTCCCTCTTTCTCGTGCTGCCCTTTCTCTCGGCCGGAGGCGACCCTTTTTGCCCCCCCCCTCCCCCTCCTCTCGCGGGGCGCCAGAGAAATGCGCGTGTGAAGGCCCGACCCGGCTGACCGCTCTTCCGGGTTGCTCTTCTCTCATGTCCGCCCGCCGCGGGCCGCGACAGCCCATGAGCTCAGGTCGCGCTCCGGCACGGCGCCGTTTGCCTGTCAGTCGGGACCCTCTTATCTGCTCGCGGCCTGGCCTCGCTTTGGGCGCCGCGCCGCTAATCGGAACGGGACCTGACGGGACGGGTCGGGACGGGTGGTGCCGCTCTAGGAAGATTGGCCTCTGCCCCCCGGCCTGGTCTGGTCTGCCTCCGCGGCTTCGATTTGCTCGCCCCGTCCGCTCGTCACAGCCCCGCCCCGCCCCGCCCCGAACCGCCGCACCCCTCTCTCCGGTCAAGGGGGAGGCCCACCCCGCCTCGCTCCGGCCGGCGCCTGGCCCCGCTGCTGACGCACTTACCTCCCACTACGCACCCCGCCCCGCGGTCCGGCCCGCCCTGCCCCGCCCTGCCCCGCCCCGCCCCGCCAGGCCCTGCCCTGCGGTGGCGCGGATGCTCCCCGCTGCCGCGCGCCCTCGTGTCACTCAGTTCAGCAGTCCGTCCCCGTCCCGCAGAACGCCGGGGCCGATGGGGTGTGGCGAACCGCCCATCACCGCCACCACCTGTCACCCGCACCCCCGCACCCTCACCGAAAGAGACGACAGCAGCAACCAAACGGCTGGCGTTCCTTTTCATCTGAGAGCGCGTTGTCTGTCTCTCTTGTGCTCGTGGGCAGCACGGCCGATGCGCGGCGGAGTGTGGAGTGTGTATCGACGCGCGCCCCGCCCCGCCCCGCAGCGCCGCCAGCAGGTCCGCGGCGGCAGAGGCGGCGGCGTTGCGCAGTTGTTCGTCCGGCCCGGCCCGGCCCGGCCCCCTGTAACCAGAATCAGCGCGGTTGCTCCCGTTTTCCTCCCGGGGGCCCCACCTATGCTGTACCCCGCCATCCTCTCTCTCCCGCTCTCTTTCTCTCTCTTCATCCCCGCCGTTTACCCTTACGCCTCCCTTGCTCTCTTTACCCCTCGCGCGCCCGGGCGGCACCGACCGAGGGGCAAGAAGAGGAGGGGGTTGCAAGGCCGGCGTGGAGTGGCGGCGGGGGGCGGCGGGCCGGGCCGGGCCGCGCCGGGCGGTGTGTGAGAGACAGAGAATCGATCCTCGCTCGCCTCGCCTAGCCTCGCTGCGGACCGGCGGTGGCGCTCGCGGGAAGGGGCGGGAGGGGGGGGCGTGGCGAAATGGGTACAGCACGGCGGCGGCGAGAGCTGCGCGGCGTGGCGGTGAGATTCGCGAGCCGAGTCGCAAGGCCGCGCCGCCTCCTAGAGAGTTGTGCCCTCCCCTCCCCTCCCCTCTCACTCACCTCTCTCCTCTCTCGTTGAGGCGTCGCGCGCGCACGGCGCAGTATCTCAACCAGAGAGAGAGGCCTGCCGGCCTGCTATAGCGGGCCCAGCCCAGCCGAGCAGACCGTCGCGTCGCGGCCCAAAACGAAAATACTGCGGCCCTGCACGGCTGCGTGCGCGCGTGCGCGCGTGCGCCCCGCCCGGCGTGCGTCACGCTTACACAAGTGTCCCGTCACACGCAAACACACGAGGCGGCCAACGATCAGCGTCACCCAATGCCCGTGTCGCCCTCGGGCCGGGCCGGGCCGGGCCGGGCCGGGCCGTCCGCCCCTGCTATTTGGCCACCGTCTGGACAAAGTCTAGACCACAGATTGTCTGTCTGGCAATGCGAACTCGTTCGTGGGTAATTCTGTATATACACAAGGCCGGGTCCGGCGCAAAGCTCAGCTTGCTGTTACTCGACTGTAGAGCGCCCCCCCCCCTCCCTCTCTCGCAGTGAGTACCGCTGCACCGCGCCGTGCCTCCCCCGCCGGAGGAATGTTCCAGATCGCGAGGCGGGGCTCTCTCGCGGGGTGGGGTGGGGTGGGGTTAGTGCCGCGCCGCCCTGGTGGGGGAGGCTCTGGTGGGGTGGGGTGGGGCGCGCGGGGCGGGGCGGGGCGGCCACCTGTTGCCTGTTGGGTCGGCGCTCCATGAATGGGCGTGTTGTGACGGGCCAAACGTAGCCGGCCCGGGGCGAGGCGAGGCGAGGGCGGCGCGTCGATGAACGGCGTTTAAATGCAACCCCGTGGCAGGACAGGGCAGGGCAGGGCGCGGCAGTGTCCGGCAGGGCGGGCCGGGGCAGGGCAGGACGGTGATTCCGAACTGCGTTTAGTTGTGTCGTCTCTCTCGCTCCTCGTGGCCGTGCCGCATGAGTGCGACAAGGACAGAGAGACGAAACCAGTGTGCGGAATCACCTCACAGGGCAGGGCAGCGGCGCCTCGCGATCTGGAGTGGAGACGGGGGTCTTCTACTTTCCCTATGCCTCGCGGTCGTCGGCCCCTGGCGGCGAGGGGCCGGCGGGCCGAGCCGGGCCATCCTGTCGTCGTTCTTCGCCTCTCTCTTCTCTTCTCTTCTCCCTCCCCTCGGGACTCATGTTTCTCCCCGCACGTAGCGTACAACCGGACTCCCTTCCGTTCTGTAACCCTCTTCAGGGCGCCCGCAACGCCCCACGCCGTCACCCTCCTCCTCCCCCTCCCCGGTTACCGCCACACACGTGTCGCTGTGACGCCGCGCCCGCCGGTCCTTATCGCACCCGGCGGTGACGTTTGTGCCCCGCCCAGTGCGGCAACCCCGCCCCGGCTCGCCCCGCCCGGTCACGGCTGCGTGTGTGGGGAGGCGACGTCGGCGAGGTGTTTGGGGCGGGGCGGGGCGGGGCAGGCCAGGGCGCCCCGGGAGAAATGTTACGTGACAGACTGAATGAGAGATACTAACGGTGAAAAGGTTTGATGAATGAATGAATGAATTGGGAGGGGAGCGGGGCTGCGGCGCGGCTCTAAGTGATACCTAGGCCGGCCTCGCGGCAGTGGAGGAGGTGGCGGCGCGTAGTGCGCGCTAGACGAGCACGTGTCGCAGTGACGGGACGGGACGGGACGGCCCCCTCCCATGTAAGGATGCACACCTGCAGTGCAGCACTGGCTCCGTGTCCTTCGTCGCGTTTGCGCCGCGGCCGTTTCGTCGTCACGGTCAGCTCGCCGTGCCTCTGTGTCTGCCGGGGCCCGGCCGGCCCGGGGACTCTGTCAGCTCGCCGTGCCTCTGTGTCTGCCGGGGCCCGGCCGGCCCGGGGACTCTGTCAGCTCGCCGTGCCTCTGTGTCTGCCGGGGCCCGGCCGGCCCGGGGACTCTGTCAGCTCGCCGTGCCTCTGTGTCTGCCGGGGCCCGGCCGGCCCGGGGACTCTGTCAGCTCGCCGTGCCTCTGTGTCTGCCGGGGCCCGGCCGGGGGACTCTGTCAGCTCGCCGTGCCTCTGTGTCTGCCGGGGCCAGGCCGGCCCGGGGACTCTGTCAGCTCGCCGTGCCTCTGTGTCTGCCGGGGCCAGGCCGGCCCGGGGACTCTGTCAGCTCGCCGTGCCTCTGTGTCTGCCGGGGCCCGGCCGGCCCGGGGACTCTGTCAGCTCGCCGTGCCTCTGTGTCTGCCGGGGCCACGGACTCTGTCAGCTCGCCGTGCTCTGTGCTGCCGGGCAGCCGGCCCGCGTCAGCTCGCCGTGCCTCTGTGTCAGTGTCAAGTAGTACTTTGTCAGCACGCCCGCTGACCTTGCTAGTTTCCCCCTTTGGGCCGTGTTATGCGCTGCGCTCGTAGTAGTCGATACTGTACGCGGACGGAAGCGCGCACTCGGCACTCGGCGTTAGTAGGATTTAGTTTCAGCCTCTAAATGGCGAGACAATACGATGTGACTCCCTCCTTCCCCCCCTCCTCCTCCCGGTGCATCCTGCAGTGCCCTTCCGGCGGTACAACGTTGCTCGGCTCGCACCTGGCGTGTACTCAGCTGACTTACGGGAAGGGGGGATAGGCTCCACTGTACCCCGCACCTCCCCTCCTCCCTCGCCTCAATGGCGAGCCGGTCGTAAGCGCCGCGTGTAATCAGTCGTCTCTTCTGAACGAGGGAGATGGTGACGGTGACAGTGAAAGTACACGCACCGTGCGGTGCGCCCCGGTGGCGGGGCGGTACCGCACGCCTCGACCGCAGGAATCACGGAAATGGACCGCCTGAATCGTCGGCGAACACGGCCCCGCCCCGCCCCGCCCCGCAGTTACGAAGTGGCACGGTGGAAAGACTCGACCATAAACCGACTCGTGGCATTGACCGTGATAGAAGCCGCGACCCGTTCTTTTCTATTCATGTCGTTATGAAAATTAACTCGTGTTTCATTTTTGTTTTGTCTCTGCGCAGACTGACCTATGCGGCATAAAATGGCGTAAGTTGGTGTGGCCGGAGGCGGCGCCCGCCCCCGCCGGGGAGGTGGTGCTCGACCCCGTGCTCCTGAGCTTCTCGCGCTGCCTGCACGCGGACATCTTGTGCGTGTGGCGGCGCGTGGGCCGCCGGCCGCCGCCCCCCGATGACTCGGCGCTGCTGGACGCGCCGCTCGGGGCGCCGCCGCCCCCGGTGGCGCCCTCCATCGTGGTGCACCCGCCGCTCGCCCTGCACGCCGCCAAGGAGCTCTGGATCTTCTGGTACGGCGAGGAGCCCGACCTGTCCAACCTCGTGGTCCCCGAGCTGCTGTCTACCGGTGAGTACGGTCGCGGTGCTTGTCACACCTGGCTCTCGCGTCGCGGGCGCGGGACGGGACGGCGTCGCGACGGCGTGGCGCCGGTCGCTGAACCCCGCCGCGGCGCCGGTGCTCCTCGGTACCTACGTCAGGAGCGCCACCCCCCGCCCCGCCACGCCGCGGCACGCCCGCTAGCGGTCAGTGGCCGGCCGGTCCGGCCTGGCCCGCTGTGGCGTGGCGGCTAGGCCCAGCAGGCCCTCTCCCTACAGGTCACGTGAGAGTGTCGGCGGTCTCGGCCGCTGCGAGAGGGTGAAAGGGACCGGCCTCTGGGCTCGACTCGAGTAGGACGAGCTTTAGGGCTTGCTGCGGGGCGGGCGTGGTCGGGTGGAAGGGGGCGGAAATAGTTTTTATCCGGTTTAGGAGGAAATGCTGTCGTCCTCGCCGCGCGAGAGGAACGGGAGTGCCGGGCCGGGCCGGGCCGGGCCGGGCGAGAGGGTGCAGTCTGCTCTCTCTCCGGGCCGGGCCGGGCCCGGTGCAGGAGCACAAGCCTCTCACCCTGCCGGCCGGGGCATCCGGCCGATAACCCCAACCCCAGAGTGCGGCGGCGGCGGCGCGGCGCCTTGTGCCTGTCCTCACAATGGAGCGAGGAAAGAGAGAGAAGGGGGGGGGGAGTGAGAGGCGCGCCACGCTCCAGAGCAGAAGTGCCCCTCTCTAACGGGGCTCACCGACCGAGGCGCAGGTCCAGCCGGCAGCGAGCAGTGCAGGGCGGGGCGGGGCGGGCCGGGGGAGGCCCGGGCCGGGCGGCGCCGCGGCGGGCCGCAGCCGCAGCCGCTGCAGGGCTAGGGCGTTCACCCTGAGCCTTGCGCCCCGCCCCACCGCAGCGCGCGCAATGCAGTGCAGCCCTGGGGTGGGGTGGTTTTTGGGGTGATGCCGCTGAGGTTGGGCGGGGATCGGTCTCATTTGCCAGACCAGGTGGAGTAAGCAGGAGCTGCCGTCTGATTCAGAAGAGCGCTCTGCTCGTTCTGTCTCTCTCGCACTCATGAGGCGCGCCGTATAGGTGCGAGAGAGACAGAGCGAGGACAGCGCTCTTCTGAATCAGTCTGCTGGGGCCATGAGCGACTCTGACCAGCCCCGCTCCGGCCCACCCCTAGGGCGGGGCCCCTGGCCCCTGCAGGCCGGTCAGGTTTTTTGCTCTGGGCTGGCGTCGCGTGGGGCACGTAGTACGACGCGACGCCCCAATGAGTTGGCGAGGCTTGTCTATGAGGAGGCGGCCGGGCCGCGGCCGCCCGTGGTGGCGGTCCCGTTGTCATCCTTGGCCGCCCCGCCCCCTGCCTGTGCTCCTCCCGGTGGGGCGGGGCGGGGGGCGGTGCCGACAAGGCGCGTAGCTCTCGCGGTGCTCGCGGTGCGGTATGCCATGCCGCGGATGTAAGCGGTTCGGTTCGGCTCGGCTTCGGCTGCCTCGCGGCTCAGCGAGGCGATCAGACGTGGCAACGCCGCGCCCGGCCCGGCACGCTGCTCTGTGGGGGTCGCGTCCGAAGTGCGCCGTGTTGTGTCGGCATGGCAATGCCGTAAGGACCCCGGGATCGGGACCGGGCCGGGTCGGGCCGCGCCGCCTCCGCGCCAGCAGAGGCCAGGCAGGCGGGCCCGGCGCATGCGCGCAGGAGCAGGAGCAGCGCGCTCCCGGCGCGGCGCACGGGAGGGGGGCGGGGCCTTTAGTGCCCGCCGGCCCGGCCCGGCGCGGCCCGGTCGCGATGACGTTTCTGCCGCAGCGCCGCCAAGTTTGAAATGGGTTAGGATGGGATGGTAGGAGAGCGGGGCGCGGCGGGGCGGCGCCTGTAGCGAGGAGAGAGGACCCGCGGGCGTGCTTGTGGCGAGCTTGGAGATGAGTCGGGAGCGCCTCGCGGCTGGGCGGGGCGGGGCGGGGCGGCGAGGGCCGCTAATTAATCGCGCTTGGGCCCGGGTAGGGCGGGGCGGGGCGGGGCGGGGCGTGCTCCTGGCTCCGTTTCGGCGCGTCCTTGCCCCCTCCTCCCTTGCTCTGCAGCACCGAGTGGCGGCGGCGCGGTGCGCCGTGTCGCGGCCAAGCGGGCGGAATCAATACAACACGCCGCCCCGCCCCGCCCCGCCCGCCGGCTGCGCTGCCGTGGTGGAACACCCTCTCCTCTGCACACGATACACGGCGTCCTCGTCCTCGCACACCCCCTCGCCCGGCCCGGCCTGGCCTCGCCTCCCCGTGGGGAATGCCCTCCAGGAGGCCGGCCCCAGCCCCTGGCGCGTTCAGTTCTTTCTAAGGACACCCCGCCCCTCTACTTCGGTCTTTTACCCTCGCCGGCCGGCCAAAACGGCGTCTGCCGAGCCTGCCAAATTGTCTGCGCGTGGTCTACGTGCCGGGGCCGGGGCCGGCATCCTGGCGGGGGCCGGGGAGGAGCCAGGAGCGGCTGGCTGATGCTAATGTTCCTCTGCGGGGAGGCGGCCGCGGCCGAGTGGGCCAGCGGAAGCAGCTTCCGTCCGGAGGGCGGGGATGGGCCGGGCGGGGCGGGGCGGGGTGTGCGTCGGGGTGCGGTGCGGGCGGGTGCCCTCCTTTGCCTTATCGACCTGTGCATACCGGCGGACCCTGGCGGTGCCGGTGGCGCTGCGTGCAGTGCAGGGCCATGCCCGGGGCCGGGCCGGGGCAACACGTTGGCTGGCTCTTTGGTGTTGGGCCAGCTCTGGTAGGAGAGGGGTGGCTACTACCTATTTCGCTACTGCTGCTCCGTTGTGGAAGGAGGGGGGGCTGCTCGGGATGTAACCCAGTTTGCGCGGGGCGAGAGACGTCCGCGGGGTGAGGCTGCTGGGGGGAGGGTAGTACCCGGCAGGGGGAGGGGGGGGGGGCGAGTCGGGCGCAACCAGCGGTATGTGGGGCAGAAGCAGATCCTTGCCCGCGGTAGGGGAAAAGGGGTGGGGAGGTTTCGAACCAATCCCGCCACAACCACCCTTATCATCACTTCCGTTTTCCCCGCGTACCGGACGGTTCACGTTGGTTTGCGCTGCCCTTTTTTTGTTTTGGACAGGGGTGGGGGTAGGTGGGGTAATAATCGTGAAGCCAAAGTGGACTGCGCCTCGCGCTCCCCACCCCTTCCCCCCTACCCGAGCACGGCCATGTGCAATAATATGATGATTCTCTTCCCCGCGGTGGTGTAGTTCGGCCCGTGCTCGGGCTGGGCTCCCGCACCGCTCCGCCACTCGCCGTTCTTTCTCGCTAAAATCCCTTTGGTTTGCGCGGAGGAGGGTGGAAGGGTTGCGTGTCGTGAGGGAGGGGGTGGTTATGGATAAGGGAGGGGGCACCTCGCCTTCTACCCCCCTCCCCCCTCCTACCCACCTCTGACTGCTGCTCCTGTCGTGGCGTCTCACTCTTGCCGCCTCAGGGGGAGGGGAAAAGAGAGTTAACAAGACTAAACAGAATGAAAAAAATCGATAGCTCGAGGAGAGCGAGAGAGAGATAGGAGAGGATGTGTGGTTAGCGAGCGGCGCTGGCGGCGCCCTCTAGAGCATGACGGGACGGGACGGGCGGACCGTGCCGTACTGCTGCCTGCCGGGGAGCCTTGCCTTTTCGCGAATCGATTGTGTGTGACGCGCTCGGTCCTTCCCCGCCCCGCCCCGCCACGCCCCGCCCCCCGCTCTCCCAGTCCTCCTTCCCTCTGGCGCCCTCGGTGTCCTTGCACGCGGTGTCTCCACGCCCAGCGGAGCGGGTAGGGACGGGACGTCGTCCTCCATCTTTCACCCTCTGTCCTAACTCCCTCACTCGCTCCCTCTCTCCCCTGCCCTGCCCTGCTCCTCCCTTGCGATTGCGTTGGGCTCCTGTCCTCCCCACCCCACCCTCTCTCCCTTCGCCTTCCTGGTGGCCCTGCCTGCCGCTCGATGTGCCCCCCTCTCACTCCCGCACCCCCACTGCTGCCATCGACGGGCACAGAACGTGGACAAATGAATGACACTGCCGCGGTGCGGTGCGGTGTGGGCGCTGCGAGGAGATGGCAGGGAAGGGAAGGGAAGGCCCATGTTCCAGGTCGTGCTCTCTATGAGAGGCGAAACGAATGAAAGGCCTACGTGGGCCCGCTCCCGCCCCCGCCACTGGGGTTACCCTCTTGTCTCGTACTGAGTCCGCGCCGCGCTCTGACTGCAGACTGATTCAGAAGAGCGCTGTCCTCGCTCTGTCTCTCTCGCACCTATACGGCGCGCCTCATGAGTGCGAGAGAGACAGAGCGAGCAGAGACGGCTGCGGCGGCACGGTGCCCGGGCCGGGGCCGTGGGAGGCGCCGTGGGGTAGGCCACCCGCCGCGCGCGAGTGTCGCGCGGGCAAGTATCGCTGCTTCTGGCGGGCGGCGGCGAGGCGAGCCATAGTGCAAGCCGGCGTTTCCCCTCTGGATAAATAGTTCCAAGGGAGATTTGGGGGGGGGGGGGGGGGGGCGCCGCCGCCGCCGCCGCCGGGGCCGAGAAGCAAGGCGAGTCACTTAATGCTGACCAACAGGTGTGTCGAGGGTTGGGGGTTGACCTGAAGCGCGATCTTAGCTGTTAGCAGTCTTGGTCTGGTCATGGCGTTTATTCAAAAATAAATATTTTAATTTTTAATTTTTTTAATTAATTTAATTTATTACAATAATGGAATTTAACTTTAAAAAAAATTGGTGTTCTGATTACAGAAAGCGAGCAGGGGTCATGGGAAAGTGGTCTGTCTTATGAGTGCAGATCATTATTATTTAAAGCCCTCCATAATTTAATTGAAAGGTAAGCTCATTATTTGTTTTGAAATATATTGGAGAATGGGGATTGAAGTATGACATCTAATTAAATTGAAATTGTTTCTTTTGCAGATGTCTTCTGTCACGGGATCTTATTCGTTTGGGTCGCTGGTTTGTACTTCCTTACGAAGGGACCGAGGAAGTACAAGGAAAGAGGTAATTTTAATCTGCTAATTTCTTTTGAGCCTACATGGAAGTTCAACAGAAAAACTCATCATTATATTTTTTCTGGTATTTCAGCCCACATCTTTCCTTCCTCTTTTCATTTTTCGTCCACGGGGAAAGCACTGTGTGTGCAAGTGTCGATGTGAGACAACATCCCCCTGTTCGAACCCTTTCATCACAAGTCCTCCAACAGGCGCAGTCTTCCCAGGCCGGTGTTCCAGGTCTGTCATATGTTTTGACTAGATTAAAATTGCTTATACAAGAGCAGTGCAAAGATTATGCCTTGTAAATATTTTTGTTTTTTCCAATTTTTTTATTCTGATGGAATTGTTTTCTGTGCAGTAATTTTAGCTCCATTTGGTCTGGCGGGCACTCTGAGTGGACAGTCATACAAGGCTGTTGATCAGAGAACATCTCGTTTATTAGAAGACTGGAAACAATTTTACCCTATAGATAGCAGACACTCAAACTGTGATGACTCTTCTATGCCACAGGCTGTTGAGGTGATAGTTGGTAAGTAATCTTTTTTTTGCTTCTCTGTAAATTATTGATTGCTGTGCTGCGATGTAACATGTACATCATTTCCATTAACAGGTGGTGTTAAGATGAGGTATCCTTCCTGTTATGTGTTGGTGACCGACATGGATGATATGTCTAACATCCTTACACAGAATCCTTCCAAGGCAGCTGGTCTGTCTTCAGATGAGCCATGTATGTCAACATTTCTTTTTGTTCTTACTATTTCTTACCTCAGTTTGGTGATTTTAACTTTATCTGTACTTTTTTACTTGTTTGTAAGGTCCTGTTCCACCTGTTGAATCCCCTTGTCTACGGCAGCAATCCTCTGCTGCATCACGGGTGAAGCAAGAACTCCCCTCTCCCCTAAATCTTTCTGAAATAACTTGGCAAGAATGTATGCTGTCTCCACCTGCTGATCCTTCAGATGTCCCACCAGGTCACTGGGACTTTGTTGATCCTACAAGGAAATTGCCATGCTCCTGTTCCAAGTACGTATTTACTTCCATAAACTGCACCTGTTTGAAGATTTTTTTTTTTTGTGACTTTTTTTTTTTTTTTTGTTTTAAATTCAACAACAAGGAAATCATATATTTTGAGGTCTTTGTTGACAGCTTTTTAAACTTGTGTTATCATGAAGGTAGAAACTATGTGCATGAATCACTATCCAAAAGTTATTAATAAATTGCAAAAGCATGCAATTGAAACTCTCAGTTTTCCTTGAGCCTGCTGTTGCATATAAACATCTGCTTTGTAAACGCAATTTAAAAGCAGTTTTCAGCTGTATTTGGATGTTTTGAGCATGGTATAGCATTTCTAGATTCTGCTAATATTTTTCTTTGAAATTTTAAAAGTTTAGTTCCTAAACAAAATTCCCTATTTAGCCAATCATTTTACTTGTACTCTAGGATTATTAGGTTTTTTTTTCTCTCTTACAATGATTTTCCTGTTGCTGCTACTGTGTTCATATGGTGTCTACCTGCTGTGTGATCTATTCTCGTTTTCCAAATTTGACCAAACTGAAATCAATTAATCAGTGTACCACTGATTCATACGGATTCCTATTTTTTTGTAAAAGTCCTACAACTTTTCTCTTGAGATTTCTGGATCCAATGTGTTTTTTTTTCTTTTATTCTGTTTCATGCACTATTTGATGTGTGTTGACTGCACTGGGTGAATCATTAATTTTTGATGCACAATCTTACACATATACATGATTGTTTTGAAGAACATTACTATAAAGTTTTTGGTCTGATTTGAGGGAATAGCACAGCTCTTTGTTTAGAGTAGTGAGGGAGTGAGCTCATTTGTTCAAGCAACAATACAACAAGAATTATTTTCATCTCTACTTTCTGAATTGAAACATAAATTTTTCTTTAGTTTATCAGTTGCTGGTCAGTATTTTCTCTTAATTTGAGTGTTGTATTTAGTTGAACAAATTGTGGTCATGGTTGGAATGTAGGCTATTATGGCGGCAACTTGATGGTAGTGGTTTGCCGCCTTGCAGGTGTAGACAAGTTGAGGGCAAAGGGGGCCCCGGCAGCAGGGCTCTGATTCCATTCCATCAAAGGGCGCCCCCACGGCACATTCAGCCTGCCAAACCTGCCAGGTTTGTACCGCACAGTCTGCACACACTCTGCTCAGTCTAATGCTCACCTTCGCATACCTTGCATGCTCACTAACTGAATTAACAGAGAAATCATTCCAAATTAGGCCCTTTTCTTCAAAGAAGGAAAAAGACTTGAATTTTTGAAACATGGCATATTTTTGATAGAAAAGATTTATCCTGTCAGCTTGCTAACTCTCCCCTCTGATAGGCCAGTGCATGAATGCCTGTTTCATGTCAAGATGTTTGTTTAACACAGCATGTGGAAATCTGATATATCTGTGTTGTGTTTGTCTTGAATGTGAATTCTGTCAATGTGGTGTGCTTTCTATTCCACTCTTATTCATTGTTTACAAGTGCTACATTTGTTCCCAAGTTTCCACATGGTCTTTGTTAACAAACAAGCTTTTTTATGTTAAGACACAGTGCCTCTTTATGTTACTAACAAATGTAAATGATCATTGAGCTCTATTTTGCAGAGTCATGAATATCATATTGCTTTAATGCTGAAATTTACTCCCACTTGTCCCTTGGTTATCTGATACATATAGTTGCATTTTCCTCAAGGCTTGGCTATTTTCCCGGTGACTCAGTGAACGGGGAGACCTCAGAACAGCTTGCTTATGTTCTAGGACAGTAACTCCCCAGGTTTTATTTTTTTTTTTTTTTTTTTTTAACTCATTATTTTTTGTGTAGGAAATCCGTCTGAGATTTTTTATAAATCTCCGGTTGATTTAAAATCATACACAAGCTGGTTTGCCCTCTCATGCTCATGACCTTCCCTAGAAGTTCTGGCCCTCGTTCAGTGATTGACTGATTCGTGAATGTTTGGCCTTGCCTTGCAGCCGGATACCTTGCGGTGCGGGACACACCACGCCGATGCCCGAGAGGTCCCCGCAGTCCGCGGCGCCGTCCCCGCTGCCCAACCCCAACTCGGTGCAGCCGGCCTCCGTGCCCCCCGCGGAGCCCACCATGCCCACCCTGTCGCCGCAGCCGTCGTCCAGCTCTGCCGCGGGGCAGCTGTCGGTGCCCGCCACGCCGCCGCCCGCCCCCGGGCCCGGCACGCCCGCGCACACCCCCGCCCACACGCCCCTGGACTCGCACGGGCCCAAGTCCGTCTCGTCCGTGTCCAACCAGGTGTACTCGCCCTACCAGGGCCCCGTGTCCGTGTCGAGCGTAGGGGAGGCGGGCGTGACGGGCGGGCCCCCGAGCGCCAGCGCGCCCCCGGGACCCCCGGGCCCCACCCCTGCCCAGCCGGCCTCCGGCCCGGGCCCCGGCCACGGCCCCGGCCACGGCCACGGCCACGCCGAACACCAGCCCCTGGCGCTCAAGCGCCCCGTGCTCACGGCCAAGGAGTACGAACACCTCATGCAGGAGGACGAGGCCCTCTCGGACAACCTGTACGACTACTCGACGCTTGACGTGTGGTGAGTGTGCTGCTGGTTGTTTCAAGTTTGCTAAGCGAGGCTTACAGGTGTGGCGCAATGAGAGATTTGCTGACCGCTATCTTTTCCTCGCAACAGAAACCTCTTTTTGATACACTGTTTGTGGTTGTTGGGAAGATTACTGCAACCTGTAGTGTCGAAATGAAACAATTTGATTAAGTGTGGGTGTTTTATCAGTGCAAGCCTTACAAATTTCAATTCTTTTTGCAGGTTAAACTATCCAGTTAAAAAATTCAAACCGTCAGACATTGAGCAGAAACCATGGCCAAAGTTATCCAATCCAAATGATATCTACCCAGCTGTTCCAACCCCTGCTGCATCTCCTCCTGTGAATGGCCTTCCAGCCACTCCTGGAACACCAGTATACGTGCAGGCTGAAGTGAAACAGGAGCAAATGGTAAGTGACTGCTTTCATAGAGCAAATTTGTAGCTTACCTACAGAAAACAAATGAGATAAACTTATCTTATTGGGTGGAGTAACCTCAACCTCCATCCTACCCCATCTCTTATATCTCCCCTTGCTGATGTAATAATTCAGCCATTGTTTTTACCATTATCAGTAACACTCATTCTCAATTCATTCTCACTTTAAAAGTGCTCGTCATCTTTTAGAATGTAAAGAAAATAATTTTGATTATATTATTGAAAAACAATTCTGACCTAGTCACTCAACATCTCATGTGAACATCATAAAGCAAGCATTGTAGTTATGTTGGTGAATCCCTTGTATGCACGTTTTGTAGTTCATGATCTTACCTACTAAGATCCCTATTTGTGTTCCTTTCTACTCTGTTATCTTTTGTATGTAACTTGCTTCTATAATGTTGGCAAACTTATGATTGTTGTGCTGATTGTTTTAGAGCCTGCTGCTTTGTTTTGTTTCTGTTTCGCATGCATTGAAATCACCTCCATTCAACTGTACCACAAGCTTAGTACCAAAGTTCTGGTGGGCTCAACAATATTTTTATAATGGCCCACACATCTTGATACTGTTGCAGTTTGACAGTGACCCATACGAGTTTGACGAGGAAAACAATACGTCTGGAGCCAAGGAAGGCTTCAAGCGCCAAAATAATGGCGTGAAGGTGCGTTATACTCTGGATCGCACCAATACCTTTCCATTGCATTTAAATCATGTGACTAGAGCCTCATGTTGAAACTTAAGAGTGATGTCACAATTGGAACTTTGTGGAAAGGCATTTCATTTAACAGTCATTAATTTAATGGTTTTTGGTTATCATATTTATTCTCTTCTTCTTGGCTCCTATTTCTTTCAATGGTCCTATTAAAGCAAGCTTTTGGTTCACTTAAATCTCTTTGTACAATTTGGTGTGGGAAAATGCTATTGTTGTAGGATGTACAGTAGGTAGGTAATAGGTACCGGCATATCTATCTATTTTATCACAGTTAAAAGATAATACCTTTGTGATGGAGAGGATCTGTTGAACTAATCAAGGTTGCTGGCTCTAGGTGTATTTTTAGTAGCTCCCATTGAATCTGGTAAGCATCAATCTTTTGAGGCCTACTTATATGTATACAGACTTCTACCCATCAATGTTTTTATAATGGTGACAAAAACATACAAACAAGCATTGATTTGTATGTAACTACAATATTTTTGGGATTTTGGAATTTGAAAAGTAGGGTGCAACTAAGAATTAGGTGTATACTTTGCTGTGGGATTTTAAGGGAGTCTTTCCTGTGACGCCTTTGCCAAACTCATGTGGCTGAAATTGGAGTCCTGCATAGATGGAAATAAATAATCATTATGTTGTAAAGGAAACAATAATGCAGTCAAAATTTATAATTCGTCTTCAATACAGTATGACTTTTTGCCAGACTTTTTGCTCTGCACAGCTTTGCCCACATCTGTGTCTGTCTGCTACACTTGCATGTATGTTCATTTCATTGTTTTTTCAATGTTGCCTAACTTATCATTTATCAATATTTAAGCAGTTGGCTTTTTGGAATTTTCTATTCATTTACATTTAGATGATATACATAAGGGTCAAGAACAGCTTCTTCACTGATTTAGATCTTGGCTTTTCCTTACAATGTTACATCCCTTTTAAAAGTAAAAGATCAACCTACCTAACATTACAATGTGTGTTCTATATTACTGTTTTACTTTTTGCCTTATATATTTCATTATTCTTATTTAATCAAGTATACTTCTAAAAAATGGTCTGAGTCTATGTGGGAATATGTCTGTATTGTGCTCCCAGGAGGATGATCGAGCGGACAATTCGGGCAAATGTTTATCCGGTAGCCTTTTCACCAGTGAAGGCCTCCAAGCCTCATTCCGCGACCTCGACCAGATATTTGACAACTCCGATACGTCAAGTGATGAAACGGTAAGCATCTTTAGCAGAGATGTTTATTGTCTAGAAACTGTATGTGAGGTGGCAAAGCTTTGGAAGGACTGTTCTATTATGTTATCCACACCCTGGGTGCCTTGTATGTGGTGCACTCATTATGGTTTACATTACCCTTTAAAAATTTATGAGTAACAGTATTATGAATATGTTTGGTTATTAAGATCATAGCTTGAATAATTCATGTCCTAAACATTCTGGATGTGCCAAACCACCGCCAAACTATTTGTATTTTCTTCCAACAGTTTTGTTTTCTTTTTCTATTCTTTTTATTTTCTATCTTATCTTATTCTATTCTATTTATTTATTTATTTATTTATTTATTTATTTATTTTCTTTATAAAGGTGGGTAAGTTAGTAGGCTGCTCTTTTGGTAATATATAGTATTACATCTTTCTTTCAAAACAACATAGCATGCATCGGGTTCTGTCATGATAATTTTAATTTCTTTTCCAATGGCTATGGCTGTTAGTGATAGATACTTTTTTTTCTTATTGGGATTACATTAGTTAGTGAGTTTGGTGTGTGTTTGGTAATAGATCTGCTTTATGGTACTTTTCTTATGAATTGATGGTAATTGAGTATAATTTATTTTCAGTTTTAAAGAGGGATTCAGTTTGTAAAGTTATGAGTTACTAACCCAAAGTTAATTGTACCCTTTTATGAACAATCTTGCAAAGCTTTTTCCTCAGTCTTTTGTTATTCAGTTAACTATACTTGTAGAAACATTTGACAACTTTTCCTGTGATTAAAAATGAAAATTACGATAAATATTCTTCATTGATTGTATTTTAACATTTTTATTTATCTATTTTTTGTTTCAAATTTTGCAGATGCAAGTACCTACGCCACCGGGCTCCAAAGGAAATGAAGACAGTTCTTGCAACATGCGTGGTCCACGTATCTTGCGCCCTGAAGAACTTTCCAAAATGTTCCCTACTCCACCATCACTAGAGCACAACCCTGCTTCTTCTCCTTGTGGTGGTCAATTAGATATTGACCGGTGTGATTTCACAGAGCTTCCTGTAGCTCGGTTTAAGCAAGAAATTTATCCAAATATGGGCAGTCCACAGGAAGAAGTAATTGATGTATGTAGTTTTCCTTGCTCTCTTTCCTTTAGTGGATCGTATTGTAGATTTCTGAACTAAATTAACATTTTATCTTTTATTTTCAGGATTGGTCCTATGTTTTTCGACCTCCAACTCTCTATAAATTTGTAGGCTCTTCAAAGTATGCTCCTCTAAGGGATCTCCCCAGTCAGCACTTGCCACCTGTATCGTTGCCTGGGAATTGTTCTTACAAACCCTCATGGCTCTATCCACCAGCACAGGAAAAAACAGCTTCAAGGTATTATCTTATCTGTCCAATAAACCAGAAATAGATGGTTTGGGATATGTAATCTAACATCTATTTTTTCTTTGTTTTGTCTTGCAGTCATCATTTACCACCAACAAATACCCATCATAATCATCCTCACCACCCCCCTGTTCCGCATTCTCACCGTCCTTCACAGCCCCCTACACCAATTCAACAAGGTCCCAGCACTCCCCTAACGCCTCACACACCTATGACACCACATCGCCCGGGAATGTCTCCAATGCCACATCGACCAGGTCTCTCTCCAATATCACCAGCCACACACTTCCCTCAATCTCCTAGTGTCATGCAGTCTCACCGTGCAACTCCTGTGTGTCCGCCTCCTGCTCCACCAGCTCCTGGACCTCCACCACCTTACAGCCCTGCACCGTCTTCTGTATCATCTTATCTGCCCAAAACAGTCTGCAATACTGAGGTCAATTCACTCATCATGAACATCCTTCTCAGTGACACAGCATTGAATATTTTCCGTGATCACAATTTTGACAGCTGCACATTGTGTGTGTGCAACGGTGATGACCCGAAGGTGAGGGAGGGTGTCTACAGTTAATTGTTTGATTTCCGCATTTCATGCATTTGTGATAACACTTGGATTTTTGCTGTAGGTTGTTGGTACTATTAGAGGTGCAGATGCTGGTGTATACTTAGCTCCCTATGGACCTCATCCTCTTAATGAAGATGACTCTACCAGATGTACATGTGGCTTCTCTGCTGTTGTGAATCGAAGATTATCACATCGAGCAGGTCTATTTTATGAAGATGAATATGAAATTACTGGACTTGCTGATGAACCAAATATACGCAGTGGGATCCCTGCTCTAGACATTATGACACTAATTAGCGGACTGTCAAATGATATTAATGATACTGTTAGACCAATAGATGTTCTCAGTTTGGTGGGTATATTTAGATATGCAAGATCAATGTGACACTGATCAATTATGTTTTGAAAATTAATATTTTCTTTCTACATATTTAGATGAAGGAACAGTGTGGTGTTATTGTGCGAAGTCCTGCAAGTGCTTTGACCAAAGCAGCCCAGAAATGTTCCTCCACCACCCCAATCATGACGGTGAATGCTCTGGAGTTAGGGGACAGTAATGAAGCAAGCTGGGTAGCAATAGAACAAGGTCTGATGGTAGCTGCGGCACGCATACCCTGCATGCATCGTTGGCCTTTCCTTCGTGCCTCTGGTCCTGAATGCAGCCAAGACATAATACGGGTGATGAAATCCCTTCAGCCTCAACTTCAAGAAGCTGTGCAAAAGAAATATAGGCCTGGTTTGTGGGAGGCTCCCTACACAGTTGCAGGACCCCTCACTTGGAGGCAATTCCACCGCCTAGCTGGTAGAGGTAAGCTAGTGATTTTAAATAAAGGCAAACTATTCCTTTATCTATTGGTGCAGGTAAAGCAAATGTTGATATTTTTTCTATTTTACAGGTACGGAAGACAGATGTGAGCCTCAACCAATACCATCCATGATGGTTGGCTACGAAAAGGATTGGCTGTCGCTCTCCCCCTATGCACTTCACTATTGGGAAAAACTACTGCTTGAGCCTTACTCCTACTCTCGTGATGTTGCGTATATTGTGGTGGCGCCAGATAATGATTTTGTAATTAATCGTTGTAGAGGATTTTTCAAAGAGCTTAGCACAGTGTATGAGGTAAGTATTTTTGAAAAGAAATTCATTTTTTCAGATGTTTTATTTTTCTACATGTGTCTCTACAAAGCTGGAAAATGTTTTGTTCACAGGTCTGCAGGCTTGGGAAGCATTCACCTATAACAAAGGTTTTAAGGGATGGAATTCTGAGAGTAGGAAGCTCAGCAGCAATGAAATTGGCAAAGGAGCCTATAGATGACTGGTTCCAAAAGCTGGGAGATACTCCAACCGCAAATATGCTGCGTCTCTATGCACAAGTAAGAAGCGTCCCGAGTTTTAATTGTATTTTCATGTTTCTATTATATTCAGTCTACTAAAGTTCTTCCTCTTTTTCTTTTTCTTTTTCTGTAAAGGTGTGCCGTCATCACTTAGTTCCTCAACTATTAAATATGACCTTTGACAAGACGCTTCTGGAATCGTCAGATGGACCTCAGCTCAAAACAGTAGAGCGGCCTGCACCGTCTCCTATGCCCCCACCTAGTGCTGATAGTGACAAAGGTCCCAACACTCCTAAGAGTGACCATGATGGGGACGGGAACCGCGACCCGCTGGCGGGTGTTAGCAGTTCCCAAGATACTAGCCACTTAGATGATGAAGAAAGGGAGCCTCCAGCTGTAGTCATTTACCTTGTTGAACCATTTACTGTTGGATCAGAAAGTTCAGAAGTTGAGCGATTAGCATGTATTGGTTTATTGAAATGCTTTTCAACAGTTGTCCAAGCTTTACCAGATCACTTAAGAAACAATATGGCGGTTCAGGTATGTTGTTAAGAAAATTTCTTACTCATTAATCTGCAGATTCAAATCCTGATTGATTGCTAATAAAATTGTTTTTTAGGTGGTTTCCTTGGAGAGTATTGTTGAGCAGAGCAAATCTTGTGCAAGAAGTGATTACATGCGGAGTGTTGCACTCTCAGTGTACTCACAGTGTCGACGAGTAATGCAACACACTTCTAATGTTAAAGCACTCACTGGCTTTGGCCCTGCAGCAACAGGAGATCTATTCCTGAAGAACAAAGACGTAAGTGATCTTATCCTTTCCAAAGCCTATCCTGAAATGGTAATATTTTACCGTGAAATGTGGAGTTTGGACTAGAGATTTACCCTGAAGTTCTGTCAGCAGGAAAAGAGCCGGGCGCCTTACCGTTTGTATTCACCACCATTCATCTTGGCGCCTGTGAAAGAGAAATCTGATCCTGCGGAAGCAGCCGAAGAATGTTGTGTGCTCTATCTTAGCTACTGTCTTTCGGAGGACCAACGTTGGCTGTTAGCATCAGCCACAGATGAAAGAGGTGCTATTTTAGACACAGCTGTTATCAATATTTACATCCCCAACCGCTCCAGACGGAAAAAGGCATCTGCTCGACGTATTGGCCTTCAAAAGCTTATGGACTTCATCTTGGGTGTTATGTCTCAAAGTGTGAGACCATGGCGTCTTGTTGTTGGGCGAATTGGACGCATTGGTCATGGGGAACTGAAAGGTAAGCTTATTTTTTATTGTGAAATTTAAGTCAAAAAGGCTGTAATGTGGAAATTTTTAACTTATTTTTTATTGTTGCAGGTTGGAGTGGTCTTCTTAGCCGCAAGGCCTTGGTGAAAGCATCAAAACACCTCAAAGAGATATGTGGTCAATGTAGTTTACTGCAAACAAATACTGTTCCAAGCATCCTTAGTGCATGCTTGGTCTCATTAGAACCTGATTCAGCATTGAGACTCATGCCTGACCAATTTACTCCTGATGAACGGTTTAGTCAGACATCCGTGAACTGTCAGTTATCAACTCCTCAAGATGTAACATGTACCCACATTCTTGTTTTCCCAACTTCAGCTACAACTCAGGTAAGAACTTTGCTACTCATATTGTAATGTCATAAATCATGGAATGAATTACTCTTAATTTTGTCATTTTTATTTCTTTTTACTATCTATTTTATGATTTAATGTATGATGTCATATTTTTTGCAGTCCTCACAAACAGCTTTTCAAGAGCAGCATATAAATGGTCCTGGAGAACTAGGAGATGTTCTCTTTTTAGGTGATGAAGATATGCCAGAAGGCATTGATGATTTGGGAGGCTTTGACATCTTCAACTGGCAAGACAATGGAACTGGAGTTCATAGTCCAGGCAATTCACCTCGAAGAGATTCTCCAAGTGGTATGAATCCAAGCAGTCCAACACCAGACGCTTCTGGAAGTCCGTACCCTTGCCATACTCCTGCAAGGGTAAGTTGCTATTCTAAACTATTTACTTCATGGGAAAAATAGTGTAAATGTTTCAACCCCAAGAGTGAAGAGCCTAGACTCTTGGGGTGTATTGTAAACAATAAATTCCAGTTCCTTTGAAACAAAATCTCAAATATTGCCTTCTTTATTTTACAGGGAAGTGAACCTCAAGAGGAAGTAGGAAATATACTCCAGCAGCCTCTAGCTCTGGGCTACTTAGTGTCGACTGCACCCACTGGTCCTATGCCATCTTGGTTTTGGTCATCATGTCCTCACCTTGAGAATGTTTGTCCGTGTTTCCTGAAGAATGCTCTCCATCTTCATACAATACAACATAGTTCAGAGGACTTGCTGAACAATCAACAACCACAAGTCAGCGTTCATCCATTGGATTCACAATATACAACTGACGTCCTGAGGTATGCATAAAATTAATGTTTCCTATCTCAGTAAAGATTATATTGTAATGTTGGTTGTTTTTAAACTAAAATTTTTGTTTTCAGATACGTCCTTGAGGGCTATAATTCTCTTTCATGGCTTGGTCTGGATTCAAACTCCCATGATCGTTTGTCTTGTCTACCAGTGCATATGCAAGTGTTGATGCAGCTTTACCATATGACTTCATCACTTGTTTGACACCAGTCGCATGTTGAATGATTAGAAATCAATTAATATCCCTCACCAAATTTTAGCTGTGATTTGAAAATGTGGATAAGACCATATGTGTCTATTTAATACTTGCGGTATTAAGTTTATTCCTAGAAAATGTGTTTTCCAGCTGATAAATTTTAATAGAACATTTTGTCTCAAAGATTTAGTAGTGCTATGTAGTTCTCTCCTCACATCTTTTTTCCCTTTTCCAAAGCTGGAGGTTTGTATCCATGGGACACTTGTCCACTCTATGAGTGTTGCACTACTCATTTAATGAAGTTTCGTAGTGTAATTTCTGAAATGTGTTGAACATATAAACTATGTAATTATTTATATATTTAGCTATATATAATTTTTTTGAATGTGCTGGCATGTATGTATGAATGTATGTACGTTGTGAATTCAGGAGTGTGTCTGGGAGGGTTCTGGAGTGCGCTCATGAGTTAAGTGTGTAACCTATCAATATGGATTTGTTCCATTTTTAAATCATCTAATACGGGGGAAAACCTTTTTAAATGTATGCAAGGAAGTTATTAAATTAATTTGTTTCTGGTTGTATACAATTTTTAGGGCAACGTTGAAAGTGACATCCTAAAATCACTGTGCCTTTTATTTACCATTGCCCTTCGTTTTTGGAAAAGCTTGAATGTATGAGATGAAAGAATTATGGTAGAATATGTGTGCAATTGTGCAATTTTTAACCCCTATGTTATTGATGGTCTCATTAACTTAATGCTCTGTTGTCGAAAGATATTTATTTTCAGCTTCCTACTCTCTCTTCTGTTTCTATCGCTATTTTACATTAAATTAAACCAATTTCTTAAATGACCTTCCATGTTATGTATTTCTCTCCATAAGTTATATTCATCTTCTTTGACATTTTTGTGCTGTTGTCTTTCAAAGAAAAGTACTTAGATCAGAAAGTGTAGTTTCTTGCATTGTTAGCTTTTGAGATTTTAGAGCAAAATATTTTTCATATGGATTCTGTTTTGTGCTTCTTGCAGGAATTGTTGTAATTTTTGGAAACTTTTTAACAAGTTTACAATAGTCCTATAAATCTTGTAAAATGGTTTGGAAGTGAAAGCAAACCATATTACTCAATTTTTTAATATGATTTTGAGCCTGAATAGTGGCATTTTTTTTCAGTACATGATTTAATTTAGCTCTTGTACCTCGTGCTCTGCTAACACATTCATGAGTGTTACATTTTTTATTTGCGTTTTTTAGTATATTTTTACCCATTATTTTCTCAAGTTTATTGATCATGTTGCTTGGTTACTACAAAGAGTTGTAATGATAATGAACAAATAATTTTGGCAGCTGCTTAAATTGTAGAAATGACTGATATCTATCCATGTTGCATAAGACCATTTGCCTTATTATAAACTTTTACATTACTTAAACAAATTTATCTCTGTTGGAGCATGTTAAGTTTTACTTTTTTGGAGTTCTTAAGTAACTTCTGGATAAACTTATTTTGACTGTGTGTCAAAATGAGTTTTAGGTCAATTCTCAATTTTTTAGAGATGAATTTGTGTTGGACAGTTGCCAAAGTGGGGCGCTGTGATCTGCTGGGGTGCTGTGGAGTTGTCTTCCTCGCAAATGGCAGTGAGCCATGAAGTAGCTTTTAACAACTAGCTCAAGCATACATTTGTCATACAAGCTTGCTACCTACTGTCAAAGACACAGTAATAAAATATTTATGTGAATGAACTTCCAATAAATGTACATTGCAGTATTTTGATCCAATTTGTGATACAGTATTTGAAATAGAAGGTGTTGGATCTCCAGTGTACTGCCTAAAATCTAAATTGAATTTGTCACACTGCCTGCTTAAGTTTTGTGTTGTGAATGAATTATGGTTACCTTGCTCTTTTTATGGCCACCAACATTTGTGATGGGTACCTATTAGCAATGAACTAAGGTTGCGAGTTTCTGTTGAAACAAACTCCCAAATTGAGAAGTGGAATTTATTTTTATAGGTGTGACAAAGTTTGGTAGATGGTGCTTGAAACAGGATAGGAGTTGGCTTCCAGGTGGTTTCTTCCCCACTCCCAGCCTTCACTCTCAGTCAAACCACCTTACCAAATTTTAGTTTATCTGTTATTTATTTATTAATTAATTAAGTAGAATCTGTGAAGTGTAGATCAATTTAATATAAATCAAAAATATTCTGTGAATCTCAATGCAAAATACTTCATGTCTTCTTTCTCAAAGGTTTCTTGTTGCAGCACTGTTGTTTGGCAATGAAATCTTTGTGAATTTTTCAGTTTGTTCTGCTGGACACTTAGACTAGAACTATTTGCATTTTGATTCAGAGTGTTAATTAGTCCTCAGTGTGAATGAAGCATGAATGCTAGGGTATGTTTGTCAAGATTGTGTGGAGGGTGATAAAAGCTGCTACTTAGAGTTTTTGGTTCTTTGAGTACCAATATACCTGTGTCTACTCCTAACTTATTCTCTAGTACCATTCTACCAGTTTAGACATACATACTGTATCTTGTAGTATGTGGTAGCACATGAAAATCGTTTTTGTTGTTTTTTATTTTTAACAATTTTAGGGAATGGGGTTCTTGTAACTATGACATTTGTATATAATGCCTATTATTGTAACTTAAAACAGTATACATATTTACGCAAAATTATAAGATAATTATATGATGCAGAATGTAATAAATGAAAATAGTACAAACTGCAAAACTGTGTACAGTTGGACTGAGTGTGTACAAAGAATGATGTGTGTGCTGTTACATTATATCCTTATCTTGTGTACATTGTGTACATTGTGTACAATTTTTGTAAAGGAAAGACCTGTACTGGTTCTTACAACAATACATTCTAGTGAGGTTTTGGAGTCAATACTTTATTACACGTAAAAAGATATCTTTTTGTATTATTTTTATTCTTTTTCTAACACCTACAGAGTGACTTAACTAAATTCTATTATCAGCGTAATGCAGAATCAGTTTTCTCAACCACTTTAGAGGAAATTGACCTTTGGTGTTGGTCTTTTCCTTTGTAAAGCGCGTATCATTTCTCGATTATACATCATCATGTTGAATGTGAACATTTCCACGATTCAAACTGAACAAAATAAAACCTTGAAGTCACCTGCCCAGAAAGACAATTTTATCTCGAGGAGAGAAAAACGGAAGCGCACCTGTCATTCCCTACTCTACATCTCAAGTCTGTCTTGAGATGTTCCCTACACCCTCTTGGCAGCACACACAGCCTAGCCGTCAAAGTCAGTCGAGTCGCGCCGCGTCTCGCGAACAACTCCAACACCCTCCGACTCAACGTCGATGACGGCTGTCGCGCGGGCGGGGGCGGGGGCGGGGGCGGTGAGAGGGGCGATGGGCGGCGCGGGGCCGCGGGCGGGGACGTGGGCGAGCCCCGGGGGCGGTGTGCGCGGGACGCGGGGCGGGGCGGGGCTGAGCAGGCGCTTGCTGAGGCTGGAGATGACGATAGAGCCGGCGGGCGCCGTCAGCAGGATGGACAGGACGGCCACCAGGAGGACGGTGTTGGCGCGGGCGACGTTCACGTCGGCGTCCTGCTCCTGCAGCACGGCAGAGGACGAGGCGCTGGCGGCGGAGCCGGCGGCCACAGCGTGTCTGGCGGCGTCCAGAGCCAGTGGTCCCAGTGCGGCCTGCGGCAAGTGGTAGGGGTTCAGGGTGATCCAGACTCATTTGCGTTCGGGGAGGTTCTGGGGGGGTTGTGTTGAGTACCTGCACATCCGCCTTGGGCAGCCAGGAGAGCGCGACAAACAGGCGCTCTTTCCAGTTGAATCGCTTTGCTCCGAACAGAAGCAGCCAGGTGGAGAAGGTGCGGAACTGCGGGTGAGTTAACTTTTAGGGTTAGAGTTGCGCTGTTCTACCTCGCGTTAGAAACGTCGTAATTGGGTTGTCGCCACAAACGCCACAAACGGGTTTGCGAAGGCTTCCCCGACTCACCAGTAGGGATATCAGAATACAGCCGACGGCGAGGCCAACCCGTCCGCCGTCGAGCACGGAGGTGTTGATGTCGGCGCCGATGAGGCTAAACATGATGGGCTCGAACACGATCCACATCACCTCGAAGTGCTTCTCGACCTCGTCCTGGCAAAGGATTTAGTTTTCAGGTCAGCCAAATTAAAATTCAAATTTTGTAAGATTATTGTTACATAGATAATTGGCAATTTTCCTTTGCGTTTGCCGATTTTAGTACCGAAAAGAAGGAAAGCTTACAAATCCACCCAAAATTCGACAACTGTGAAAATAATTGGTGGTTTAGAATCCAAACGTGCGTGCAGTTCCTGGTCGTGAGTGTGGCTATACTGCTACTACTACTGTAACGGTGTAACAGTCGCAAGGGCAGTTCGAACTGATCCGTCTTCAGTTGCGTCTCGTATCGTTCTTGGCGTCGTTGGCGTTCGTTTTCGCGGTTTAAAAAAACGGGAAGTGTTCGTAGAAAGTGCGGGCGTAAATCTCAGATGTCCAAGTAAGAGTCAGGATAGAAAACTGGTTGTAAAACGTCGTAAATCGGTATGTTCGATGCGTGTAGGCCTGATAACCTCAGAGGGTACCGCGCGCGCGCGCGCCCTCTCTCTCACTCACAACGGCCAGCGACGTCTCTGTCCTCCTCCAGCCCGCGGCCGCCGTGAAGGCCGTGGCGATGCAGCCCACGGCGCCCGCCTCGTGGAAGCCCAGCGCCTCGCTGCCAAAGGTAACGACGAGCCCGCCGCCGAGGACGAGGGCGGAGCGCCACTGCGCCAGGTGTCTCTGTGGGGCGGGGCGGGGCGGGGCGGGGTTAGTAACGTGACGCGGAGCCGGGCCGAGCCGCAGCGTGACGCGTTACCCACCGTCTCCCTCAGCGGCACGAGCTGCAGGGACTTGCCGAGCACCGCGCCGTAGAGGATGCCGAACACCAGGCCGAGCGGGTGCTGCGCCAGCTCCTCGGCGGAGGTGCCGCCGCTAAAGAGCATGCTCTGCACCAGCCCGTACAGGGAGATGGCGATCACGTCGTCGAACGAGGCCGCGGCCACCACCAGGGTGTCGATGCCCTTGTCCGTGCCGAGGCGCTGCGCGCGCAGCTCCACGAAGCACGGCATGACCACGGAGGGCGCGACGGCGCACAGCACCAACCTGGTCGGGAAGTAGGAAAGGGGGAGGGGGGAGTTGAACGCGCGACTCTAAGAGGGGAGGGGGGATCAGTGATCGCGGGGGGCGTGGCAGTGCTCAGCTCACCCGAGGAGGACGCCCCAGAGGGGGGGCAGGTCGAGGAGGAGGTAGCCGAGGCCGATGATGGCGGCGACCTCGACGAGGGCGGGCAGGACGGCCAGCCCCAGGACGATGAGGGAGAGCGAGCGCAGCTGGCGGGGGTCCAGCCCCAGCCCGGCGCGCACCATGATGAGCGCCAGCGCCGCCTTCCTGCTCCACAAAGCAGGCGCGTTTTCTGAGCTCCGCGACAGTTTTACTTTTCTTCGAGGGTATTTCCGCGCTTCCCCTGACAAATGTTGCTCGAAATGGCTTCGCGCCGTGTGAGGTGCGATGTACAGTACCGACCTGAGGGCCGAGATGAGGTTGTCGTACTCAGGGCCGACGTTGAGGAACTCGGTGTTCTTGAAGGCGACGCCGACGACGAGCATGCCGACGAGGGCGGGCACGTCGGCCAGGCTGTGCACCATCCAGCCGGCCAGCGAGGCGCACACGAACATGGCCACGAGGCGGAACAGGGGGCCGTCCACGTTGGCCAGGTCGCCGAGGAAGCAGTAGGCGAGCGCCCACAGCTGCAGCAGCAGCACGGCGGGGCACAGCACCGACGACACCCACCGGCCCGACGGCCACGCGCCGAACCCGTCCGCGCATTCCCTGCGGACGACAAACACGGCGGGCTTGATCTCCCGGGGCACTGGCGGCGCGGCGGCGAGGCGCGCGGTGGCGTGGGGTGCGGTGCGGTGGCGGGGCGGGGCAACTCGATGAACGCTCTCCTCCGCGCGAACCAAAGTCTTACAAAGAAAAGCGGCCCACCTCCGAGGTGTTTCATATGAGCGATGTCACTGTCATAGGCACTCGGGAAAATAGAAGTTAACGTGGAAAGCATCCCGCTGCGCTCTTAGAACTTGTGAGTTGTTGTCTTCGTACCAGACCTGACTAAGGAAGGCGAGAATTGTAGCCATAACAATCGGGCGCGGGCGAGGGGGTTAGGCGATGAGCAGGTGAAGTCGGCGCGGCGTCAGGGTATACGCCGCGGCTCGCGCGCAGCGGGGCGGCATGGTGAGCGACGTACAAACCCCCGTAATGCGTTTGATGGCCCCCGGTTTTCAAACAACCCGCACTATTTAAGGCTAACATCGGTAGCATCCCATAACACTGTACTGTGTTTTGTCTGGATGCCAATATGAATTTGTAAGTGTAGTTTCTTTCCGCGAGCAGTAGAGCCAACCTAATTGTACTTAAAATCGATCTGTTGAAGCAACGGTAGTTTTTGCTGTACGATTGCGCGTGACTGACGTGCGTACTCACTGGAGCACAGCCAGGGTGCGCGTGACGCAGGGGCACGTCGGGCACGTCCACCTCGGGCACCGCAGCCAGGCCCACCGCCTGGCGCGCGGCTCCGCGTCGTCGTTGTCCCCCGAGTCCAGGACTTCTGCAAAGTGCAAGCAGAACGCCCCAGCGTCAGTGCGTCGGGTTACAGAGGAGTCTTAGTTTAGAAATCGAATTTCCATGGGGGAATTATTGCGCTGCTGGTTGCCTATTCGCCTTTCCTCGGACGCGGAGTGACGAGGGAGGGTACTCACCTGGAGGGGTGTACTGGTATCTCGCGCTTGGCTCTTGGGGGCTGGTCGGCGCCCCGGGAGGCTGCTCGGGGTCAGACCGCGCCCTCCGCCCGCGGCCCAGGCCCCCCAGGAGGCCGCGGGGGAGGCGGAGAGGTGTCGTCGAGGTCCCTGCGGAGCCCCCCGCGGAGTCCCCCGCGGTGCTGCGGGGCCCGCTCATGTCGCCGGTGGGGCGCCGCGGCTACCTCCCGACTCACCGGTCTCTTCATAGGACTTCAGAAGCGCCCCGCGTGCGGCCCGCCCTGCCTGCCTGCCTGCGCTGCCTGCGCTACGGTCGAGCTCCTTCTCGCGCTCCTCTGGCTCGGCGGCGGGACACCCGCGGACCGGCCCGGGCCTGGGTGCTCGCTGCCTGTCGCTGCGCTGCGCTGAAATAATTCCATAGTCACTTCGACATGTTGCGACGTCGAAATAAATCCGCTGCCGTTAATTTGGGGTGCTCAGAAATTGTACGCATAGGCCTACACCACGCTAAACTAACTGCCCCCCTGGTGTACGATGACAGCACACCCTTGACGTTCCCCGTTCCCATTGTCTGAAGAGGGTGCGCTGTCACTGTACGCCAAAGGTGTGCTGCCATCGTATGCCAGGCGTACAGTTTTGCGTGATATGTACCGGGTGTTTCTTTGAATGCGTAACAGTGTTGCGGGATTGCGTACTTTCGAGCGCTGCAGGGGCCATGGCGCCTTACGGGCGAGTGGGGTAGGCAAGCCCGCAGCACTGTTACGCATTCAAAGAAAACACCCGGTACGCCTCTGGCGTACGATTACTGTACGCCTTGGCGCGTACAATTTCAGAGCGCCCGAAATTAACAGTGTACTCACTCGGTGTCGGTGTCGGCCACACGCCGCTGCGCTGCGCTACGCCTCGCGGTCGCGGTGCCGGTACTGGCTCTAACCGGACGGACGGTCCGACCCGACGCGGTCCCGTTGGAGAGCGTCGAAGGGCGTTGCCGCGCGCGCGAGGCGATGGGCCGCGTGTCGTGTGTCCACTGGCCGCCGTTCTGACTCGCGTCGCGTCTCGACGACGGGCTGGCTCTAATTACTGGCGTCGCGTTCGCAAAACAGTCGTCCGTCCGTCCGTCCGGGCGGGTCTATGGACCAGCTGCTCTGCTCGGCTCGTCTGCGGGGCGGGGCCGTCGCGTCGCGTCGCTCTGTCTGTAGTCAGCCGTAGCCGCGCTCAAAGTGAACGCACGAGCGCTTTTTAATGCGCTCGTCACTTATGGTGACCAACAGGAGGGCCTTGTTTTTAGTCTAAGGGTATGAGATTAGATACGAGCGCGGCGGGGCGGGGCGGGGCGGCAGACTCTCATCTTTACCTGATCCCCTGCTTCGTTCGTAATAAAAATACCTCATATTGCTCGCTTACAAAATTGTGATTTTAAAACATCCGCTTTGGGTTTAGAAACAACGGCCTTATATCTTTGCCGTGAACCTAATTAATGCGTAAATAAGTAAAATTAACGAGAAATGCCCTGATTTTTTCAGTGTTTCCGCGTGGTTCTTGTCAGCACTGTCCTCCGACTGTCCCGGCGAGGCCTCTACCCCGGGTAACCATCGATAAAAAGAGAGGGAGTAGGGGGGAGACAGGGAGACGTGACTCGCAGCGCCCTGCCCTGCCCTGCCCTGCTCTGCGGTCAGCACAAAACCAAAAACCAGACTTGGGCGGTTCCCTCCGGTTCCCCCGCACCGAGTCCCTCGCCGTGTCGTCGACGCGATGCGACGCGCTGAGCCCGGATTGGCTGCGAATTAAATCGCGCCCGCCCCGCCCCGCCCCGCCCCGCCACCAGCTCAGCTAGCTGGACGAGACAATAAAACTGATAAAAACCGACAAGAGCTCGACTCCTCCACGTGGTGGGGGCAACCAAAAAGAGAACAGGGAGAGTAGCTGACGCAGGCGTCGCTCTCTCACGAGGGAGATCCTCCGGAATAACCCTGATAATTTCTAGCAACGAATAGAATGCCCGTGAAAATGTGACGACAGCTATTTGAAAACACGACGCGTAGACTAGGGCACTTATTTAGATTCTGTACTCCTTTGTGTTAAAACATCTCAAAGTTATAAAATAATACTTTTTTCGAACAATGAAAAACTCTTATCCTAAGGTATCCATTACCTCGGTGTAGTTCGGCCATTGTCCGCCCTACCCTGCCCTACCCGTCATGCAGAGAGGCGAGCCAAGCACGCCGTACTGTCATTCCCAGTCGCTCCACTGAGTTCCTCCCCTGCGGCTCGACTCGACTCGCGCTGTTCCTTTTTTTTGAAACGGCTAAAAAAAAAAAAAAAGAGAGAGATAGAGAGTCCGCTGTGCGTAAAACGTACGTACGTTTCAGTGAAAAGTTGTGTGTCGTCCTCTGGCAACGGCTCAACACAATAGCAATTCAAAGCTTTGGTCAGACTGGCTGTGCTGACTGGGCTGTGGTGGGCGGAGCAGAGCAGGACAGAGGGTGGGTCCGAGCGGTCGGCCCGGCTCTCCCAGCCCCGCCCCGCCCCGCCCCGGGCTCAGAGAGGCTCAGCGGTCACCAGTAGAATCGGAAATCCGAAATCCCAGCCTAAGATTAGTACATCGTTTGCGACTAACGTGCGGCATGACAAGCACCCGGGGGAAGGAAACACGACCGGGCGAATGAGGCTATCTGGCCCGGAAAAAAAAAAAAAAAAAAACAGAAAGAAGGGGAGGGGAGGAGTTGGGGTCGTGAGTTGAGAGGGGGAGGAGGAAAAAGAGGTCCTGAGCAACGAGTGCTTTAAGCCCGTGGCGGGGCGGGGCGGCGCGACTGATGGGACCAATTTAAGCAAGACGGCGCGGAAACTACTGCGGCTGAGCCGGGTGGGATTTGCACCACTGCTGGACTGGACTGGAGCGTGGAGCGGAGCGCGAGCTTAGCCGGCTCGCCTGGCCTGGCTAGCTGGCCTAGGCTAGCCGCCCCGATATATTCCGCGGGGGATGAGCAGGGACTACTCGTGCGTTCTTCTGCTCGAGTACTGTCCCCCTGGCCCGGCCCGGGCCCGGGGCTGGCTTTGCTCTCGAGGCACGTGCCCCACATGGCGAGCAGCAGGAGCCACTCCGCCGCGCCGCCCCGCGCCCCCGCGCCGCCCCGCGCCGCCCCGCGCCGCCCCGCGCAGCTCTCATGTCCGTTTCCCGGGCGGCCCGGCCCGGCCCGGCCCGCCGCTGATCAAACACCCATCCGGCCGGGCCGGCCCGGCTCGCGGGCGGGGCGTGATTGGAGAGCAGAGGCCAGGCGAAGGCGAACAGTGACTCCATCACCTCATCAGTAATTGACCTTTCCTGTTTTCTTTTTGTCTGTTCTAGCAGTCGCTCGCCCGCTCGCCCGCGCGGAGATCATCCACGCGAGAAGAATCCACAAGAAACTCATCATGTTGGCGCGCGCAACCAACTTTTCCTCGGGCAGCAGGCATCCTCGCCGCGCTGCGCCGCGCTGCGTCGACTGGTGAGTGACGTTATCGTTTTCTCAGGGGTTCGTCAGGCGCCGCGCCGCGCCGTCCACGGCGTCGGTATTTCAGAGGGAAGTCCCCTATTAAAACTGCGTCCCCGCCCCGCCCCGCCCCGCCCCGCCCCGCCCCGCCCCGCCCCGCCCCGCCCCGCGACAATTCATCTCCTCCAAGACTCCGGCGTGAGTCGTGGCCCGGCCCGGCCCGGCCGCGGTGGATGGCGGTTTGATGGCCGGCCCTGCCCGGCCCGGCCCGGCCCGGCCTGACAGAGAGCAATCGGGAGAGGGCGGAGCGAGGGTTCACATCAGCATGTGGAATATAAATGAACGCTTCACTGTCTCTCCTGCCCCCTCCTCCTCCTTCCCGTCTCTCTCCCTTTTCTCACTCCTGCTCTGTGGTCTTCCCTCCTTTAAACGATCAGCTTTACGAACAGGGGTCAAGTCGAAAGATTTCCTATCGACCCCCCACCCCCCGGACTTCCCCTCAGGGCGGGGCGTAAAAAGAAGGTTAGATCCGTCCGACACGTAAGGATTTGGCAGCGATCGGCGGCCTCTCCGGACGAGGCGTCTCTTGGCGGTCCGCCCTATTTCTCTCTCTCTCTGTCTCTCTTAACTTTTTCCAGTTCAGCTCAGCCCTGTCGCAGACGCACAATCCTGGCCACGCTACTGACCAAGGTGTCCCGGGTGGCAAGCATCTATAGTGCGAAATTCGTTTCAACTATACCATAAGAACTACAGTTCTGAAACTGTAGTCAAAAGAGACAAACGAGTGAGAATGTACTGCGTTTCACGAGGAGAACGTCCTCCCGCTATACTCTCAGTCCCCCCCCCCTTCCCCTCCCGCTGCCGCGCGGAGTCGGAGTCCTTTCAATCTGTCACGTGGCGTGGCAGCGGCGCGGCGCGGTGCCCGGGTTGCGTTTGGACGTGCTGCGCTGCGTCCTCAACAACTGTTGCATCGGGTCCCCTCTCTCCCTCCCTCTCGCCCTCCCCTCGGCCTGAACCCGCCCCTGCCGCCCCTGCCGCCCCTGCCGCCCTGCCGCCCCTGCCGCCCCTGCCGCCCCTGCCGCCCCTGGGCGCGGACGCGGCCCGCCCTCCGCTCCAGGATGACACTTGCCCTCCCCTTCCGTGTCCATCGGATAGGGAGCGTGTGTAGGGGAGAGGGGAGGGGGAGGGGGGAGGCCGCCTCACGGGGACCGTGCGTGCGTGCAATCACCATATCATTGCCTCCGTGTAGCCTACTTCCCCTCATACACCCCTCACCGCCCCTCACCGCGCGGAAACAGAGGGCACAATACGGCAATGGAAGAGAGAGAGAGGGAATCATGTAGGATCATCATACCTCCCCTCCTGTTCGCAGGCCCGCAAAGTTAGGCAACGCGTTGTCGCATAAACCCCGCGGTAGGTACGTAGGCAACCTGAACGCACATGAGACTTATTGGTCGTAGGGACCTCCCTCGCCTGGCCTGCCTTGGTGGACGGTCTGCCTGTGCCCGCGGGCGGTGCAGGGCGGTGCAGGGCGGTGCAGGGCGGTGCTCACGGACCAGCGCGCGCGCGCTCGGGCAACGCCCTGCAGGCCCTGCAGTCCCTGCACGATGACCTTGTGTCCAAAGGGCCTGTCCCGTGATCGCATTAGTGGCGCCCTGGCCCGGCCCGGCCGGGCCGCCCTGGGCGCCGCCCGACCCGACCCGACCCGACCCGACCCGCCCCGGCCCGACCTGACCTGACCGCCCGCGCCGCGCCGTGAGGTCAAAAGGACGATACGGTCACGGCGCCCACCCCGCCCTGGGAAACAGTTGTCGGGGCGGGGCACCTTTGCGCCTTGCGCCCGCCCCGCCCCGCCCGCCCCGCCCCGCCCCGCCCCGGCCTCAAAGCGAGTAGCGAGTCGGGCGTCAGGACCGCCGGGCCGGGCCGGGCCCGGAGCGTCGAGCGGACGAGAGCGGTTAGGACCTCTTGACGCGAGCCCGCCCTTCTGGGAATGCGTGCGTGTGTGTGTGCGTGTATGAACAGACGTCGCCGCACCAGGGCGGGCTGCGGGCTCGGCCGAGCGCAATCCGTGAGAGCGCTCTGAGAGCGCCCTGAGAGCGCTGCGTGCGTGCGTGCGTGCGTGGGCTAATGGGGATGGAGGAAAAAAGAACCCCAAGGCCCGCGTGGACCTGGGCGAGCTCTGGCACCGCACCGGGCGCCGTGTGCTGCCGGGGCCCCAAGATGAAGCGCTCCGGAGAGAGGGCGGCCCTGATTGGCCAAGGGGGCGGGGCGGAGCGTACTGGGGGCCAATCGGCGCGCTCCGCCACTCCCACCCCCCGCCGCCACCCGCCGCCCTCGCCCCCTCGCCCCCTCGCCCCCCGGCCGGTGCGCGCGCCCCCTGCCGCTCCGCCCCGTGCTGGGCCGGCCGGGCGCCCCACGTCCATCGCGCCCACGCTCCACGCTCTGCCAGGTTCGGCCTCGCTCAGCCGCACCCCCACGGTGGACACGGCCGATGGTGGGGACGAGGAATGTGCCGTCTTCATTTTTGCGCGAATGTTACCCGTCCTGACCAACTGGTTGCGGGTGGCAGAAGCAAAAGTCAGGTTTCCTATTTTTTTCTCGTAGTTAACCTACCAAAATTGCGCAGGAAAGATGTTAACGAAGCATTATCTCCTTAAGTTCTGTCAAATAAAATATAAAAGCACCCACAAGTAAATTCTTCACTGGTAAAACTAAGGCGTAGTTGTACGCCTTTTTCAAGCGTACAACTACGCTTGAAGACCTTACGCCCTTCTTGAAGCATACAACTACGCTTCAAGAAAATTCCCCCATGCATTTAGATAGGAGGAAAAGAGCGCATGAGCTCTTGTACGCTTCAAGAAGGGCGTACGGACTGTACGCTTCATGAAAGGCGTACAACTACGCTTTAGTTTTACCAGTGTTCAAAGAAGAAAACTAAAATAAAAGGCAAGTTTCCTGTCACGCTAACTCTTTTCATTTCATCCGGCAAAATGTAACTGCTGGGAGGGAGGCCCTGCCCTACGGGTCTGTGTCTTACACTCGCGTTGTGAAGCGCTGTTCTGTTCACGGTACTGCAGTACCAGGCAGGCGTGCCTCCTGTCTGATGGTAATTGTCGAATATCAGCCGTGAAGCGCGCCCCGCCCCGCCCCGCCCCGCCCCGCCCCGCCCCGCCCCGCCCCGCCCCGGCAGCCTTGCATGTCAAAAGCAGCCAGGTGGAGCAGCGTGTGTGTATGTGTGTGTGTGTGCGTGTGCGCGAGCGGGCGCTCGTTCGTGTGTGCAGTTTCTGTCAATTAGCTACCCCCACCCCCTCTTAATGGCGCCATGCATCAAACGCTGCCCGGGTAAATATTTGATAAACATAAATGACTTACTCCTCTGGGGACCCATCACCCACTCGGCCAGTCGGGCCCGCCCGTGTCCGGCCCGGTCCGGCCCGGTCCGGCCGGGTCCTTGGGCGGTACTCTGTGAAAGTTTCGATTGAGTTAAGTGCCCGTGTGATGGGCTATGCACTGTGAAAAATACTGATAATGGTTATAGGAAAATTTTCCATGATAAATGTTGTACAATTACAACTTGAAATTGTAAAATTACATGTACCTTGTATCGACTTAGATTTCATTGAGGAGCAAGAATGTGCGGTCGTAAAATTACAACGTATTGTGTAATTCGTGATTACAAAACATGTTGTAAATTTACGAAGGTATTTTTAACAGTGTGCATCGCCTGTTTAACTCGTGCATCGTTAACTAAAACCATATTACTTTCTACTTTTATGAATTTCCCGACTGTTAGGATGTAGGATTCACGACCGACTGAACGCATGTCAAATGATGCCCCCTGTTTAGTTCTATGAGTGCGCTGCGGGCGCCACGCATATACGGCTCTGCGTGCACAAGCCCTGAGCTCAACACGAAAAAAAACAAACAAACAAAAAAACAAAGGGAAAACGAACACCAACAAAAGAATTAAACACCGACAGCGGATGAAAAAAAAAGGCAGCATGGGTGCACAATTGCCATATCCGACCCGAAAGTGGTGCCGAACGACCAATCCCTCCCCACACTCAACAAGCTCACCAGCAGCAGGGGGATGTGAGATATTTTTTACTCTTTTTCCCCCATTGAATTTTGTTTTTTTCTGAATTGGTCGTGTCATTCAGCACTAGTATTTCATCCACATGTGAGCCCGCCAGCAGACAGGCGCGCGCTATCAGCAAGAGCGTCTGTGTGTGTGTGTGTGGTTCTCACGTGCTTAAACGCGCAGCCCGCGGTAATTCGTGTGTCAGAGCGGGGAGGGGAGGGGAGGGGCGGGAGGCAGCGGGCTCGGGTGGGGTGAGTGGAGTGAGCAGTTGGAATTTGACGTTCTGCCCATAACGCAGATAAGCCATCTCCAAACACATTGACACGGCCCGCCCCGCGCCCCGCCCCGCCCCGCACCCCGCCCCGCCCCGCCCCGCCCCGCCCCGCGCCCCGCCCTGCCCCGCCCGACCCGCCCCGCCCCGCCCCACCCCCGCGCCGCACCGCGTACGGTAGCCCTGCCGATATTTTATTTAAGCCCTCCCTCTCCCCTCCCGTCCCCTTCCCGTACTCCTCCCCAGGGCCGCCTCCGGCCGCCCCGCCCCGCCCCCCGGGCCCGCCGCGCTAGGGCCGAGTACGGAGCACCCGCTGTTTATTGTCGTAGATAATTTCTTCGAAAATCATTGAGCTTGATTGGTAATGCATTTCTAGCACCTATGCAGAAAACGCCGCGTGCAACAACTAATATTTCTGCTCCATGAGCTGCAGCCCACTGCAGTGTTGGTCGCGCCAGCTCGCATCCATATGTTCATCACGCTGACTGAGAGAGAGAGAGGGGAGGGAGGAGAGAGAGAGGAAGAGAGAGAGTGAGTGAGAGAGTCAGAGAGAGAGAGAGTGAGAGAGAGAGAGGGGGGGGGGCGAAGATGATGCGTACTGAAGGCGTCCACTGTTCTGGCATGTTTTAATTAAATTACAGATATTGCGATCAGAGGCAGACCGAACGATGCTGCTAATTAGAAATACTTGCTCTCGGGCGGCGGCGCGGGCGCGGGCGGGGAGGAGGGGTTTGGAGTTTGCAATAAGATGAGGCACTTCTCCCTTCTCCCCTTCCCCCTCCAGCGGCTCTCTCTCTCCCTCTCTCTATCTCTCTCTCAACCCCTTTGCAGCCCCGCCCCGCCCCGCCCCGCCCGCCGTGCTGTTCTCCGTGGGGGATTTTATGCTTTGAGCCACCAAACAGGACGGGTACCTGGCCGGTGGCGCTGGGGGGCGGGGGGGGGGGGGGGAGTAGACCTGCGCTGTGCACCGCTGGCTCTGGTCCCGACCGCCCGACCCTACCCGACTGACTCCCCAGCGAGCCGCACACTGAACACTGAGAGACGGAAACGAGTCCGGAATAACTGCGACTGGAAGTCGCCGCCGCGCGGGTCTCCGCTCCGCTCCACGCGCTCCGCACCGGAGACCCATGTATTTTGAATTTTCGCACACTTGAAGATGT
>CM066255.1:2558121-2975166 GCA_033675135.1 Frankliniella intonsa | reverse complement strand
CTACATGGCAGGCACTGCGCTATTCTAGCATATTTGGTGCAAGCCATTACAGAAATTCCGGTCCAGTGCTGTGCTTGAATCGAGAACTCATATTTTTGGGTGCAGCACAAAGATGATTTACAGGCGGCCGAGTATCTCTTGTAATGACTTCCACCACGCCAGTCGCCGCGCCCTGCGTCGTTAGAGGGGCATGAATACACAACTTGAGCTACGCCCGCCCCGCCCCGCCACCCCGCCCTGCACTGCCCCCGGCCCCCACCGACGCGCATACCTAACTGGTTTCGTTGTCTGTCGGAGAGCGGTTTGAGATGGCAAGACCCCTGAAGGGGCGTTATAGGGGAGAGACGAGAGAGAGGGAGAGAGAGAGAGAGAGAGAGAGAGAGAGAGAGAGAGAGAGAGAGAGAGAGAGAGAGAGAGAGGAGTGTAAAAGGGGGAGGGAGGCGGGCGGCGAGGGAGGAAGCACAGGGTAGAGGGCAGCGGAGGAGTATAAGAGGAGCGGGAGTCTCTTCCTTCACCCCGTTCCAACTCCACTTCGCCCTGCTCCCACTGATTCCTGCGGCCCCCGTCCCGACGTCGAAGGGTCGGTACATTTCAGCGAACGAGGCCAAAGCCATGCACGCATTCACTCGGAACAGTAGCATCCGGACGGGCGGGGCGGGCAGGGCGCGGGCAGGGCGCGGGCAGGGCGCCGGCACTACCTCGCTGGGAGCCCTTTGTTGGCACAACATTGTCGCCCCCGCCCGCGGTCGCGCGTCGTACCGTCCCGAGCTGCCGGGCTCCAGGTGCGCCCGCCCCGCCCTGCCCCACCCCGCCCCTCTAATCACGTTATTGTGCCTCGCGGTGGACGCTCTGCTGCCCCGCCCCGCCCCGCCCTGGTCCGGGGATCGTATCTCAAGGGTCTCGCCTAGGCCGGCCCGGCCGGCGTCGACAAGGCTTTGGCAGCGTGTTGACGAGCGGGACGGGGCGGGGCGGGGCGGGGCGCGCAGCAGCGCAGGTCTCAGAGAAGCCTTGCAGTGGGACCCTTCCCTTGGACTGGCGGGATTCTGTCGATCAGGTACCCGGCCACACCCCCTAACCGGGGCGGTTCTGTACTTTCGCTAAATGTTTTTCGCCGATTCGTTCGTTTGCGCGGCTGGCCGTTTCCTAGTCTGTTTGCGGTTTTCTCTTCCCTCGACGTTTTCCCTGGCAAGTCCCTCAACGCGCTGCCGGCTGTACGACGTACGTGGGCTGCGGGAGCCAGGTGGATCGCACCGGCCCGGCCCGGACTACATGTCGGGCTTGCTTGTTGACTGATGGCGACCTGCCGCGCAGCACCGTCCTGTTTGGCTCCAGTTAGAGGCGGATCAAGGAATCACGGAGAGGTGGGGGGTTATGGGAAAAGTAAAGGGGTGCGGCGTCAGGCAGGCACAGAGGCGGGGCGGGAGGGGCAAGGGCTGAGGGGGGCAAAACCTGGCAAAGTGAATAACATATGGCTTAGTGGCGCGTGGCCTAGGGGCGGGGCGGGGCGGGGCGGGGGGATCACACACGGCGCCACCGCTGCAGTCAAGACGGGTTAATTAATTAGCCAAGTTAATTAATTCATTATCTAGAGCGGAGCAGTAACAACAGGCGTTCTTCAGAGGGAGAGATAGAGGGGGGAGGTGGGAGGGGGAGGAAGAGTGTCTTACATGCGCGCGCAACACAGGCGTCGACGTTAGAAAGGAACAGGAAAAACTGCAAAGGCATAAGGAGTAGCGCAAAATTGTCGTGATTTATATGGAAACGGGCAGATTTCTCGAGTTCCCCTTCGACTCTTGCAATGCTGGCTGGACCCCTTTACCGCTCGGCTCGGCTCGGCTCAGCCCCCGCAGCAACCCCGACCAAGCCCACCTCAACCTTGTAGTAGTGCGCCATTGTGTTGGGCAGCATTGTTACCTCCACTCGCCCAAACCCCGCCCGCCCCGCCCCCGCCCTGCCCCCGCCCCGCCCCGCTCTCTGCCCTCCCCCGGGGCACAAAGACTCGTACGCCCAATCAACCGCGGGCGCTCCGCTCCGCTCCGACACCGAGAGCAGGCTCAAGTACGACAATACCTCTCGTATAAGAGGTCAATCTATGCCAGATTTCGCAAGTAATTTGCTTTCACTATGCATTAGTATGTGGAAAAACTCGTCGTACGTTATTCTAGCCAACATGAAAATTATGTGAACTTTCTCTTTAAAAAATCTACTTTGGCCGAGGCCGAGCCACTTTGCAAAAGCCCCAGGCCGGGCCGGGGCGCCGGGCCCTGCCGAGACCACGGCGAGGCGGGGCGGGGCGGGGCGGGGCGGGGCGGGGCGGGGATACGATGGCCGCAGCCCAGCGGCCCGCCAGCCCGCCAGCCGCTCCATCCGGCAAAGCGATTCGTTTCTTGATTGAACGTGAAAAATTGACGAGACTCTTTCATTCAATTCCTTTACGGTGGGGCGGAGGAAGGGTGCGGCGCGGCCGGGGCGGGGCGGGGCGGGGCGGGGCGGGGCGGGGGAGGAACTCACACGGCCTGCTTCCCGATCCTTTTCATTAAACGGCACCGTACACTCTCGCGAACTTAAACAGGACGAATAAGTGAGAACCGCGAAGGAATATATTGCGTTTGGTGTGATATGTAGAATGTCGATATATCAACTGAAAAATGGCTCCAAGGATATGAAAAGATACGTGTCGCTGACGTTTCAAAATACTGGTATACTAGTTGTTTTTCAAATTTTCCTTTCACTCACCAATCGCCTCTCATTGATATTTTTTTGATCTTTTATGCAAACCCAACCAGGGGAGTTGATTAGTCCGTGTGGACTCTCCCTATCGGGCTCGACTCCCGTCTGAGCAAGCACCGAGGGGCGGGGCGGGGCGGGGCATTGTGTGCCCTCTGTCCTCGGCCGTGCCCCGCCCCGCCCCACCACGCCGCTACTGCCCCTGTAGCCCCTGCATGTACAGTATGACCCGTCTGCTGTACCGCTCTCTGACCGGAAGTTTGCGACTCGACGACTATTCGCAAAATAATGGTAATTTCGTTCTCAGAAGCGAAGCGCCTGTACCAGCAGACGTCCCTGTGCTCTTACAGGATGTGTTACCCGGGCTAGGCCGGCGTGGTTTAAAGGCCGCGCTGCAGCGTCCCTCTCCATGCGGATGTTGGGGTGCTTGTGCTGCACCTGGTCGTGCGCCCGCCCCGCCCCGCCCCGCCCCGCCCCGCCCCGCCCCGCCCCGCCCCCACTCACAGCCGGCTAGAACTTTACGACTGTTTTTAAGAGGGAGCGCCCGGGCCGGGTATCATTCGGGTAATTGAATGCATCAATGATTCAGCGGCCGAGTGGACTTCCCCTCGCCTCCCCGCCCCCACCCCACCCGTAGAGGCGGACCTGTCTTCGGATGTCCGGTGCATGTACATAAACACTGCTTAGGGGCGTGTGGTTCGGCCGGTCTTCCCTTTGGGGAGCACAGCTCTCTCTCTCTCTCTCTCTCTCTCTCTCTCTCTCTCTCTCTCTCTCTCTCTCTCTCTCTCTCTCTCCTCTCCTCTCCTCTCCGCTCCTCTCCCTCTCTCGATACACCCCTCCTACACGTACACACATATTACGGCCAAAAGTATCTCCTTGTGAACACTATCTTAGGTCATCTCGCTACTCTTTCAATGGTGTTTCAAGGATATCATAAAACAATGAGTACTAGAATAACTGACTATTTTTCTCTATAATATTTATAAAAAGGACCAGGTATGACACGTGCCGTGCTTTGCGCCACAACCCAGCCGACCGGCATTAGGTAAAATCACTTTTGACGGGGTTCAATCACTGAAGATGGCCGGGGCTGGGCGGGGTAGGGCGAGGGTCCATTATTGTCCTTGAGTTACCCTCATTAACTAGAAGCCGGCAGCGGCCGCCCCGCCCCGCCCCGCCCCGCCCCGCCCCGCCCCGCCCCGCTACGCCACACCACGCCGCGTGTCCCGGCTGGTCCCGGCCCGGCGGGCAGAGCGTTGTAGTGATGGGAAGCTCCTTGATCCGACGGGATTCCGCACTAATTCCCCGCTAATTAAGGGTCGGGTCTGCCGGCTGCGTCTGGAGGGCGCTGCGTAGTGAGACGAAAAGAGACGGAGAGAGAGAGAGAGAGAGAGAGAGAGAGAGAGAGAGAGAGAGAGAGAGAGAGAGAGAGAGAGAGAGAAAGGACATGGCTGTAGGAGGAATAAGGAGAGTAGGAACTCACCGACCTCGACTGACGCCGCCCCGCCTGCCACCAGAACTGCGCGCTGCCGGCTCGCCTCGCCTCGCCGCGTGTTCGTGTTCGCCCTGAGATTTGATTGACGACGATCGGGTCAAACTCTCTCTGAATAGGATTGAAGTTTGAAGCGCCGCGTACAGTACCGTTGAGCCGAGCTTTCGCACGTCCAAAGCGACCGGGCCCCAACTGCCTGCCTCTGCCTGCCTGCCCGCACTTTGAAAATGCCATGGCGAAATTTCCGTGTCGCTGCGCGAGCCGCGCGCCCCGCCCCGCCCCGCCCCGCCCCGCCCCGCCCCGCCCCGCCCCGCCCCGCCCCGCCGGACACTCCAGGCTCAGGCGGGCCTTTCCTGCTGGTCGTATTTAAAGCCCCTGACCCGTGCCCCGCCCCGGCCCCGGCGCGCCTCTGTCCTGCTCCGCCCCGCCCCGGCCCGGCCGGTCCCGCCGCAGAGGTCCGTGGAGCTCCACAGTGAGGCTATTCCGACCCGGCCCGTCTCTCTCCGACATCGGAAATGTGCAGCTGACACAAGCGCGCTGGGTGCTGGTCCGGGGGCGGGGCGGGGTGAGGCGGGGCGGGGCGGGCCGGGGCGGGCCGGGGCGGGGCGGGGAGGGCGGGGCGCAGGGCCGGGCACGTCCCATTCTCACACAGGAGCCCTCAAGGACCGCTGCTAACATATCGCTTGACGTGCGCATGTGTGAGTGTGTCTGTCCACATCAAAGAGGCTTCCGCCGCAGTAGCGGGGTGAGGCGGGGCGGGGCGCGGCGGGGCGGGGCCAGGTGCCGCGGGCCCCAAAGGGGGCTCCCGTCCAGCTCCGACCCGACCCGACCTCACAGAACGGGCGCCCAGGGGCCACGCGGGGCCCCGGCGGGGGCGTGTGTGCCGGGGCAGCCGGGGCGGGGCGGGGCAGGGCGGCGTGGAGTGCGGCGGAGAGCGGGATTCGAATGAGGGGAAGTGCCTGATATTCCCAGGAGCCAAACAGACCGCGCCTGAGACTTGCGTCGAAAACCCCCCGGGCCTCCGCGTCCCCTCCCCTCCCCTCCCCTCCCCTCCCCTCTCCTCCCCTCCCCTCCCTCCCCTCTCCCTCCCCCCACTCGCCGCCAGCCCCTTCAGTCGACCAGGCAGCAGCCCGAAGAACACGGCCCGCCGTAGTCAAAGTCGACTCTAATGTTCCTAATTCCATTCTAATTAAGCGGGGTCCTCCTGGTGTGTCTTCTCCTTCCCCTCAACATCCACCTCTCTCTCTCACTCTCTCTCTGTCCACCTTTCTCAAACCCCTCTGCCCCTTCCACTACCCCTCTCTCTCTCTCCCCCTCTCTCTCTCTCTCTCTCTCTCTCTCTCTCTCTCTCTCTCTCTCTCCCTCTCTCTCTCTCTCTCTCTCTCTCTCTCTCTCTCGCTCTCTCTCTCTCTCTCTCTCTCTCTCTCTCTCTCTCTCTCTCTCGCTCCCTCTTCTCGCAGTGCGCGGGTCTTCGGCGATAGTCCGACCAATTCATTAATGCCTGGCATCCCGCAGAGATTCAAACGGATTCCTCATCTCTTGTCCTGTCCCCACCCCGCCCCGCGCCGCCCCGCCCCGCCCCGCCCCGCCCCGCCCCGCCCTGCAGCAGCTCCGTCCTCTCGTCGCGCACCCCCTTGTTCCCTCCTCGGCCCGGCCCTCACCCCTTCCCCTTACTCCCGACTATCCCCCATCCTCTATGAACGGCCAGGGGCGACTCACACGTACTCCTCAAGGGCCCCAGAACATTGACTGATTACCAAATTTCCCCTGTGCTAGTTACTTTGGTTGGAGTCCTGCTATAGCTATAGCATAGAGGTATACCTCTTTCGCACTTCGCTTTTAAACACAGTTTTTTCTCTCGTACTTTTATTTTTCCCTTGGTTGAGAAAATGGGTTAGTACAGACCACTTGACCAATTTTGATCTTTTCGCGGTGCACGTGCCACGCCCTTGTGTTCTCCATGTTACTATACATACGCGATCCGCTCGAGGGAGGGGGAGGAGGGCCCTCTCCTCTATATATCCTTGTTGCGGCTGGGCTGGGACGCGGGCCAGGCAGTGCATTCCCCGGCCTCGCCTCGCCTCGCCTCGCCTCGCCTCGCCTCGCCGGGCAACGCGAAACGTTTCGCAACAACGGAACGTACCTCACATGCCTACAGACAGTCCATCATAAACTGCTGCTGCATTCCACGCGGGGCGGGGGTCGGCAGCCCAGTCCGAACCACCTCCGCACTGTTTGGAAACTCTGCTGAGGTGAGGTCAGGGGTATTAGCTTTCATAATCCACCGTTTTGGTTCCCTCCTTTTCCCCACCCATTAGAAATAATTTTCTAAAGAACACCTTGTTCATTAGAAGCATACATTTAGTATGCGTTTTTATCTCGCTTTCATTCAATATTATTTCCATGCTGTGACTTAAAAATATTTTTTGAATCCTCGAATTTGATTGTTTTGTCTACGGTCCCCTGCTGGCGTCAAGCCCTCCGCTCCTCCTCCGGACCAACTCGAGGCCATGCCACTCGGGCCTCCCCGCACCCCACCCCACCCCACCCCGCCACGCCCCACCACGCCCCACCCCACCCTACCCCGTCCCACCCCGCCACGCCGCGAATCGGCCGCTGTTCTATTCAATCAGAGTGACCGCTGGAATGTATGCCACAATTATTCCGGACGATAATTGAACTGCGCGCTTTTGTTCTACATCCGGGTGGGTGGAAGTACGGCAGGACGGCTGGGGGGGAGGGGAGGGGGGGAGGGGTGGGATAGGTGGGGGGGAGGGGGAGGAGGGGGGTGATTCTGCTTCCAGCTACGCCACGCGGTGGCGTGCTATAGCAATCTTCACAGTTCAACGCTCAATAAAGTCCGAGATAATCGCAGCTCCCCTCTCTACCCTGACTTTTTTTGTTTTTTGTGATTTTCTGCTGTCTAGTCCTGTTATTCTGCTGATACCTGCCAGCACGTCTCTCATAGGCGTCGGGCTGCTGCGAAACGGGGATCACCGGGCGTGCCCTGTACCTGTGGCAGTTTTCATTTCCGACACGGGAAATGGAATATTTTTATTATTTATAAAAAGGTGTATTCGTGAAAAACGCGAATAAGGTAGAGGGATGTAGAAGGGAAGCTGTCCACACGGCCGGGCCGGGCCGGACACAGAGATCCTGCGAGAACCACATCCGGGGCGGAAGATGCGAGGTTCGATTCCCCAACACGGCAAAACGTAATGGACCGCAGAGGCGGAAGGGCGATGTTCAGTCTTTCAATTTATTTATTTATTTATTTATTTCATTTGCTGCGCTCTGCTTTCTTTTGCACAGCGCGGCTATTATTTTCCCCAAAGCATTTCTGAAAACAAAGACCGGAGCAAAAAACAAATAAAAAATAATGTGTTTGTGTTTGCTTTTGTTCTAGGGTTGCTGCGCGGCCTGGTAATTGGGCGTCCTGACCATCGTGAGTATTTCCAACTCTGTTGCGGGTGGAGGTGCGGAGGGCTGGAGAGAAAGGGGAGTGAGGCAGCAGCGGGGAGCAGAGTGCGGCTATGTGTATGTGTGTGTGTGTGTGTTTACCTGGGTCCGCCTGGCAGGCACCGCCTCCTGTGCCTCGCCTCGGCTCTCCTCGCCGCCAGACACGTTGGTCAAGCTAACTCGGCCGGGCCGGGCTTAAGCGCGTCTGCTAAGCCTCCCGGCTGCAAGTTCAGCGGGCAGCAGGGCCCGGGCCGGCCCGGCGCTAGGCCGCCTTAGGCGTGCGCGCCGTGCTGTGCTGTGTGTATACGCGGCGCGCTCGCCGATGTGTGCGTTCTGTTCCGGTAATCTCTCTCTTCTGCGTGATCGCCTCGCCTCGCCTCTCGCATCCGCAGCTCTCGCCCCCTTATCTCTCTCTCTCTCTCTCTCTCTCTCTCTCTCTCTCTCTCTCTCTCTCTCTCTCTCTCTCTCTCTCTCTCTCTCTCCACATCACGCCCCACGCGAGGAACGAAAAACTCTGCGAATCCAGTCAGGCAGCAACAGTACTTGCCGGACTTTGTAAATACAGATGAAAGAACGTCATTTTTTCCCCGTTTGGTTTTTGAAATCACCTCACGGGCATGAATTTTCAGGGAATTGTAGCGTGAGCTGGGCGCGAGAAATTCGACTTATAGTTTTAATCTGAACGAAACTTACATAAAGGGTCTCCGGAAGAGCCATCCATCCATCCATCCATCCATCCATCCATCCATCCATCCATCCATCCATCCATCCATCCATCCATCCATCCATCCATCCACACTGCGAATCCAGGTGTGGAACATTCATACGCAAGGTTGCGTGGAACACTTTGTTCCACGCAAAGAAGCGTGGAACATGGCAGGTCCACGCATAGAAGCGTGGAACACAAAATGTTCCACGCTTCTATGCGTGGAACACAAAATGTTCCACGCTTCTATGCGTGGAATTCCAATAGTGTTGAGACATACTTAGTTCACGCCTCTTTGGGGTGAACATTTTGTGTTCCACGCTTCTAAGCGTGGAACATTTCGTGTTCCACGCTTCCATGCGTGGACCTGCCGTGTTCCACGCTTCCATGCGTGGACCTGCCGTGTTCCACGCTTCTTTGCGTGGAACAAAGTGTTCCACGCAACCTTGCGTATGAATGTTCCACACTTGGATTCGCAGTGCATCCATCCATCCATCCATCCATCTTTCCTCTTTCCCTTACGCGCCTCACACACATCCTATAGGTGCAGACCGCAAGTGTTCGGCCGGGTCCGGCCGGGTCGCCGGATGCGGTCGGTGTGTGTGCGCGCGCGCGCGTGCGTGCGGGTTCCCCCATGCGGACGAGGGGTGGCCCTGGCCGCTGCTCTCGCATTCGGGCCCCGTCCCGCACACCGCCAGTCTTCCGCCCAGCCCAGGCCAGCCCAGCCCAGGCGCTGACCACTTTTGCAATCAATCGCTTGCCTGGTATTAGTTTGGTAATCTCGGACAAATTCTCGCCCTGCTCACCCTGTTGTGTGGTGCTGCTGCTGGCCCCGTGTGGTGATGTGTGTGTGTGTGTGCGTGCGCGCGCACGTCGGTTCAGCAGACACACAGCGAGGGGGAGAGACAAGGGAGCGCAGCTCCATAAATAAGGAAATTCGTGAATTCTTGACGGAATCCTCAAGAGAGAGACTGAGAGAGAGAGAGAGAGAGAGAGAGAGAGAGAGAGAGAGAGAGAGAGAGAGAGAGAGAGAGAGAGAGAGAGAGAGAGAGAGAGAGCGGACGCCGAACACCGCAACGTCACGTCAAGGACTTGTCGCCCACACGTTGCTCCTTGACTCCTGCTGCCGTTTCCTCCGCGTACTTTCGGAGAGGGAAAAAAGTGTTATTTTCTTTCATGGAGTACACAAAAAAAAAATTATTGTTGTAAAAAAAATTAGCCAGACATTTTTTTTTTCTTCAACTGTGGCGTGGGTGCAGTGCGCCGGCAACAGGTGTCCCTGTGGTGCTTAGTGGTCGGGTGGGGAAGCGGACCGAAATGTCCCTTTCCTCTTCCGGTCCAGGAAAGCCCGCATCTGTCTTCGGGCCGGGCGGGGCGGGGCGGGGCGGGGCGGGGCGGGGCGGGGCGGGGCGGCCGGGCCTGGCGGGGCGCTCCGCGTAAGCTGATTTAGCAGATGTCCAGCGGCCGTGCATAATGCAGCTGGGCTCGGCTGGGGGCGCCTGGTCCTGGCCAGTCCGCCTGGCGAGGCGAGGGTAGGCAACGCGCCGCACACCGCTGCTCGACGGGACGGCCTGACCCGCTGCGAGCCAGGGGTCTCCCGCCAGCTCGCGCGCTCGGCCGGGCGGGAGAGAGAGAGAGGGGGGGAGAGGGAATGGGAGATTATGTAGGCCGGGTGTACGCGTGAATTGGAGAGATAGAGACGGAGAGTGGTGGGAAAGAAAAACGCGAGGGGGTATACACGTTTATAATCTGTGACCCGACTATTACGTCTGTATTACGCTCCGAAATTGAACAAGTTTAGCCAAAGATAGGCAAAATTAGCCCAAAACGACCAAAAAATTAGTAGGAAAATCGAGGGGCCCACCACTTCTGTAATCCACGTTTAATCCCACTGTAATCCCTGGTCAAAATGCACAATATATAAAAAGTATCCTAAAATTTTACGATTTACCATCTAAAATCAGGTCTGTAATCCTGTATACGTCAATATACAGAGTGGTGGCCCCCTTGAGGAAAATGGAGAATTTTGGCTATTACGCTCCTATTACGCTTCTATTACGCATACTATTACGCCTTCATTACAGGTAGAGTTACCCGACTATTACGCGAGTGCATACCCCCTCGGAAAAACGCTATTCAGCCCGTAAGAAGTTCTCGAAGAGTTGTTTTTTTTTCTCGATTCACGTGAAAAGGAAAAGCGGCTCGAGTGAACCGTCCGTCGAAACGGTATTCCTCTCCTTTCCCTCATCGCCGCGAGGAGACGCGACGCCCGCCGCGCATGAGAGGCGTCCTCCTCGGCGTCGCGGCGCCCGGGGCGCCTCATTCAGACGCGGCGCGCGTCTTAACGACGACTCGCTCGCATTTTATTTATTTCCTGGTCGGAAAAATGTCGTTTCATGTGAAAAGGAGAAAAAAACGGAGGCGGTGCGGTGTCTTTATCACACGCGCTATTAACGCGCTCCTTTCCTCCCATCTTCTCCCTCTCTCTCTCTCTCTCTCTCTCTCTCTCTCTCTCTCTCTCTCTCTCTCTCTCTCTCTCTCTCTCTCTCTCTCTCTCTCCTGCTCACCGGAACATTATGCGTCCGTTCCCCCCACGGGGGCGCGGCGCGCGGCCCCGACCGCCAGGATTTCAAACAGAATGCAGAGAATCGCCCGCAAATTGAAATTGTTTGAGCGGGGCCGGGCCGGGCCGGGGCGTGCGCGGTCCGGCCGAGCCGAGCCGAGCCGAGCGGAGCGTCGGGGACCTCTGCGCCGGGCCCGGCCCGGCCGGGGACCGAGTGGGAATAGCAGATGTGTCCGGTCGCCCCTACCTGCGCACGCACGCACGCACGCACGAACATACATACCACACGCGTGTACGCACACATACCGCATACCTCCCTCCCCCACACACACAGCTCCGCGCGCGCACTTCGCATTTCAAATATTTTAACAAGACGTGCGCGCCCGGGCCGGCCCGCTGTTCCTCGCGTGGCCCCCGCAGCCCCGCCCGCCCTGGAGAGCTCACCGGGTGGGGCGGGGCGGGGCGGGGTGGGGTGCGGGGTGGGGCGCGGGGCGGGGCGGCAAGGAAGAGCAAAGGGGAGCACCGTGAGTGGAGTGGACGGCTTCATGGGGAGGTCTTACACACGCCTTGCGTATGAGACTGCGGTGCTCGGCTGGTCGCAGCTGGCCGCCGCTGCAGCGGTCGGGCTTTCGCTGCTCTCATTGGCTTATTGGACCTATGGCATCGTATCATCTGCCCTTCTGACAAATTTTTGGTTCGGCGCGCGCGCTCAGCCCTCCCTTCCTTCCTGTTTGAGCACGTGTGCCGGACGCGTGATGGACGGACAGTGGCCGCGGGCGGGGGGGCGGGGCGGGGCGGGGCGGGGCGGGCGGCAGCAGGCAATTACTGGCAGACACACACGAAGACGGGCTGGATATGTAAATCTACCCCCACCCCTCCCCCTTACGGGCGCCGTTTATATATTTTCGCCCAAGTAGATTTGTAGGGTATGACGGCTGGTTCAAATCACGTGTATGTGAGGGAAACGGAGAGGGGGTGATTCCGAGGGAGCAGAAACAGAAAACGCGTTGATTGTGTCCGAACAGAAAAAATGTACGACCAATTGAGCAAAACAAACAATGTTATCAGCGTTATTCTGATTAATCATTCAGCGATACCGCGCGAAGAAAAATGTATCGGGATGAATGGAGTTTCATACAGTCGTGATTGCTTTTCTCTCGTGAAGGATGAAAATGGCTGTCTCCGTATATCAAAAACCCCCTTCCCGATCTGAGAAATACACTTTCAAATCGAAGGCTTCCTTCGGGGAAGAAGCGGTTCCACGAATGAATTAAGCAGCCAGCCCTTTACCCGGAAATTAGTCGCGCTTACCTCACGTGACTTCGCTAAAGACATAATGAGCCCTACAAAATCATCCCCAGCCTCGCCCCTCTCCCCGCCTGCGTTACACACCCTCCCGCTCTCAGTCGCCCCCTTCTCTCTCTCTCTCTCTCTCTCTCTCTCTCTCTCTCTCTCTCTCTCTCTCTCTCTCTCTCTCTCCTCCCTCCCTCCCTCCCTCCATCCCTCCCTCCCTCCCTCCCTACCCGAGCGATGCCCCAAGCAGCCTCCAAAGTTGGCGCTAATTAAAGCTCGACAATGGCCCGGCTGCTGACGTGTGTATATCATATTGCACACGCAGCTCGACGTGGCGTGGCGTGGCGTGGCGCGGCGTGGCGTGGCGTGGCGTGGCGTGGCGTGGCGTGGCGTGGCGTGGCGCGGCGCTACTCGGCGGTGTCATATGAAAAGAAAGTCGCTCCAGTTTGCGCGGCGCGAAGCGCTACCGTGTGCTCCCGCATCGGCACAAGTGTAGTACAACACTTTCAGGACGTCGCGCAGACAGTTTTAGCTTAATTTTTTGCCGCGCCCTTTTTTTCCTTAGAGGAATATGGGGCCTTTACACGACAGCACACTGATCGAACAGTGCGATTACAAATTAGAGCACGTTTGTGATTGATTATGTCTCGTACTGACAGCGGCGGGTCTTTTAGTTATTTTAAAAAAAATAAAACAGCTGAATCGAGTACGCACACTGGTAAAACAAATGTTTAAGTTTTATACATCATGGTGTTTAAGTTCCACTTCTATACATCAAATGATGTATAGTGTCAACTATACATCACTACATATTTAACAACTATGCACTTCGTAGATGTTTAGATGTTAAACGTTTCGTGATGTTTAGAAGTATGCATTTGGACGAGGCTTTCCATGTCAAAGCATAGGGATGCGACGACATCCCAAGTGTTTAGTCAACTATACACTTGCTAAATGTTTAAGAACTATACACCAACTAATGTTTAGTTAGAACTGTGCATGACATAGTGTTTAAGTATTATACATTAGGAGCTATGCATCAAGCGGTGTATAGAACTAAACATTTGTTTTACCAGTGCAGACAGAGTGATCTGGATCTGATCCCGCCCGGCCCGGCGCGGCCCACGCGCGCTTCCCGTGTGTCCGGTCCGCCGCCGCCGCGCCGCGCCGTCCACACGTTGTTATAGCTAACGACAAGGCGGCCCGGCCACCCCCTCCTCCGGGCCGCGCCGGGCAGCTCCGGCCCCGGAGAAAGAGCGCAGGCAGCCGGTCCAGTCCGGCGCGGCGCGGGGAAGCCCCTTCCTTGTTATCATACTCCGGGCCGGGCCGGACCGGGCCGGATCCTAATAGATGTACCGTTGTATTGGCTACCTGCGCGTGCTCGTGCTGTCTGGCGCTCTCCTTCTCTCTCTCTCTCTCTCTCTCTCTCTCTCTCTCTCTCTCTCTCTCTCTCTCTCTCTCTCTCTCTCTCTCTCTCTCTCTCCTCTTCCCTCCCTCTCCGACTCTTTCTTCTCCCCATATAACTCGTGGTCCATTTATGCTTCATCTCTTTTGCCCTCTAAAAGCGCCGCATGGACGCCCCTCAGCGCAGCGCAGCGCGCGGCTGCATTTCCGAGTTTATTTTCGCTTTAGCCCGGCGGGCCGGGCCGGGCCGGGCGCGGCGCGGCGGTCGGCACCGTACCTATTTTACTGCCCACGACCGAGCCGCTCCTCGCCGCGCCCGAGCCGACTCTTCTCTCTCTCTCTCTCTTTGCACCTCCTCCCCCGCCGAACGCTTCGGGTCGGGAGGGAGTTTGCACACCACACGGTGCAGCTGAATGATGCATGCTACAAACCCGATGCCTTGGCGGGTGGGCGGGCGGACAGCCGGTGTGCATAGGCCTGCTTGTCAGTCTGTCTGCCTGCCTGCCTGCCTGCCTGCTTGTCTCGCTGCCGTGTAAGCGCGAGAGCTTTAAGCGTGTAAGAGTGCGGCGCGGGCCGTGACCCTGACGCTCGCCTATCCTATGCCTACGCGCCTGGCGCCTGTCGGGTTAGGCAACGCTCACTCTCGCATTCCTGCACGGTGCCATAGGGCCAGGAGGGGGCCACTAAGAAGGAATAACCATATCGCCTTTTCACTGTAAAATCTTCAGTCGTAACATTACGACAAATTCAGTGCTAAATTTTACTTTTGAAAGGTTCGTCACATGACAAATAGTTCATCACAGTGTGACGAAACATTCATGTCATGTGACAAAAGATTCATGTCAAATGACGAAAGATTCATGTCAAGTGACGAAATGTATGTCATGTGACAACTGTTTCATCACAGCTCTTGTGACGAAATATTCGTAGCAATATTTATCGTCACATGACAATTTGGTTTAACAGTGTTCACTACACCTTTCTCCCCCATATGTGATCAATAAAATACTCGAAAGCAGGTGCGCGGCGCCTCGCGGCCAGCCGTATGCAAAGTGCCGCTGTCCCGCCCGTCAACCTATCATCGAACAGTGCGATGGGGGCGGGGCGGGGCGGGGGGCGGGGCGGGGCGGGGCGTTCCTGCTCGGTAAATGCCCGGCCCATGCCCACACCTGTCCAAGTGATATTGTCTTCATTTACACGGCGCACGTCGGCGTGCGGAAATCTGGGCCGTGCCGGCTCAACTCTGTGGGCAACTCCCTAAACCGCGGGGCGGGGCGGGGCGGGGCGGGGCGGGGCGGGGCGGGGCCGGACAGAGCAGTGGCGCACCGCGCCGGCCCCGGCTGGAATGATCCCGCGTGTCCTGCGCCGCACGGGGACCTTTCTCTTTCTCTCTCTTCCCGGTTTCGCTATGTATGTATATGTATATACACACGCAAATGACATTTTCTTAGCCGTGCACACAATCTCACAATCTCAAGAGTTCGTCATGCATGCGTGGTCCCTAATCATATGGCCGGTGTGTGTGTGTGTGTGTGTATGTCCCCTTCGCGCTTTCTTTCTGTTTGCCCCCCTTAACCCCACCCGCCCTTTCCCCTCAGAGAGTTGACCGCATATGTCCACCCTTATTACCTCCTCCTTCTGCTGGCCTCTTGCTCCCCCCCCCTCTCTCTCTCTCCCCTCCCCTGTTCCGCCATGTTTCCGTTCTTCCATTGCCAATTATCCTACTTGTTATTGAGATGCAACCAACCGGGCGGACGCTGGCCGGGGCCCCCTTACTGTATGCGCGCGTACGCTGTGTGTGTGTGTGTGTGTGTGTGTGTGTGTGTGTGTGTGTGTGTGTTGCCCTCGCTGCTGTCAACACCGCGCCACTTCACTTTTTCTCTCTCTGGAATTTTCTAAAAGGAGACATATGGGATTAATAACATTTTTCATTTCTCCTGCTGTTTTAAATATTTCTTAAGATCTGTATTATATAAGTTACAAATTTATGGTTGTGCGTGCGTACGGTATAGGAAGAAAAACAAAACGCATCACTGTAAATACCAGAGCGAGGATCCTCGCCCTCCAGAGAGCGAGATATTTTCCCTCTCTCTTTAAGAGCGAGGTGTGGTTTTCTCGCTTGATTAGAGCAATAAATTCAAAAAACACTCGCCCTGTAAGAGCGAGGATTGGGAAACCTCGCCCTTTCTGAGTCATCATTTTTACCCTTGATCTCACTTAATTTGAGTCATGTTGCAGATACTTTCTCAATAAGAGCGAGGTTCCTAAAGTCTCACTTAAATGGGACGACGGAAAAAAATCTCGCTTTTTTTAGATAGGAGATCTCACTCTTGGATTTGCAGTGATATGTCAGTGTCGTGCGTGTTGTGTGCGGTGCAGTCGGAGAGTGAGTGAGTGAGGCAAGACTGCCAGCCAAACTTCGGCGAATGCGAAACCCGTGCTGGGAAAGGACCGAGTCGGCGGGGCGGCATGGCAGCGGCAGCAGGGATGGGGAGAGAGGACACGCTCGCGCGGGCGGCTAGGCTGAGCTGTGCTGGGCTGGCGTCCTGAGGCCTGAGACCCGTACCCTTCCCTCTGCTAAGAGAATCAGTGATTAACGCTGTGTATGAGCTCTGCTCGTGGTGGGGCGGGGCGGGGCGGGGCGGGGCCGAGCCCCTGGGGGCGGGTTGGGAGGGAGGGAGACGGCGTTCGGCTGGCCAGCGCGCCCGTCCCGTGCGCCCCGCCCGACCCCGCCCCGCCCCGCCACGCCCCGCCACGCCCCGCCCCGCCACGCTGCCACCACCCCGAACGGACGCCTAACGAAATGCAAATATGGAGAGCAATGGATTGAGTTTGCTCCAAGTGACGTGACGACAACTCCCGCCCCCTCGCCCCGCCCCGCCCCGCCCCCCGCCCCGCCCCGCCCCGCCCCGCCCCGCCCCGGGAATCACTACTCTTTATTTAGCGCGGCCGGGCCGTCGTGGGCAAGCGACACTGTTAATCGGGGAAAATGTTGTGAAAGTCGTTGAATCGGTTGCGAATATCGTACGCACAGAAAATGCTGTGCAACATTCACGTACGCGGCGCAGGTCGGGGCCTCTGTGCACATTGTATGAAAAATCCTCTGCATCCCTCCCTACCTATCTCGCCCTGCTCACCCACCTTTTCCCCGCTATTTATCCTACGAGTATAAAAAACATGCTTCTTTTGTATTACGTGAATATGCAGTCCCCCCCGACCCCTGGTCCCGGTTCGGCCTCCACTTAATCTGGGGATCAGTGAGCATTTAGTGGTGGGGTTTTGACCCGCCCGGCCCTACCTTTGCGCTTGTAGCCCGCTTTGTTAGCCCGCCTTTTCTATTTCCACCACAACAAGTGGCCAGCCTGCTTTTGCAAATGTTTATCCTGCCCCGGCGCGGCGCGCGCGCGAGCAGCTGCTCTGTCGGACACACTGAGTGGCCATTAGACATTCCAAAAAGCATATCATATTATTTTTCGCGTGAAAAGAAACGTACAATCGGAACTCAATACGCAAGTTGGGCCTCGTATCTCTTACACGTGAACAGATGTGTTAGATATCGGTATATATACAATTATCGACCCCTAGATAAAACATCATTATCTCTCTCTCTCTCTCTCTCTCTCTCTCTCTCTCTCTCTCTCTCTCTCTCTCTCTCTCTCTCTCTCTCTCTCTCTCTCTCTCCCTCTCACTCTCCCTCTCTCGCTCTGTCAACCGCTCGATTATTATTGAGCGTCTCGCCTAACGACTTGGGCCGCGTGCGAAACGTGCCTCGGCCTTGTTAGGGACCCGCCCCGCCCCGCCGCGCCCCACCCCGCCCCGCCCCACCCCCCCCCGCCCCGCCCCACCCCACCTCACCCCGCCCCGCCCCGCCCAGCCAGGCCGAGTGCAGGGCGCGGCCGGGCCTCGCCGTAACAAGCGCTTCGGTGACAGGGTCCCCATCCCCTCCGGCTCACTCTCACTGTCCGAAGTTGACCTTCCTGTTATATTTAGAAGTTTCTGCTCGTTTCGCTGCGTAATAATGCACTGTGAATGGTTGCAGAGGTTTTAATGAAAACTTTTCCATGAAGTGCATTTTTTGTAAAATGAAAATTTGGTTAAGCTCATTCAAAAATTTTTTGGTAGGATGGATAAAAACATGCGGCAGGATGCCTATTTGAACTAAAGCGCGTGGTTTTGTGTAGGTTGTGTTACCTTGAAGAAAGCAGCCTTATCTAACTCATGGGGCACCCTCTCTGAGATGGAGGGAGAGAGAGAGAGAGCGAGAGAGAGAAGAGGAGGGAGCACTGTCAAATTGGTTCAATAACGGCTGTCCACGCAGTCAAATAATCAGCATACCTACATTACAGGGGCCCCTCTCAGAGACGGGGTGGCGACGAGAGGACTGAAACAAGAGAGAGAGAGAGAGGGAGAGGGAGAGAGAGAGTTTAACACTAAGACCCTACGTGTCCGCATCGGTTTGTAGCTGCAAAGGGGCGATTTCCGTCCTCACCCCACAAAGTGTGTTCTTGTTAATTCGAGATTTCACAACCCTGAAAACAAGAAATTGTTCTGGAAAATTTAAGTGCAGTTCTTGAAACAAGAACATTTTTGGTTGCGCTCCTACGCGCAGCCTGCTGCGGGTTCAAACATCAAACTGCCCACTGTTTTCCTCTCCCTGCTGAGCTCCCTTGCGTCCGCCACGGAGATAAAACACACGCTGCAAGACTGTGTGTGCTGAAGGCGAGAAGGAGAGAAAAGCTAGCGGGGTACAAAAATATAAGGCGAGCTCTCTCTCTCTCTCTCTCTCTCTCTCTCTCTCTCTCTCTCTCTCTCTCTCTCTCTCTCTCTCTCTCTCTCTCTCTCTCTCGCTTCCAACCCTCTCATTCTCTCTCATTCTCCCTCTTTTATGTCGTATCCCTGACGCAACAATGAAAAAAAAGGGGTTGCGTTCACATCGACAATGTTTATTAAGTGTCTCCTAATTAAAAGTCAGCGGGCTGGGCTTTACGGAATAAAAAGTGAGACACACCGAAAAAAAGAGAGAGAGAGAGAGAGAGAGAGAGAGAGAGAGAGAGAGAGAGAGAGGGAGAGAGAGAGAGAAGGGGTTGAGGGCGCAGCACCGGAGAGGAAAGCAAAGGGCCGAGGCTCGCGATGGAAGGGGCGGGGCGGCAGTGTAACGATTTTACCGAAAAGCGACCCGTTCGGCTGCTTATTCAACCCAACCCAACGACATAGTACGGACTATCAACTTAACTTTGAGAATCAACCACTCAATTTGCCATACTTAACTCCTTTCGCCCCCCGGCGCACCGTAATTTTCGCGCGAGCCTCAAACTTGATTGGCCCCAGCTCTCTTATTAAATAGATGCCTCGCCCACTTCCGCCCGAGCGGCGTGTGTACGTCCAGCTGGAGTGCACGGAGCGGGCCGGGCGCCGGCGCTGGCACACCAAAGGGGAAACGGGGAAAACGCGGTTGGGGAAGGGGCGGGGGTGGGGGTGGGGGGTGCGCGCTCACGAGATGATGTTAGCCTAATTAACACGTACAACTTTGCTCGTGCATCTGCTGGCGTCTAATGAGACCACTGTGACAGACACTCCGAGTACCCCGCCCGGCCACCCTCTCGCCCCCTCCACCCCCTCGCCTACCCTTCCTACTCCCCCTCCCCTACCCTTCCCCTCTCAAGTTTTCGCCCCCCGCTCAGAGGCTGCCGGTGGCGCGCGCGCGCGCTGGCTCCCCGATATTCCATTGCGCCGCACCTGCTTGTTCGCACTCCGTCGCAGGGAACGAGGGCGGGGGGATGTCGCGGAGGTATTACTCGCAGGACAGCAGCGTCGTCTGCTGCCCAACAAGGGTTTTTCTCCCCGGGCGGGGCGGGGGCCCTGCGTGCAGCAGGCCTGCAGCCCTGCAGGCCTGCAGGCGGAGGCGCGAGGAGAGGAGTGCAAACAGGCGGCGCGCCACACCTCGGGCTACGAGGTAATGGCCCGCGCAGCCTGGCCTGCTGCCTACAGGACTGCAGGCCTGCAGCGGCCCGGCCCGGCCCCTGCTGCCTGCGAGTGCCGCTTTGTTCCCGCCGGCCCGGCCCGGCCGCCCGGGGAGGAAGTGTGCACACGTCGAGGACATTTTTGTAAAAGTTCTGTATTTGCCATTCCTGTTGTTGGAGAGCCAGCCACCTGCAAAAATGATGGCAAGCGTTTTGTGCCTGCTAGCTGTAAAATCCAAACGGTTCCAAAATTTTATGTTTTTTTACAAAATCCTGTAAGAATCGCAACATGAGATGAAGAAACGGCGGGCCAGCAGGGCCAGCGGTGAAGTGAAGGGCGAAGCTGCGCGGCTGGTCTCGTCTCCCGGGGCGGGGCGGGGCGGGGCGGGGTGGGGTGGGGCGGGGCGGGCAGGGCCTGAGCGCTCTCACTCGGGTACGCGTGTGTATGGCTACGGAAAACATGTCCATTCCACGTTTACTTGTGCGTAATGAGGGCGGTCCTTCCCTCCCCCGGGTCATGGAGGAAGGGTGCGGGCTAAGCGGAGAGCAAAGGGGACCGCCCGCCCCGCCCCGCCCCGCCTCCGCCTCCGCCGGCCGCGCGCTCCTCTCCTCTCTCGTGTATTACATCAAATCTTGGTCACTTAATTTCAAATGAAGTCAATATTGGTTTGTAGAATTGGCCGCACGGAGAGGATGGTCGAGGGTACCCGCCCCGCCCCGCCCCGCCCCGCCCCGCCCCGCATACGCATACTCCTCTGCTCCGCGCCGTGCTGTGCCAGAGGGACAATGCACCTCCCCTGTGCGACGGGCGGGGCGGGGGCCTTTCTAGTCCGTCGCCGAGGTCGCGGGTGGGCTGGGCACGACCGGGGCGGGGCGGGCCCGCGAGGGCGGCGCGCGGCGGGGCCTGAAATCTGAGGTGGCCGCGAGCTGAGCTGTGCTCAACGCAGACTAATTAAATCGAAGCTCTCGAAGAAACTTTGCGCCGGCGAGTTAGGCGGCCGGCACAACACGGTGCTGATTAGCCTGGAGCTCGAAAGGGAGGGACGTTGAGCGTGAAAAGAAAAGGGGTGGGGGTAGGGGGGGGGGAGAAAAAACATATTAAAATCAAATTCGTCTTCCAGACGCGCGGGTTTTAAATGTACCGTTCCGTTAGCAGCGGGCGGGGCGGGGGCGTCTTATTGGAGAACGGCGTCGATACAGCGCCATATTATTGTTACGCGGAGTGGAAGGTGCGGCGTGGGGCGGGGTAGGGTGGAGCGGGGCAGGGCTGGGAGGGGACGACCACAGTGGCTTCACTAATATTGACTCCTCATCATCCCTGTGGCGTGGACATCCCCCCTCTCTCTCCCTTTCTCTCTCTCTCCTCTCTCTCTCTCAACGCACATGCTTTCGAGCTTTGAACGGCACTACGCGCGGGCTGGTGGCTGGTATGCAGTCACTATCAGAAAAACCTACGGGAAAGTGCTACTGTACGTCCTGTCAAATTTTTCATCCTGCATCGCATGATGGACTACAACTTTAAAAAATTTGTTGTAAAGTTCAAATTAACCCCAATTCCTAATGATTCAGAACTGTAAATGTTAAATAGTAAATGGTATGGTATTTTCTTCTAGAGTGCCAGCTCAACAGTCCTGCGGTCTTGCGGTTCTTCAGGATTTCTCTGGCCTGACTCTCAGTCCTGCATTTTGCCAGTCGAACACAATAACGCCCGTTCCTACCACGAACCCCTTTCGGCCAGCCTCCTCCCTTCTCACTGCCCCCCCCCTCTTCCCCCCTCTTCCCCCCCTCTCTCTCTCTCTCTCTCTCTCTCTCTCTCTCTCTCTCTCTCTCTCTCTCTCTCTCTCTCTCTCTCTCTCTCTCTTTTCGACCCTTGAGTCTATAGTCTGTGTTCTGCTGGGTGCCCTTTAATTAACAGAAAGTGGTTCATTAGTGCTTATTCATTAAAGCTCAGAGTAATTAGCAAAGTCTAATGAATGTCGTAATAATCCCCACCCCTTCACCTCCAATCCTTTTCCTCCTCCTTCTCTTTTTTTTCCTCTCCCTCCCACATATTCACTCGAGCCCCCTATCTCTCTCCCTCTCCCTCCTTCATTCATCGCGGACTCGCTTCTAGTGCCCCGTCGTCTAAAACAGGCTTTGGGCTGCACTGGGCTGATGCTCAGTTCGGCGAACGCACTGAATAGAACCTTGTCTTTCTCTGCTGCAGCGAGGAAATGAGTGAGTCGATGGTGGGGTAAATGTTTTAGAGGAAGAGAGAGGAGGCGCAGTTTTATAGGGGAGAGGGGATAAGGGGCGGTCGCACCCCTTCAGCCCCTGAAAAGTTGTCCATTTGAACTACGAAACCCCTGTATTTAGGCCACCCTCGCCCTTATTCAGACGGCCAAACCGGTGGAGCTAGATTGTCCGACTTATCTCTGTCCGACCTGACGATTTCCCCGAAATCTGTGGAAATTTTTGTTTTAAAGAGCGTGCTCGAAATCAGAATAATTTGTAAGATTTGTAATTGAAGAGGGACAGAAAGAGGTGCAGAGAGAGCAAGTGGAACGCAGGAAGGTGTAGGGGTAGGGGTTGGGAGAGCTGGTCACATCAAAAGAGAGTCGGAGAAGAGACGGGGGCCAGTATGAGAGCCCGGTGGTCGCCGCTTCGCCGACACTCCCCTTCTCCCTGGCCTGTCTTTCTCTCTTCCTCCAGTACTTTTTTTCTCTCCTTCTCGCCCCTACTGCCTCTTGAAAGTTTCTGGCCTTTCCCCTTTCGGACACGGTAGGCAGATCAGGCGCCCCCTCTAAGGTTCGCAACAGACGCACCGGTCCGCCGTAATCAGCGGTGGACATTTTTTCTCCGTCCCTACTTGCCCCTTGCCCAGGATCTTTCTCTCTCTCTCTCTCTCTCTCTCTCTCTCTCTCTCTCTCTCTCTCTCTCTCTCTCTCTCTCTCTCTCTCTCTCTCTCTCGCGCGCTTTTGCCTTTGCTCCCCACCTCTCATCCCTTACCCACCCCTTTTTTTGCTTCACTCATATATTGGCCTGCTTGACTTTTCCGCCTCGCAACTTGACCAACCTGACTGAGGCCAGGGGACAGAGGCGGTGGCCCTCGGCCTGACCTCTGGCGTGGCCGCCCCGCCCCGCCCCGCCCCGCCCCGCCCCGCCCTGCGCCCAGCACAGCCGACAGCCCACCTCTCCACGCCGCGACTTCTTCAAACGCTTTTCGATACCCCGCGCCCCGCGCCCCTGGACCGCAGCGACCTCACAACTGTAAACGAAAGCTAACAACGAAACGCCGCGCGGGGAGCTCGCGGGAGAAATTATTATTGCGCAGGGGTCTGGACCTACAAGCTAGAAACGGATTTTATTTAGTAGATGCTGACGAGCGCTGTCATTCTACAAAATGTTTCGTTTCGTAGCCGCTCCGCGACTTTACAGATCAGAATACCGCGGCCCGCAAGGCACCCAGCGTCCGGCACAAAGCGAGCCCCCCGGGGCTAGGGCCGCCGCCCCCGCCGCCCCCGCCGCCCCCGCCGCCCCCGCCGCCCCCGCCGCCCCGCTGACCCCCGGGGGCAGCCCCGCTCCGCCCGGCCAGCCGGCCGCCGGGGCCGGACTCAGGTGGAAACTGAATTAAGACCGCCGCGCTGAGCACACACGCCTAAATAGTTTGTGCCGAGGGAGATGTCCTGGCCCCGCCCCGCCCCGCCCCGCCCCGCCCCGCCCCGCCCCGCAGGGCCCCACCGCCTCCCCCGGGGCGGGGCGGGCGGGGCCGGACAGGCCAAACTGCATGGTCACATAATGTATTCACCGTCCTCAAAGTGGCTTAGAGAGGGGTTTTGGACCGGGGCCGGGCATGGCCATGGGCGTTTACCTCCCTATCTCCTGCCTGCCGGTGACTGAAGGAAATAACTGGACCTGACCGAGACGAGGCGGCGGGCGCGGCCGGTGTCGCCCTCACCGACACTGCACGGACTCGTTTGGACTTGTTCTTTTTTTCTTAAATCGAGTATCTGGTTCTTCAGATTTTTCGTAAAGAACCACGAATGATTTTTTTTTTTTTTAATCCAAACAGAAGGTTCTTTCTGTCGCGAAAAACAGAGCACAGATGAGAAAACGTAGCATGATGTCGCCCCTGTGCTCCGTTTTGCCGCTTCTGATTATTTAGGCAGGACAAGTTTTACGTCCCACCCTTACGGCTAACCGCCGCCCACGCCACGCCACGCCCGCAAAGGGCTTTACCTGCTGCTCTCAATTATATATGCAGTCCACTTTCTCTCTCTCTCTCTCTCTCTCTCTCTCTCTCTCCCCTGATCTCTCTCCTGCCTGCTCCCCAGCCTCCGCTCAGCCCTTCCCCTGTGGACACCCCCCTCCCCCCCCCCCCACACACACACATACTCATACATACCGACCTTTTACTGTATTCATAGTTTTCCGTCGACTCAAGAAACAGCAGAGGGTCGTGCAGCAGGAGGGCCTCCGGGCCGGGCGGGTCGTAAGGAGCGGTGGCGGGTTTTACTGCAGACCTGTAGCGGGCCGGGCCGGGGCGGGCCGGGGGCCGGGGCGGACTCTGTTCCCGCTGCGCTGCATTCGGCCCGCCCCGCCCCGCCCCGCCCCCCCGCCCCGCCTGACTCATAACCCTTTTGGAGACGCTTCGCCTCGCCTCGCCTCTCTCCCCGGTCACTCGCTGCCGCTGCCGGCGATGGGGTGCCGCCGCCTTTGCCACCGCGAGTTTTATGGTTTGGCGAACGGCGGCGGGGCGGCGGCGGCGGGGCGGCGGCGGCGGCGGCGGCGGCGGCGGGGCGGCGGCGGGTTTGTCATCAGCGAGTCATGACGACGCCATACAGCCATACGCCGTCAAACGACAGTTGTGGCGTGTGTAAGTGGCCTCCCCTCCGGAGGCGCCCCGCCGCGCCCCGCCCAGTGGGCGAAGAAGATGCACTGGAAATCCAAGTTTACGAATGTCACTCACTTGTAGGTGAGCGAAAAAATTCACTCACTTGTAGGTGAGCGAATGACCATTTGGTGGATAGTCATTCGCTCACCTACAAGTGAGCGAATAGTCAATTGCACACCAACAAGTTAGCGAATAGTCATTTGCGCACCTACAAGTGAGTGAATTTATTCGGTCATCTACAAGTGAGCGACATTCGTACACTTGGATTTCCAGTGTGGGCGCAGAGACGAGTTGATGTCGCGTGCACAGTGCGCCCGCGCTCTCGCGAGGTGGAAGCACGTGTTCAACATTTTATTACTAAGCGGGGACTTTAAAATGTTCGAATACGCACGGGTTTTCGTATAAACACTTGATTGCAATATCACGTGCAAATTCTAGCGCACTACTTTGTTGCTAATTGCTTTCCACAATAACAACTGCGCGTATATGTGAGTGTGTGTGCACGCGCGCGCGTGCGCCTGTATATTCATATTGCGGTTGAGTGGCCGCGTCACGTCGCGTCGCGTCTCTGCAAGGACGTGGTATTACTCCATTGTTATATTGCGATTAAATTTTCCTGTCCGGGGCGGCGCGTGCCACGGCAGCAGGGGCGGGAGCGGGGAGGGGATGCCCCGAGCGACTGCGATAAGCAGAGGGGATACCAGCTCGGGGCGCGGCGGGGCGCGGCGCGGCGGGGCGGGGCGGGGCGGGGTGATTTGGCGGCCAGAGCCAGAGCAGCCGTGGCCGTGGTCCTGTCACTACCAGCAGCCGAGGTGAGGTAACCGACCTGACCTCCCGCGGCAACAAAAACCCATCTGTGTTTTGGCTGGCGAGAGCAGCAGCCATATAGCACGCGGGCCGCACCGCGCGCACGGGCAGACCCGCCAACAACCGCTGCCACCGCCACGGGCGCGGGGGCGGGCGCGGGGGCGGGCGCGGGGGCGGGGGTCGGCGCGGGGGCGGGCGCGGGCGCGGGGGCGGGGGCGGGCGCCGGGGCGGGCGCGGGGGCGGGCGCGGGGGCGCGCGCGGGTGTTTCGAAACAATTTCCACCGAAATAATTACTATTCATGATAATGCTGCGAGCAAAACGGTACGCGCCCCGCGAGAAATGAAATGTTATAGCGACGGGAAACGCAAGCGCGGTATAAATCCGAGTATAGTCTACCTGTAATTGTGGCTGCGATACAAACGCCGACGTTTCGGTGTCACGTGAGAAGCGCCAATTGAAAAAAAAAAACATTCGTCCGGTTTTGTTGTTGGGTGAGGGGAGCGGGGATAGGGGTGTCAGTATATGGGGGAGCGGTCGCGGCTCGACAAAGCAACAGACAAATATCGTCGTGCCTGTCTCATTCGCTATGAATGAAAATGTGGGTCACCTGTCAGGTTAGCCGGGGAAGGGCCGCGGCGTGAGCTGTCTCCCGACTGCGCCGCGCGCGCGCGTGTGTGTGTGTGTGTGTGTGTGTGTGTGTGTCTGTATGTATGGGTGAGTTAGGGGAGGCGGAAATCATTTGAATTGCACTCGGAAAACTTTATCCCCACAGTATTGCGTGTAATTGAATTAACTATTGTGCCTGTATGCACACACTCATTAGCGTTTCTTCGACAGTTGGTACATTTCCAGTAGTGCCATTGCGGCATCGGCGCGGTGAGCCTGAGTTTGTCCCACCTCCTCTCCCTCTCCTCTCCTCTCCTCTCCTCCTCTCCTCTCCTCTCCTCTCCCCACCCCTGTTGGCCAGACCAGCCCCACTCGAGTTACACCCCCTCCAGTTCGCCAACTAAACTACATGAATTGAACAAGGCCCGGGTGATTAGACTTCAATAGTTGTGCTCCCCAGGGCGGAGTGCTTGTCTCCCCCTCCCCCTCCCCTCCCCCCCGTTCCTCCTCAGTCTTGCTCTGCTCCGTGCATGACTCCTTCATCTACTCTTGTCGTGTCTCGGGGCCGCTTCCGGGATCGCTTCTGTGCGAGGCGGGGCGGGGCGAGGCGGGGGGGGCGGGGCGGGACCGTCTTGGATCGAGAGGATTCCTCTCACGCAGCCCCACGCCCATTATCACCACAACAGTTTCGCTCTGTTGAAAATTCAGATGGCAAGGAACGTGGCGGCGAAATAAGGAAATTGTCGTGGACTGTTTCGCCGCAAAGATGGCAGCAGCGAACTCCGTTGAGTTTCGTACAGCTACCGCAGACAGTTTTCTTTCGCTCTTAAAACCTTACTGGTGTGACAGTAATTTATCTAGCGAAGTAGATTCGATTGCAGTGTAATCGCGCGTCAGTCCTTCTCGACGCCTCATCAAGCTTGACTCGTTTCAAAAACTGGGCCATAACGTTTACCCTCGGCTCGGTCCTCGCCGCCCCCGCTGCTCGCCCCGCTGCGGCTGCGGCTGCGGCGGCCAAATCATCGCGATCGGAGAGGAAGAGGAGGGAGGGGGTGCGTCCGTCGCTATTAAACCTTGCCTCCTCTTCTCCCTCATTTTCCATCCTTTTTTTTCCCACCCGTCTCTCTTTTTTCTTACTTTTTTCCCCGCGCTGTCCCGCCCCGCCCCGCCGCCGTCGCCACCGTCCTCGTCGTCTTGAGTGGTGTCAATTTTCTCACCCCGCCGTCACCGCCTTTGGGCATCAAGGGTATTTTCTTGCTTTCCTTTCAAATTGTTTCCCTGAGGTGAGCCCGACGGTTATAATTCCCTGTGATGGATTCATGGCAGACGGCCCGGCGGGGCGGGGCGGGGCGGGGCGGGGCGGGGCGGGTCTTTAGAGAGGGGCGTCGCGTGGCAGCGGCGCGGCGCGGCGCCGCCCGCCACGGCCTCATCGGATTTATCGTTATTTGATTCTCATTGAAAGTGCGGTGTGAATGAGGAGAGGGAATACTTCTCCGTCGCACGCCTTTTTCGCAGTGAAAGAGAGAGAGGGAGGAGGTAAAAAGAAGAGGAGAAAAGAAAGAACGAGTGAGAGAGATGGGGGACAGCGGAGAGGAGAAATTAAAGTGGCCGTCTTTTTCTATTGATGCTTTTCTTTTCGTGGCCGCAGTCTGGTTCCTCCCGCGCTTGAATGTTAAGCGCCGCGCCCTGCGCAGGGAAAGGCGATAACGTTCGCGGTCCCCTCTGATGTTCTCGCACCGCCACCGAATCAAAACGCAAGAACCCTCTGAGAAGTAAGCCCGTCGTTCTCTTGTATCAGCGCCGAACTTTGATGCTATCGATGTTGCATAATATCTTCGCGCATGTTTTCTTGATCACAGAATTGGCATTTTCTTTACCCTTAATCTGTCTCAGTGACACTACAATCTCTCTAATTTGTATAATCTTTTTCGATTAAAAGAAATAATTGATCCAGCGAAATCCTAAACACGCAAATAGGACATGAACGCAAAACCGGTTCCTCCAACGGCATTTCACCTCGCGCGCCCTCCGCCTCCGCAGTACTGTGCGCTGCAGTGCGGCCGGGCCGGGCGCCGCGGCGCCGCGGACCCCCGGAGCGGGTACGGCCGCCCGCTCACAGATGGCGCCAGCCGCCCTCTCACCGCGCCACCTTAGCGCCCCTGCCCGCGAAATTCAAACAAAGTTCTCTGACGTTTCTTTTCTGCGTCATAACTCCATAAACTCTCAACATTTTCAAATTAAAAACATTTCACTGAAATTAAAAAAAAAAAATGATCTTTTTTGACATGTTATGTCAGAAATAAAAAGCAATGGAAAATATTCGGAAAAATTAACACAGCTGCTGTTGAGACGGGTCTCTTTTTTAATTCTCAACCCTGCTGCTCGTCCTTGAACCTTTCCTTTACATTTCCTCTCTCTCTCTCTCTCTCTGTCTCTCTCTCTCTCTCTCTCTCTCTCTCTCTCTCTCTCTCTCTCTCTCTCTCTCTGTCTCTCTCTCTCTCTGCTCTCCTCCAAGTGTGTAAATGTTGACTCCCCCGGATGGCGATAGCCCGGCTAGCCTGGCCCGCTGACTTACTGCCGTCCGCGCGCCATTTTAACATAAAAGGCCGCTCCGCGATGTCCACACACTGGTGGAGAAATATTTTAAGTGGGCGGAAGAGCTAGAGCGGGCAAGAAAGTTTTCTAGTTGGAAATGGTGAGAAAAATATGAAACTATGAGTCGCGCCGGCCGGGCAGGGCACCGGGTCTGACCTGCTCCCTGCAGGAGTTAGACGAGGCGATTCCCGGTACTCCCCTTCCCTCCCCTCCCCTCCTCTCCTACCCCGCGCCGCCCACAGCCACCCCGCCTCACCTCGCTCCCAGCATGCCCTCATTACACGCCGTGCCTAAGGATTTAATAACTACATTTTCATTTTGAGTCTTGGCAACAGAATTCTACGCGAGGGCATGCTTAAATTGACAGGAAGAAAAGAACGAAAAGGGGGCAGGGGAGGGAAAAGAGAAAAGAGAAAGGGGGAAGGTGGAGGGGGGAGATGAAATTGAAGAAGTCCTCAGCGGGGTGACGATATTGTTCTAACAAAACCAAAGAGCAGCGCGTAGCTAATTAGCAACCCCACTTCTCTCGGCCCCTGCTCCCGCCCCGCGACGCCACCCACTCGCCCCATCTCCTCTCCTCTCCTCTCCTCTCCTCTCCTCTCCTCTCCTCTCCTCTCCTCTCCTCTCCTCTCCTCTCCTCTCCTCTCCTTCTCCCGCTCTCTCCCACGCACATGTAGCTCGCTCTCGTCCCTGACTAGAAATCGGCCCATTACTCTGCCGAGCTCTTTCACGTCTTAAAAGAGTTTCACTCACACTTTTCGCAACATTTTTTTTTACAGTTTCCTTTTTTTTAGTAAAATAAAAACAACCTTTTCATGCGCAAGCCGTGGGTAGAAGGGTTGGGCTGGGCGGGCGGAGGGAGGGTACTTACTGCCCTCTACATGCCGGTCCCCTTCCGCCCCCTCCCCCACCCTTTCCAACTAGCCCCGCTCGCCAGCTCTAGACAGGGGCTTAACCTAATCTCACATAACGTTCCTTAATTTGCTCCCCTCCCCGCCCTGCCCCGCGCACCCGCCCCTCCGCCGCCCTCGCCCTCCACCTCTGGACTCACCTGTGAAGTGGTCCCTCTGTGGCTGGCTGTGCTCAGCCTTAGCAGGCCCGTTGACGCCGCCCCTTATCACCGCGGTTTTAACCAAAAACGCAACTCGGTGGGGGAAAGCGTGCCGCGGGCATATAATTCTAAAGTCTTGTTCGTCCCATGACAGCGCTCTTACTCAACTTAGAACGTCGCGAACCACAAATTTAAGTATTATTTGTGAAAGTGTTCGTCGATATAGTGTGGGTACGAATACTAGCCAGGCAAGCCTTCGGCTCGAATGCTGAGCTCAATCCCGCCTTAAGAACAATATACCCCAACAGAGTGCTTCGCTACGCTCAGCAAAATATCTCTCATATTTCTCGTGGATACCTCGTTTTTCCGGTGAAAAAGGTACTAAAATACCATTCAGTGGTGTCTGGTTGTGCCAGAAGATATTACTATTGTAATTACTTTTCCTTGCGCCCCGCGCGATGTGTTGAGGCCGCTGCTAGATGTTTAATTAGGATGTGCCTGTGCCTGGACCTCCAGGCCGCGCGGCCCGCCGTGGCCGCCATGACCACTCCCTGAGGAGGGAGGGGCGGCTGGGGCCGGGGCCGGGGCCGGGGCCGGGCCCGGCTGGGACAGGGAATTAGTGTACTCGGCTGTGCGGGTCCGGCCAGGTCCGTCGCGTCGCTGGAGGGTACACATTTACATAACCAGCCCGTCCGTAATCGACTTTGGAGCAGTTTATCTAGCCGGCCGGGCGGCCGGGCGGGGGACATCGGCAGCACGCACGGCGCACGCCACTATCGCGGAGCGGCCGGCGAGAAAGTCGCGAGGTGTCCCTCCTTAACTTTCTGTTGTCTCGTAAACTGTTTTTTTTTTCCGAGCCTACGCCAGAGGCAGGATGCCCCCGGCCGCCCCCATGAATGCAGCAAGTGTCCCCCCCCAACCCCGGCTCCTCTCTTTCCAACCCCCCTCCTCTTTGTACCGTGACGTGTGGTGGGGCGGCGCGGTGGCGGCGGCTGTGGCGTGGCGTGGCGTTCTGATGCCGGGCGGCGTCACCACTTGCAGGGATTACCCATTACCGTGATTGGACCAACATCATGTGATGTGGATCTCTTGACGCCCCTCCAACTTCCCCGCCCCGCCCCGCCCCGCCCCGCCCCGCCTCCCCCCTCCTCCCACGTTTCTGTAACTTCCTCGTCCCCCTCTCCATACCTCCTCGCGATGTCTACCCTCTCGCCCAGTTGCCTCCTCGCTGCTGCTACTGCGCTGCTGCTTTGGTTTACCGAGACTTGTAAAACCTTTTCTGTGAGTATCTGGCTAGAGTCTTCACTATGGGTCAAACCTGATGGACTGCTTTTCTTTACGTAATTTACCCTCTGTGAATCACCACGGTTTGGACGTTTTTCCCTTTCTCCGGGGCGTGCCTGTCTGCGGCCGGGCCGGGCCGCTCCGTAGCGCCTGTCATTCCATCGGATAGGCCAGCCCGCCGGACCTCGCTGCGCGCGCACGGCCTACCCCCCAGGCGCCTCTCTCGCGCGAGGAAACGAAACGAAACGAGTCGTACAACTTCCGCTGTCTATTTACATTTTGGCGTCGTAGAACAAAGTCTAGTTTGATACCCCTTTGAGCTCAACACGGAAAAAAACTTCGTCCTAGTTTTCAAGCAGCCTCGTAACCCCTACTCTAGAAACGCAAGTGTGTGCATGCCATGCTGCATTTGGAGTCAACCACAAGGCATGCTCTAAAAAAGAGTGTGCCTGCCAGGCCTGCTCTAAGTGCATGCCTCGCTGGCATGCTTTAATTTAGAGCATGCCTGGCAGGCACACACTTTTTTAGAGTGTGCCTTGTGGTTGACTCTAAATGGAGCATGCCATGCACACACTTGGTTTTCTAGAGTATGTATTTTCTCCATAAGAGCTGCTTGGTTTTTCCAAAACTGCTTGGAAACCAAGACGTCGTTTTCCCCGTGAATTTGCCTTGACGGCTTTACTGGGTTAAACATTTTTCACCCTGCTACCATCGTCTTTCCGCCATCGAATTGCTCATCAACATGTCCTCAGATTCCTAATTGGCTGTTTAATTGGCAGAGCGCGACGCGCCTTACTGTGTTTGTATTGTGCTGTAGCTCGTTATCCGGTCTGTGTGTGGAGCAGAGCAGCAGTTTGGCCCCCGATATGCCGTAATTATCGACGTATTTACGTTTATCTTTGATTACTGAAGCCTAGGAAGGGGCAAAAATAGGTCTGGTAAATTAGGAACAGAACAGATTCCCGCTGTAATGCGAATAGAACAGACATGCGGGAGACGAGAAGAGGGGAAGTAGGGGGCGGGGCGGGGAGAGAGGAAATGGCAGCAGGCTGGCTCAAGTGCTGGCTATCCTGACATTCCACCTTGGGAGCAGAATTACACTGCATACTGACTACGGCCGCTAATTATCTAAACGTGCGCGAATATGCGTGCCTCTTGTGTACGCGGCTGCGCGCGCGTGTGTGTGTGTGTGTGTGTGTGTGTGTGTGTGCGTATGAGAGAGAAAGGGGGTGAGCGGGAGGGCCTGGGACGGGGCTGGAGGGGCGAGAACACGTATGTGTGTACTTATACTAATTATAACGTTGAGACTAATTGGGGAGCCCAGGGTTGAGCAGAGTGGGGGCTCCTGAGCGTCAGGAGGGTTAGGGTGGAGGCGGGGCGGGGCGGGGGGGGGGGGGGGCTTGATTGTTCCCAACGAGACCGCCAAGACGAACATTCTCTATATTTTCCAATCGACAAAGAATTTTATAGGTTCACGTCAGGAATGAAATTGATAGCGAATGTTGGGCAAATTTCGCCGCGTTTTGCTCCGTTTCTTGGTCGGATAATACAATGTACCGCGTAGACAGTATCCTTCTGTGCCGATTGTGTTGTTGTTGGCCTGGGCATATCTCTCTCTCTCTCTCTCTCTCTCTCTCTCTCTCTCTCTCTCTCTCTCTCTCTCTCTCTCTCTTTTGTTGTACCGCTGCATCTAACCCACTGATCTTTAGTGGCGCGTGGGAGGCGGAGGGGCGCTAATGGATTTTCCAACTCATTGCAAGCGCGCCCGCAAACAAAAAGGGTAGGATAGACACAGCAGCTCATACTCTATCCCTGTCTGTCTATATCCCACTCCGTCTCTCTGCCTATTTCGGACGTTTTTCCCCCAACGCTTTCGTGTTTAACACTCTTGTTTAAACATATTAATGTGTTGAAACTAAAGTGTCAAACACATTAATCTGTACAGCTACTGCGTTCAACACATTATTGTGTTTAACTTCTTGCAGACTTTATTTATCAGTGCGTTTATTGTATTACTCTTAAAAAATGAGAATTTATCCTAATTCTTATACTTTAGTCTTGAGTTACCTTGTTACTCTGCTCAAAGTATTGGAGTTCGCTCAGCGCCTTGGCAGACAACAGCCCGGCCCGGCCCGGCCGGAAGCGCCTGTTGCCTGGTGGGTAGGCCACTGCTTTGCAGCCGGGTGTCGCGGGTCTGCCTACCCACCAGGCGTTAGAGGCTGTGTGAGCCTAGCCTCGGCCTGAGCTAGTCACGCTACGAGAACTTACCGCACTTCCACACGCCCTCACCCCACCAACCCCGCCACCCTGGGCCTCCTCTCCATCCGCGCACAGCGACCGCAAACGCCCTAAGGCCGTTAGTGACCGGATGAGAAATCGCTGTCGGCGGCGCCGCCGTCCATCCCTCCGGTGTGAGCACCTCGGTGCCCCCCCCCCCCCCCCCCCACCCGACCGCTCACCTCTTTGAAGTCGTTGCCGTAATTGGGTATTCTCAGGAGCGAGTTAGCTTTGTGCGACTGTGGCGCCCTCCGCCGACCGATACGACAAGTGTTGGGCGCCGCACCACGGCCCGGCCCGGCCCGGTCCTCCACAAAGGAGGCACGCACCTAGCTCCGGGGCGCCCCGCCCCCGCCCCGCCTAACCCTTAAACACAAGGCGCCCGGCCGGGCCCCTCTCGGTCCTGGCCACTGTCCTCTCGAAACAGACTGCCGTGTCGATGGCCACGAGGGAGTGGGCCCGGCCCGGGGCGCAGGACACGGCTCAAATTAAACAGTCGAGCCGCCCGCTTTTGCGAGAAGAAAGCAGTAAAGCAGTCTCTTCTTGCGATAGGATTAACTACCAATAACCGAGCTACTGCTTGCGTAAGGGCTAAGATCGTGTTTGGTTATTTATAAGAGAACTATGAATTGAATAACCAGAGTTTTTCCTTTGTAGGCTCTCGCGCTGCGTGTTCGGCGGGAAGTAGGGCGTGTTCGTAGTGTTAGCTGGGTTTATTTTTTTTTCACACACACACACACACACACACACAGATGTGTGCAAACATACTCAGGCTGCGATCAATCAATCTGGGTCGAGATGAACACCGCAACCAAATCACTATGTAATTACCTGCCGTCTTTTCTCTAGAGAGATCCCTCATCACTTTTCTTCTCCCTCCCCCCCCCCCTTTCTCTCTCTCTCTCTCTCTCTCTCTCTCTCTCTCTCTCTCTCTCTCTCTCTCTCTCTCTCTCTCTCTCTCTCTCTCCCCCCTTCCCTGTTCGTTCTAAATCTCTTTCCTCCACCCTTACAGTAGTTCTTTCCACCCTCGTGCCGTCGTCTCTCACCCTTGCGCCGCCGCCGCCGAACAAAAAGACAGATCGGAAATTAACTTTTGGACTTTGATAAAATGACGCTTTATTAGTTTGGCTGTTGTGTTCCGTGGGGGCCGGGCGGGCGGGCGGGTGCGAGGGGGCGCGCGGGATCTTGTAAGACATCCGCCCCCCCCCCCCTACCCCCTACCCCTCCTCGCCACCCCACTAGCACCAGCCCCCTTGCTCGGTTATCGTATCAAATCGACTTCCTAATACCACTGTTCCGGTGGCAACTCGCCGGGCGGGGTGGGGCGGGGCGGGGCGAGGTGGGGCGAAGGCGGGTGATGGCCGTTGTGGCCGGGGAGTGGTAGTGAGGTGAGGTGGTAGGAGAGGCACTGCTGCTCGGGTCGGAGGCTAAGGACCTTGTGACACATTTTCAAGATGGAGCAGCAGTATCCCCGTTGTCTCTCTAATTCGCAAGGAAAATGAGGCCAGCTAAGGCTTCCGCCAACAGGTGGCTAAGATTTTACGTTTTCAGACCAGCGCTGCTGATTACGTCACAGACACTCTAGTGCGCGTCCCGGGCAGATCTTAGATTTTTTTCGAAAATCGTGCGCAAAAATGCAGGCAGAGCCCGCGAAAGCGATGGAAAATCGCCCCTCCTCTCTCTCTCTCTCTCTCTCTCTCTCTCTCTCTCTCTCTCTCTCTCTCTCTCTTTCTCTCTCTCTCTCTCTCTCTCTCTCTCTCTCTCTCTCTCTCTCTCTCAGTCACACTCGCCCCTCGCCTCTTATACACTCCAAGTGAGTCCTTACCTCGTCTGGCGCCCTGCTCTTTCTCTCTTTCTCACTCACTATGTAGGGCAGCACCTGTCCCTGCCTCTCTAATCCCGCACTCTCGCGCCCCCCCCCCCCCCTCCCCTGCTCCGCGCCACGCCACGCCACGCCACCTCTCCGCCCAACGGCATACCGTCGCTTGAGCCCGGGTCTTGATACAAAGACCCTTGACATAAAAGCGGGGGTAATTGGTGTCTGTAATGAATAAATGAGCAGTGGCGGCGAGGAGAGGAGAGGGGGAGGGAGAGAGGAGACGGAACGGGGTGGAAAGGAGAACACGGCGAGAAGCAGACGGGAGAAGAATGTTGTGTAGGAAAGGAGAATTAAAAGGGGAGGGGAGGGGGAGGGGCGGACGCGGGGGTAAGTGCGGAAGTCGCTGATAACTTGCACAGAAGCGGCGCATAGTGGGCACGGTGCGAGGGGGTATATATATCCCGGTGGTGGGGCGGCGATACTCCACGCGGTGCGACCCGAAACGCCGCGGGGCCGCGCGGGCAATAAGTGTAGAGTAGAGTCGTAACGTGGCGTTGTGCTGTTGGTGTTGTCTTCCCCACACTGAGAAACTGTGAATGCACCCTCCTCTCACCTCCCCCTCTGCTGCTTACCCCCGGTGCCTCGCCCCTGCCCGCCCCCACCGCGCCACGCTGGCACGCGCGAGAGGCCCGGCGGCGCCGCGCCGCTACCCCATGCATTCCGCGCACTCTATACCCCTACTTGCCGCCAATACTGCGCCCTGCACGGCACGGCGAAAAGCAATTATGCCAAGAATTAGCTTTATCAGTGCGTCAGTGGAGAGCACGGGGAGGGGAGGGGTGGGGGAGGCGCCGGCGGGGTCGTGTGCGGCGGAGCGCAGCGCAGCGCGGCGACATGTCGGGAGGAGAGGAGAGACATGAATTCGTAATTAAAATCACAAATCTCGGGACGCGGAAAGTGAAATGTGATGAACCCGTTGATTTGACTTTGGCGGCGCGGGGCCGGGGATGTTGCATCGTAGTCCCGGAGGGTTTAGTGTGGGCGGGGCTGCTGCTGTGCTCCTCGGCGAGATATGTTCGATTCACTCTCTGTTGCCAGCTCGGAGCGACTATTACTCAGAGATAAGCTACATAACAAAGTAGTCTCTCAAGCTCTTGCTCTAACTTAAGGAAGAACTTAGGCAGTTCAAGTAACGCAATTTTATTTCATCCGTTGAGAGAGGCGTCGCGTGAAGACCGACGCCTTTGAGGGAAGGTGAAGTAGGTGAAGTCGGAACCTGCCCTGTCCAGGTGGGGCTATGACTTGTGTCATAAAGTGACCGTAACGATATTATTCGGGCGAAAATAAAGGGAGAAAGGGACTAGGTGGAAGGGGTGGGCTTTTAAACAGTTCGCCCAAGCTGAACTGACCTCCACGCCATACCATGGTGTGTGTGGAGGACGGAGAGAGAGAGAGAGAGAGAGAGAGAGAGAGAGAGAGAGAGAGAGAGGGATGGAGAGCGAGAACGAGAAAGAGAAAGAGGGAATAAAGGGAAAGGGGCGGGGGAGATAGATGGGTACTGGTAACGCGAGAAAGGGGGCGAGAGAGCTGGAGAGGAGAGGGAGAGAGAGAAAGGTGTGAGTGTGAGAGGGAGCGGGAAGGGTGCGCGTGGTATGCAAATGAGGTCCAGCTATCGGCGAGTATTGCGTGGCCGTATCCCAAGGACGATCTAGTGAGCTGTAAAGTTTGCCTTTCGCGGCGACGATTGGTCATAGGCCCTGCCCTGCCCGGCCCGGCCCGGCCGGCCCACCGGGTAGACACTTACCTTGCTACTGCAGCTTATTCCTTTCCTCCAGTTCAGCTCAGAAGCTCTCTCTTCGTCTTTGAGCCGTCACGTGCCCGTAGGCAGAGTAGTTATAGCAACTTATTTCTCAAATAAGCATGAACAAAATTATGATGTTTATGAGCGGATTTTATAGGATGCGGAAGTGCCTGATCGGTTGGCCGCGTCGCATGGCCTATAAGGCCCTCTCCAAGTGCCGCGCTGCGTCTCGGACCCGCTCCCCCCACCCCCTCCCCCTCCCTCTCCCAACTACCTCCCCCAGCTGCCCCCCCCCCCCCCTTTCCCTTTCATGTCTTCCGCGTGTCTTTCACATCAAAATGGCTTTTCTCTGAATAATTCAGACGGGACAAATTCGGGCCGAGAGGTTGGGTGGCCGGGGGGATGGGGGAGGGGGGGGGGAGAGGGTGCGGCGCACGCGATAGGGATTTGGAGAGGGGAGGGGAGGGGGTGGGGAGGGACGAGGGGGCAGAGGCGACAAAGTGGCCCAGAGCACGCTAACTCTTGAGGGTCTGCCGGGGCGGGGCGGGGCGGGGCGGGGCGGGGCGACGTGGTATTGTTGTTGTAGGCTGTAGGGGGGATGTTTTTCTCGGGGTTGATTTTGTTTGCTGGCGAGAGTCGTTTTGAGGAAACGGGTGTGTCGCGCGGTGGGGCCCAAAGTGGGAAACAGCGGAGAGAAAGAAACACGTGTGGGTGAGACTGCGCGTGTGCGTGTCCGCGTGTGAGGCGTGGAGGTGCGATAGGGATGAGAGAGAGAGAAGAGAGAGAGAGAGAGAGAGAGAGAGAGAGGCGGAGAGGTGAGAAAAGGCGCGGGCACGCTTGGAGGTGGCCGGCCGTGTGCACGACACTGCCACCCATTCAGTATTTATGATAATTTGATAAGGGGCTCCATCTCCATCACAGGATCCTGGCGCAGTATCCCTCCTCTCGCTCTTCTCACAGTCGTCCCCCGTCTCTATCCCTCCGCTCTCCGTCCACCTCTCTTTCATATACTGCTGCGTCCACTGAAAAAAAAATAGATTGCTGCAGCCGGAAGTTAGCTATGGGTACATTACCTGAAATTTCGTTGCGGGATTTTGACGAAGTTGAGGCTGGTTATGGACCCGCTGGGCCAATGAGGGCGTCCGGTCCTGCGCGCAGCGGATGCTGTGACGGAGGGGGACGGGGAGGGGTTGTCGCCGTGTGATACACCCTCCTGATTGATGGATTGATTGGGGAGGATGTCTTTCGTGTTATCGGTGAACACCGCTCGGCACTCTTCGCTAAGTGGCCGCCACGCCGCCCGCGCGCGCGCCCGCCCGGGGGTGCGGAGGGTGGAGGCGAAGGGCGTAAGGCCGGAGCCGGCGGGGGAGGGGGAGGGGGGCAGGGCTGCAAGCTTTGAGTGGGGGTTGCGGGTAAGGGGTGGAGAGGGGACGGGAGCCAGGCGGCGTGGCGGAAGAGAGGGGGTCGCCGTCGTCTTTTCACTGCGAGAGAGGACCTCTTAAATGTTAATCATCCGACTCACAAGAGCCGTGCCGTGCCGGGCCGGGCCGGGCCGCGAGCCGTGTCCCAGCTACGGGGAATGCATTAGCCAGGACCAGCCGGTCGGGGTGGGGGGGGGGGGGGGGCAGCGGTCCGGAACCTGCGCGACACGAGCCTGACCCCTGGGCCGGACAGCTATAATGCACCGCCACACTGCACTCGGCCTCTCCGGTGACGAGCATTAGCTCGGGTTAAGATGGCCGCCCCGCCCCGCCCCGCCGCCCTTAAATATGAATGCAAGAGATTGAAAAACGACAGACTGTAGCAGATTGGGAGAGCGGGGCAGGGGGCGGTGGCATCGGGCTGAGGGGGTGGACACCGCTCTCCCCACCCCCCACGTAACCCCCAGGCCAGGTCGGCGTCAATGAATATTGCAGTCGGCCCAAGACGTAAGAGGTGGTCTTGTTGGCGGGGGCGAGGCGAGGCGAGGGGGTCGGGGAGGAGAGGAGGTTGGGAAGATAATTTCGAGGGAGTAGTTGGTAGTGGCGCGGAGGAGCGGTGGTCATGTGGAGGAAAAACTTTTCGCCGGAGTAGGGTCCGGGGGGCAGCCGCGCACGGCAGGACGGCGACGAGGAGATGCAAAAGGAAGGAAAAATGCCAATATCGTAATGGAAAATAATAATCACAGGAGTACGGTCTGCGGCAAGTGAAAAGTTGGGCTGTTCCTCGCTGGGCTCAACCGTCTGTGAGTGCGCGCGCTTGTGTGTGTGTATGTGTGTGTGAGACTACTTGTGAGTGTATGTCAGGCTAGGCACGTAGAAAATACTCCCATGTGCTAGAGAAGAATCGTAAAAGTACCTAAAAAATATACTCGACTTATACAACAATTCACTGGTGATTTGACAAAGGAACGTAAGTCCAAAAAATACAACTTTTTTATTTGAAAGTATTTTGGCACAAGAACTATATATTATTGAACTAGACCGAAAATAATTTGACTAAATTTTTTTGGACTTAAGTCCCTTTGTCAAGTCACCAGTGAATTGCAAACTTTAAAAAAAGAGAGATTTGTTTCATTTTTTGTGTATGAAACCCCTCCGTGTGTCCTACATTTCACGACTCATACAAGTCCTCGCCGTCCACCTGTATAAATTCGCGCCGCTGGCTAAACGTGTCTCACACGCGACGCATGTGTGTGCGTGCGTGCGTGCGTGCGTGCGTGTGTGGAGGGGGCGGGTGCGCGCGCTAGTCGGATTCGTAAAACGTGAATGCGGAAAGGCGAGAAAGGAAACGTCGTTGTCGAGGCGGGGGGGGGGCGCACGGCCCCGCTGGAGGTGGGGGTCCTAATTGCGCCACGGCACGCCATGGCTCCGCGCACGCTTGGCCAGCGGCGGCGTGGCGGACGCTTGGGGGAGGGGGGTGGGGGTGGAGGGGGGCAAACAAACTTTTAACAGGATTCATGTTGCCCCGCCACGCTCCGCCACGCCCAGCTCCCTCCCTCCCCTCCCTCCTCCCCCTCCTCCCCCGCGCGCCCCACTTGAGGCTAAGACGAGTTGATAAGCGTTACGCTGTGTCGTTACGTAACGCTTATCAAGTTTAAAGTGGAGATTAATTTCAATCTTTCAAGTTTTCGGGGCCGCGCGGAAATGTCGTGCGTCTAATGATGGCGCTTTTAACGTCTCGTTAATTTTTTTTTTAAATTGTATCTTGTTTTAAAATTTTTGCGCAGCAAGGGGAATGGCCATTTTTTTAGCCATGAAGAAGGCGGCTTTTAAAGCCTATCCACCTTAATTCTTGTCCGTGACGAACTATCGCGAGTAGAATTTTACCTTCCAAGGCATTCCCCACCAGCCGCGTGCACCGCCCCCCAGCAATCCGTAGTCCGTCCCGGCTAGCGCCCGCTGCGTAGGCAGACCCGCCGCGCGCCAACGCGCTGCACACCGGGGGCGGCCTACCCAGCACGGCGCTCCTGCCTGGCCCAGGCCGGGCGGTACACTTGTTGTTCATCTCTCTCCGCATGCAGCGCATAACTCTAGGCCGTCCCTGGAAACACCCCGTGCATAGGGGCGCCCGGCCCATGCTGCGCCACGCCACGCCACGCCTCGCCACGCCACGCCACGCCACGCCACTCCTCGCCACGCCACGCCTCGCCTCGCCACGCCACGCCTCGCCACGCCACTCCTCGCCACGCCACGCCTCGCCTCGCCACGCCACGCCTCGCCACGCCACGCCTCGCCACGCCACGCCACTCCACGCCACGCCTCGCCACGCCGTGCCTCCCAGGCCAGGCTCCAGGCCTGGGCTCTCTTCTCACCTGAATGCTGAGCTCAGTAGCTGGGCAGGCACTCTGGCAATACGACCTGCTGGAATGTGGGACGAGTCTCATAGGAGAGAGAGAGAGAGAGAGAGAGAGAGAGAGAGAGAGAGAGAGAGAGAGAGAGAGAGGGAGGGGGGGGAGAGGGGCGGAAGAGCGGAAGGGGTGAGCAGGCGAGCGGCGAACATTAATTAAGGCTGATGCATACCGGAGAATGTCGGGGTTTCCCAAAAGTTTACCAGTTAATTAGCTTCTGCTGCGCACAGCTCTGTCCAGTTCCTAGTCTGTCTTTCCGTCCGTACGCGTCCTCCCCTCCCCCCCTCACTCTTCCTCGCCTTTCTCTCTCCTCCAACTCTCTACTTTTGCCATTACCAGAACTCTCTTTAATTTTAAGATTCCTCACCCCGCCACTTTTTTTTCCTCCCCATGGTTTTGCAGGTGCTGCTATTCGCGCACGGCGAAGTTCAAACCTCGACTTGCGGCTCGATATCCTGGGACGTAGGTCACCAGCGCTACAGATCACAACCGCTACAGGTCACAAGCGCTACAGCTCGCTAACGCTACGTGTCGCAAGCGCTACGAGTCGTAAGCGCTACGGGTCACAAGCGGTACAGCGAGAATCCGCGCGTTAGGCGGAGCCGAGCCGAGCTGAGCTAAACCTTGAAAAATTACGCACGTGGCGTGAAAAACATGGATTTTGCGCAGTAAACCTCCCGAGGGAGGTTGCGGTTCCCGCCGAGGCACAGGGCTTTTACCCCCGTGGCAGCCAACTACTTCGGTGTTCTTATGGGAACCGGTGCTTTTCTGGCCGCGATCCTGTCGCGCACTGACAGATTTGATCCCCGTACTGTCAGATTTAGTCGTACGGTGGTTAACCGAACTGCCCCGTCCCCAGAGCATGGAATAGCTATTTTTGGAGCCAGATTCTAGGGACTTATGACCGACACCAGTCGTGGGCATGGGACGGAACTTCCTGGCAACCCGCTGTCGCTACCAGTGAAGAACCTACCTGGGTTTGAACCAGGCCCCATGTGCCGAGTCTCACAGACACCCCACGGCTTTCGCGGCACCACTAGACCACTAGACCGTCGGCTATTCCACGAGGAGCTCGGTTGAAATGGGGCTTGAATTCACTCTCCAAATTGTTGTCCTCAGAAAATTAAATATTTTGGTAAGATTCGAACCTCCGTCCTGCAACTCTCCGCGCGGAAACTATGCCGGCACGGCTACGACGCCACGGTACCAGATGCCGGACCAGGAGTCATGCGCGAGAAGCCAAGTCACCGCAGAAACAGGTGTCATCAGTGCCTGCTCTCCGGCCAGTGCAAGGCCGGCCGCGTCATTGGTATCGACGCTGCTTATAGCACTAGGTGGGCAGTGGTTCAAAATCACATGTTATTTTTCTTGTTATTTCTTTTTCTTGTTATTTTTTTTTTTTTTTTTTTTGTTCGGACCAAGTGCTCTTTCCAGCTATACCGTCGTTGTGACTTGGGCAACTGCAAAAAAAGCACTGAAAAAAGCACTTGGTCGAAACAAAAAAAAAAAAAATTAACAAGAAAAATAAATTAGGAACCACTGCCCACCTAGTGCTATAAGCAGCGACGATACCAATGACGCTACGCGGCCGGCCCAGCACTGGCCGGAGAGCAGGCGCACTCATGACACCGGGTTCGTTTCTTCGGTGACTGTGGCTTCTCGCGCAGCATGACACCAAGTGGTCCGGCTTCTGGTACCGTGGCGTCGTAGCCGTGCCGGCATAGTGTCCGCGCGGAGAGTCGCAGGACGGAGGTTCGAATCTTACCAACACATTTAATTTTTCTGAGGACAACAATTTGGAGAGTGGAATTCAAGCCCCCATTTCAACCGAGCTCCCTCGTGAATAGCCGACGGTCTAGTGGTCTAGTGGTGCCGCGAAAGCCGTGGGTGTCTGTGAGACTCGGCACATGGGGCCTGGTTCAAACCCAGGTAGGTTCTTCACTGGTAGCGACAGCGGGTTGCCAGAAGTTCCGTCCCATGCCCACGACTGGTGGTCGGTCGTGGGTCATAAGTCCTAGAATCTGGCTCCAAAATAGCTATTCCATGCTCTGGGGACAGGGCAGTTCGGTTAACCACCGTACGACTAAATCTGACAGTACGGGGATCAAATCTGTCGAATTGCGCGACAGGATCGCGGCCAGAAAGCACCGGTTCCCATAAGAACACCGAAGTAGTTGGCCGCCACGGGGGTAAAGCCCTGTGCCTGGCGGGAACCGCAACCTCCTCGGGAGGTTTACTGTCGCAAAAATTTTCCATGTTTTCACGCCACGTGCGTAATTTTTCAAGGTTTAGCTCGGCTATCGGCTCGGCTCCGCCTAACGCGCGGATTCTCGCTGTAGCGCTTGTGACCCGTAGCGCTACCGAGCTGTAGCGCTTGTGACTCGTAGCGCTTGCGACCCGTAGCGTTAGCGAGCTGTAGCGCTTGTGACCTGTAGCGGTTGTGATCTGTAGCGCTTGCGAGCCACTCCTATATCGTGCAGGACTCATAGCCTACCCTCTCTGTTTGCCGCAGGTTGCCTGCGGAAGGAAGACGGATCCGGTGGGAGCCACACTAATACTAATTGAGTTCGGAAAGGCTTCGCCGGTCAACGTGTGTGAGGAAACATCCTCCCCTGTGTCCCTGGCTGGCGGCGATCGGACCGAGGCATGGGGCGGGCGCGGCGGGACGGGGTGGGCTCTGGGGAGAGGAGGGATCGCGCCCGCCCCCGCCCCCCCGCACCCGTCTCTCTACAGTTAGTAAGTGCCGGACGGACCTTTCTGGTTTGCTTTGGTCATTTTGTGTTTTGTCTTTTTCTCTGAACGCGTATCTGACCTACCTGAGGTAGAAGCCAATACATCAATAAATCGACTGCTTTAAAAAAATCAGCTCCTCCTCACTCGCGGTTCGAGTCGCAGGCCGATTACCGCGCCCCCCCCCCCCCCTCCCCCTTAGTGTTCTCGACGGCAGTGATTAGCAGAGCGCTCGCCTCCGCTCATCGCTTTGGCTGCACGCCGGTGGCTTCTCGCCCGCGCGCCGCCGTGTCTCTGAGGCGTGGTGGGGCGTAGGAGGGCACGGAGCCCCCGCGTCGGCCCGGCCCGGGAGAACCTGAGGGTAGGATGAAGCCCGCCCCGCCCCGCACCAATCAGGGAGGCGAGCGGAGCGCGGCCCGTGGGAGGAGCGGGGGCGGGTAGGGGGAGTTAAGCGCTCTGGGAGGCCACAATATACAGATGAAAGTCCACCTTGGCGCCCCCTCGCCCCCCAGCCCACAGGGAGAAAAGGGACGAACAGGGCGCGGAGCGGGGCGGGGCGTGGCGTGACGCGGGGCAGAGGGGTACATACAGTGCACCTCTCAAATGAGTCATTTCCGCAAATGAGTCTCTCAGTGTTCCCCGAGCTTCCCTGAGCAGCAGCAGGTAGGTGGGTGTAGAAAAGAGAGACGGCTCGGGCCGGGCCGGGCCGGGGCGAGGGAGAGCGAGCCGGGAGGGAGGGAGGGGGGAGGGGGCGGAGAGGGAGGGTGATAGGATTGAAAGAGTTCAGTCAGGTATGCCCAGTTTGGTAGAGAACTCCGTGCAGACAGAGGGACGCGGCGGGGCGGGGCGGGGCGGGGCGGGGCGGGCGGGGCTCACCATGCTATGCGAGGCAAGCTTTTCACTTGCACGTAGAATTAGCAGCCCCACCCGCCCGCGCGCCTACCACCACCCCGAGCTGCAGCGAAAAGCAGGGGCCTGGACCGTGAAAGGGTTGGACAGGGAGGCAGCAGGGGTGCGGGCGGGGCGGGGCGGGGCGGCGGAGGGGGGCCGGCTGGAGATAAATCTTGTATTGTGAACGCTCTTGCAGGACTGTCGAGTCGAAAGGGGGAATGTGGAGTCCAGTCCAGTCCAGTCCAGTCCACGCTCCTGGCCGTAGCTCAGGGCGGCCGGGTGCCATGCGCTGTGCTGCGCCGCACGGCCATAGTCCGGCGGCCATGCTGCCCGGCGCGGGGCGGGGCGGGGACATCAACAGCCCGCGGCACTCAAAGGGAAAAAAAATAGGTTTTATTTTTTTCGACGGGGGGTAGAGTCGAAGAAAGATATGGGATGGAGTCGGATGTCAAGCAGGAGGTGCCGCCGGGTCAAACCGGTTTTGTTCTCCAAAATTAGCAAAAGGTTGTTTTTCGTCTGCTTTTGAAGACTGACAAGTCTTCTGTGTACTAGATACAAGGGTTTAAGAATCTTCAATTATTTTGTGTGTGTTTGTGTGTGTGTAGTTGAAACCGCAATGCGATCCGACCGGCCGTGTCCGTGATCAAACCTGAGTGAACGGGAGGCAATTAGAGTTGGTTTACAGGCAGCAATAAGCGACGCGACGCCCGCGCCCCGCCGCGCCCCGCCCCGCCCCGCCCCGCCCCGCCCCACCGCGCCCCACCGCGCCCCACCGCGCCCCACCGCGCCCCACCGCGCCCCGCCGCGCCCCGCCGAGTGGAGGGCCCTGCTTGTGCGGTGGTGTTCAACCACGTGAAACGGCTGGAAAGCAATGTCGAAATGTTGCGGAACAATACTTGACGAGTGGGAGAGGGGTGGGTGGAGAGCGCGGGGGGCGGAAACCGAGTGAGACAGTGAGAGGACGGGGTGCGGGAGGAGGCGGGGTGGAGGGGAAGGGGGTATGAGGTTTTGAATGAATATTAAAGCAGAAGTGCTGGGAGTGACATGAAGAGATAGAGAGAGACGGCGGCAGGGCAGGCTGGCAGGCTGGCTGGGTGGAATCAAGCAACCCGCGCCCGGCCCGGCCCGGCCCTCCCCCGCCCCGCCGCCCCGCTCTCCCCCGGATTAGCCGTTTCATTACGTAGAGTGCCCCTCTCTAAAATTCACTACTCCCCACCCAGCGCCGCCCCTCGCCTCCCCTCCCCGCCTCGCGCCCCGGGACTCGCCCACCTTACTCATTCTTCTCCTTTTCTCTTACCACACGTACCCTTCCTGTTCCTCCCTTTCGTTTTCCTATCGCTTATCTTCTTCTTCTCCCCCCCCCCCCCCCTCCCCGCTCTCCCCGTGCTGTGTTGGTGCTGTCAAGTTCATCTCCTTCCCTACCCCCTCGCAGTGCAGCGCAGCGCAGCGCCGCAGCGGCGGCGGGTTTCAGGCGAGATGTATTGCAAACTACATAAACGGACCACCGCACTCCCCCGTTCTGATAAAGCCGCTGAAAGCGGAGCGGCGTACAGCAGCGGAGGCGGGGCACAGCAGACCTGATGCGCAAAGGGCAGGGCGGTACTGTGCGTCCGTCCATCTGTCCGTCCGTCCGTCCGTCCGTCCGTCCGTCCGTCCGTCCGTCCGTCTGTCCGTCCGTCCGTCCGTCCGTCCGTCCGTCCGTCCGTCCGTCCGTCCGTCCGTCCGTCCGTCCGTCCGTCCGTCCGTCCGTCCGTCCGTCTGTCCGTCCGTGCGGCGTTAGACATCAAAAGTGACTAGAGAGTGCGCCGGGTGTTGCGGCCGGACTGCACTAACTACACCGCCAATGCAGCTCACTACTACACGACGCTGCCGCACTTCACTGGAGACTTCTTTACTTTTGCTACTTAACCCGGGTTGGGTGTGATAGTTGCAGTGTTGCCAGAGAAGTAGGCAATAAGTAGCCCAAACACAGTGGAGTGAAGCGGGCTGCATCTACGCCTGCCTGCTAGGCAACATACACGCACCTGTGCCGCGAGGTGTTGCCTAGTAGGCAGGCGCAGGTGCAGCCCGCTTCACTCCACTGCGTTTGGGCTACTTATTGCCTACTTTTCTGGCCACTGGTCGCGTGACGTGCGTCATCTCTCTGGAGAGCGACACGCTAACAGCTCTGTATCTGTGCAGGTGACCGTGCCCGCCCGGCCGCCCTGCTGACCCACTGACACCTCAACCCATTAGCAAATGGCCGTGGCCACCGCGGCGTGGCGTCGCGACGCTAGCGCCCCGGCGTGGCGCCTCTCTGCGGGGATGAAGAAGAAGAGCAGCAGCAGCAGAAGAAGGAGAAGAAGAAGAAGGAAGCCAAGGAGCGGGAGGAAGAAGAACCGGAGGGGTGGGGGATGGAGGAGAGCAGGGAAGGAGGGCAGCCGAAACCCGCCCCAACAGGTGGACACTGCTCAAGACGGCGGCGGCGTGGCGGCAGAGAAAATAAAGGATAAAAAGCCCACCCCAAGGAGAAGAAGGAAAAAAAACGTAAAGGAGAAAAAAACAGTTTATAGTGGTCCCGGGATTGAGTGGTTTTTGAGGGAGGAGTAGTAGTAGGAGCGGGGGGCTGCAGGGCAGCTGCCTATACAGCCAGAGAGGCACGAATTCCTGCAGTAGTCGTAGCAAAGGGGAGGCGAGGGTGTTTAAGGGATTTCGGACACATTGGAGGATTTTCAGATCTAACTCAAGGGAAACAAGCTTTGTTGTTCCCCTGATCCGTTTACTGCAGGGGGCGAAAGTAATGAAGGACGGAGGGCAGAAAGAGAGCGGCGGCGGCGCAGCGACAGGAGAGGGGAGAAAGAGAGAGGGGCGGGGCGGGGCGGGGCGGGGCGGGCGTGGGGCCAAGGGCCAGCTACGATGTCATTGTCATGCAAATATGCCGATTCCACTTAAAAAGTCGCTGCTCTTCCTTATCTATTGGAAAGTGATTTAGACGGGAGAGGAGAAAAACAATGTGTCGAGCATTTGCTGAGCGGGAAGTTGACACTAATTGTAAGGTATGCTTCGTTTCTCTATAAATGTGGTGAATTATAGCAGCGTGAAAAAGCACAGCATGTATGATATTCAGAGCAAGGCGGAGTTGTGTAGTTGTAGAAACCGGGGGTCGGGGGAGTCGGTGGTAGAGATCTGCCAGGCCACTTCCTGCCTCCCCCCCTCCCCTCCTCTGGCCCCACCGCGCCCCGCCCCGCCCCGCCCCCGCTCCGCACGCCCCACCCCTCGCTTGTGAAAGGCGCGGTGTTCTAATTGGTTGACAAGAACACGGCCGTGTATACCGCGCGCCCTAATGACTTCCATCATTATTGTCTACAATAGTTCCACCGCCGTGGGGGGAAGCAGGGTGGGGCACAACGCGGCGCGGCGCGGCAGCGGGTCTCGTTGGAGTCGCGTGGCGTGGCGTGGCGTGGCGCGGCGGGGCGGGGCGGGGCGGGGCTGCTGCAGCCTCAATTCAAGCAGAAGAGAACAAATAGACGCGCTTCACTGCGGTGCGGGTGGAGAGGGGGGGGGAGAGAACATGGTGGTGGCGGGAACAGAAATCGCGGAGCAGCGGCGACACGGCGGGCGCATCCGTAAGTGGGTTAGAAAAGTGTAGCGCGCAGAAAGAGTGAGGGAGAGAGAGAGAGGGAGAGAAAGAGAGGGAGGCAAGGGAGGGAGGGAACTATGTCAGCCTCAAGTGAATGACATGTACGCGCGCCACAGGCCCCTCGTAAATCCAGCCAATTAGAGGAAGGCCCCCGAGAGCGAGAGCCCCGCTGGGGGCCGCCGGGCGGGGCGGGGCGGGGCGGGGCGGGGCGTGCGCTGCGGTATGGAGCGGGGCCCCGCTGGGGTAGCTCCCTCCGCGCGGGGGCGGCAGGGCGGCGGGGGCGCACTGCAGGAATAACTGGTGTGCTAATTGACGAGGTCTCTGCCCATCGAAAGGCGAGACGTGGGTGGAGCGGGGCGAGCAGGCGGAGGCAGTGGCGGGTAGTTGAGCTGCCAATCGTGCTCGCCGTCGTCGTGGTGTCGTGTCCCTGGTGGCGGCTGGCCCTGCGCGCGCACCTCAAGGCCGTGTTACCCCGCGGCGCCTGGTGGTGCGGGCGCGTTACCCCGGCCGCTGTCCCCCCGCCGCGCCGCGTGGCGGGGTATTTCAACTGGGTCTCGCCGGGCTGCTTGCTGGGCGGCGCGGTGCGGCGGCGGTGGTGGGGTAGCTTTCAGCGTAATGCGGCCCTACACAACCCCATCACGAACGCATGGACGCGTCGCCGGCAGCGGCCAAGAGGGATGGGTTTGGTCCAGAGTCCGGCCCAGCGCGGGGCGGGGCGGGGCGGGGCGGGGCGGGGCGGCGTGTGACGCGCGGGGGTGGGGCACGGGCGGGGCGGGGCGGCGCGGCGCGGCGTGTGACGCGCGGGGGTGGGGCACGGGCGGGCGGGGCGGGGGCGGGCCGTCCTCTGCTCTCCGTTTCTCTCGGACTCTCGGCCGCACCGCGCCGGCCCCCTCCCCCCTCTCTTCTTCGTAGTCGCGGCGTGATCTGTCCCGCTGATGTAAAAGTTTCATCTCATAACAGGACAAAGTGGCCGGCAGCCCCGCCCCGCCCCGCCCCGCCCCGCCCCGCCCTTCACCCCCGGGCCTGCTCCGCCCCGCAGACAAGCCAATCGGAGAGGAGTGCTGCCGGCCTAGCTCTCCATACGTGCGGACCGGCCCGCCCCCAGCTCAGGTCTGGCCGAGTATATTTACTTGACTTTGTCATCGCGTCAATAACTCAATAACTCCATGACTGGCGCGGCGTTCGCGTCGACAGAGCGAATCTGGTCGTGCGGTATGGTGTGAGCTATTTGCGCGGTCAATAAACAAACACAATTATCTCACTATCCGTGTGCGGGTATACTGGGATAGTAATTACCCCTAGCACGTTTGAAAATCCCATTTAGTCCCCCGTTCCCGTTCCCGTGGTTGATTCGGGTGGGGTAGAGTCGGGACGCCTGGCGCCTGCGCAGGGCAGGGAAAGGGTTGTAAGGGCGGGAAGTTAAACTGGGTAAAGAGTTAAAGTATTTCAATATAAAAAGTGATCCCCCGCTCCGACCCGCCCCGCCCGATCCCGCACGAGTCGCCGATAGAGTTTCGCTGTTTCTCATGTTCGTTGTTCGTTCGGCCTCGGCGCGGGGGGGAAAATTCAGTCTTTATTGAGGCTGTCGTGGAGACGGGCGGGAGAGAGTAAAAGCTAGGGAGGGGGAGAGGGACAGAGGGGAGGGACGGAGACAGAGGCGCAAGGGGGCGGGCATCAAGGAGAGAGTCCAGAGGGACGGCGTGGCGAGGGCAGGGCGGGGCGGGGCGTCGTGCAGAGCGTAGCGTGAGTCGCGAGAGAGGCGACCTCGATCCACTCTCAATACTAGGCAGGACCAAACGTCCTCGGGCTGAGCTCGTGCCGCAGAGTCTGAGTCCGGGGCTATGGCATTAGCTCTAGCTACGGTTTTGGGCGTTTTGAAGCCTGGGCAACAACATATCGAAAGCTGGCGAAAGGTTTTTTGAGGCCAACTGAAGGAGCGCCGCGGTCGGGACTTAAACAAACAGGAGGTACGTGTTCGCATCGCCGTGACCCCGCTTTGACCCGACCCAGCGTTGTTGTGCGCGCGGTGCTATTTTGAATATTCTCCGAAATGACGGGGGTTGCGCAGGGGGACTCTAACCTACCCCTAGACCAACCCCCAAGGGCCAGTTCGTCCGAAAACCCGGTTTTTCTGTGTGGTAATGCAGTATTCCTGATAGCGCGCAATGTGTTCGGGCGAGGTGGCTCAGGGGCCTATTTTCTCACTAACGAAGTCCGGTATAGGACTCCTAGGACTTGCTATGTGGTTTTTGGTTCCAGTAGAAGGTAACCTGTGAGTTTGGTCGAAATCGGAGAATATTAATTTTCGGCCGAAAATCGCAAAAACGCCAAGGCTATAGCCTTTGCATTTTTACGATTTTCGGCCGAAAATGAATATTCTCCGAAATGACGGGGGTTGCGCAGGGGGACTCTAACCTACCCCTAGACCAACCCCCAAGGGCCAGTTCGTCCGAAAACCCGGTTTTTCTGTGTGGTAATGCAGTATTCCTGATAGCGCGCAATGTGTTCGGGCGAGGTGGCTCAGGGGCCTATTTTCTCACTAACGAAGTCCGGTATAGGACTCCTAGGACTTGCTATGTGGTTTTTGGTTCCAGTAGAAGGTAACCTGTGAGTTTGGTCGAAATCGGAGAATATTAATTTTCGGCCGAAAATCGCAAAAACGCCAAGGCTATAGCCTTTGCATTTTTACGATTTTCGGCCGAAAATGAATATTCTCCGAAATGACGGGGGTTGCGCAGGGGGACTCTAACCTACCCCTAGACCAACCCCCAAGGGCCAGTTCGTCCGAAAACCCGGTTTTTCTGTGTGGTAATGCAGTATTCCTGATAGCGCGCAATGTGTTCGGGCGAGGTGGCTCAGGGGCCTATTTTCTCACTAACGAAGTCCGGTATAGGACTCCTAGGACTTGCTATGTGGTTTTTGGTTCCAGTAGAAGGTAACCTGTGAGTTTGGTCGAAATCGGAGACAATTTTTTTTCGACCGAAAATCGCAAAAACGCAAAGGCTATAGCCTTTGCATTTTTACGATTTTGGGTCGAATTTTTTTTTCTCTCCAAAATGACGTGGGTTGTACAGGGGGACTCTAACGTACCCATAGACCTACCCCCAAGGGTCAGTTCGGCCAAAAACGATTTTGGGTCGAATTTTTTTTTCTCTCCAAATTGACGGTAGTTGTGCAGGGAGACTCTCTAGGGGCAAAGGACGAAAGCAGGCGAAAGCTGGGCTCTACTTTACTCTTCCCTCTGCCTCTGTGTAATGCTTACGGCGCTTCTCCGGTTTAAATTTTCGCGCGGCGGCAGCTGCTTTTTAACCATGGGATAAATTTTCGCGGTTTCCGGCGGCCATGTTGGTGGATGTGTGTTTTCCGCGCCACCTGGTGGGCAAACTTGCAACTATGGATCTGGCATCATGGCGGCGGCGTGTGGTTTTGCGGAAAGTGTGAGTGAAATTGTGATAATATTTGTTTCCAGCGTAATATTTTCTAAATAATCAATTAGGGGGAGTGTGATAATTTCTTTATGATTAAATTCGATATATTTTATTGTGCTGGGGAGGACAAATTGAACGTCCTCGCTTCTAGGATGGCTGATGGTTCGTCTTTCTGCTGAGCGCCTACTGTAAGCCTAGAATTAACCACCAGCATTGGGTGTAACTTTTCAATGATATTCTTATTAGCGGAATGTCTTTATTTCCTTGAAAGGCTGTTATTTTCTTGTAGCACATTATGTTGTGCCCAAGGGAGGTTAGCTATGAAGGTTAGGCCACCTCATGGCAGGCTGAGGGTAAGGATAGGGTTATCCATGAAGCTCTTAATTTGGGCATTAGTGTGAATCAGAAATCTATTTTACGTTGCGTTCTTGTTTAAATGTGAAAGTGGGTGTCCTTAGTACTCTCTGTGAGGAAATCTTGGACCAGATGGATTCCGATTAGGCGACAGACAGCCCACAACAGTAGTAGCATTTTCTATCAGGCACACTTGCGTGTTCATTTCAAAATCAAAGGGTTTTGTATAAGTTAACATTGGGGGGAAAATAGGGAAGCTCGGACTCTTGGCTGAGTCAGTAGGGCTTGTTGCATTAGTGGGTATCCTTCCACTTGAAATCGCAGTTCTGTGCTCATGATGATTCTTCTTCTTTGAACAATATTGCATCTTCGTAGTGAGAATAATTAAATGTAAATGAGATCTTTTCTTTTTCAAGAACTGAAAGTATTGTTTAGATATTTATCATTTGGAGTAAGTCATGTTCATTCTCAAAACGCCTTCTAGTTTTCAAACAAACTTAATAATACAATAGTCTTGTGTAGATTTATTTGTTTTCAATGCAATATTGTTTAAAGTGTATGGCCCGTCACTCGTCTTTATCCAGAATTTGTTTGTCAATTGTATAAATACTAGTTGTTCACTTATCGATCTAGTTTATGGTTGGTATCTTGCCAACTGATATCCATAAGAGATATCATCAGCATTTTATCGATGTGCAATTACCTTTCTAAGGTATTTGGCTTTGTAAAAATAATACTTGTTCACTTTTCCATCCATCTTATTTAAGGGTGGTATCTTGCCAACTAGTCAGATGCTGGATGCATTTAATAATTCGGATAGAGGCTTTTAAAGTAGTAAATCTTGTTTTGTGGAGAACAGAGATGAGTGACGGCTTTTGCTTACTGATATATGAGTGTTGCCCTGTTGCCCCTGTGTCTGCTGTTCTTTACTTGCTCTATTGCAAAAAGTATCCATTGAATGCTTTGTTTTGCGCCATTTGGCCTGCCTGCTTCCTCTCACTTTGACCTCGGCCAGACTCCTAAAGGTCAGGGTGTGAGGAGTAGGCATTTTAGTGGTAACCTTTCAAATCTAAATTTTTGCTTGCTTCCTCGCACTTTGACCTCGGCCAGACTCCTCATGGTCAGGGTGTGAGGAGTGGGTGTCTTGCTCTTGTACCTTTGAAATGTAAATTTTTGCTTGCTTTAAACTTGTTGTAGTTGCCCCCTCTTGCTGGCATGTTGACCCAGGCCAGACTCCTGAAGGTCAATGTGTGGGTGAGAGGGGGCGAATGAGAGGGGATTCCTCTCTCTTTGCTTTTGAATTTCAACTTTTGAATGGATACTTTTTACTGCTCTGTGCTCTGCTGTTTTCCCCTCTGGCTTTGGTATAATACGGCCTCCTGGAGTGGGACTTGTCTCACTGCTGGGTTCGAATCCCAGCGGGTCCTATGCCTCGCCTTGCTCTGCCTTCCTTCTCTCTGAATGTATGAGAAATTTAGAGGAACACAGTGCTTTGTTTACATAGTGGCTACTCTTGTTTACAATTTTGTATACATTTGTGCTGCTCTGCCTTTGGCCAATTTCTTCTTCTCTTTTTTTGGGACTTAGTATTTGGCCGGCTCAGTGTTCCTCTCACTTTGTCATACTGTGTCTTCTGCTCTTTGTTGTTGTTGACATTCATGCTTTGTTTACTTTTCAGCACTTGTACTTTTTTTTTTCCCCTCCTTGGTTGTTGGCTTCGGCTTTCCTTGCTCGAGCAGCTCATTGGTTTCCACCAGTGAGCTGCTCGAGCAAGGAAGGCCAAAGCCAACAACGAAGGAGGGGAAAAAGAATTGTTTGTTGCCGATGTTTCCACTGCTCCAAGTCCCACTCGGCTGCTGCCTTTGCATGCAGGCGCAGCTGAGTTGGGACTTGGAGCAGTGAAGATCGGCAACAAAAAAAAAAAAAAAGTAATAAATAAAACAAACAAACAGTTGAATAAAGAAAAACAATGTTTAATGGAAGAAGAACAAAAAGAAGCAACAGCAGCTGGCCAATGGGAGGCCAGCAAAAAAAGGCCCTTTTTTAGGCTATCTCGAGATCCCTATCTGATGCGGCCCAAGTAAAATTTCTGGGGGGGTCAAACAAAGTTCCATCTGGAAAAAACTAGTCAAATTAACTGTCAAGAGGAGTTTAATTAAAACCCCTCATAAACTGACTCTACGCAACAATCACTTCATATGAACTCAATCACAGTCGACGAGATGAAACACAGGACCCGAGAGCAAGCAGTGGCCTGGTGAACCTTCAATAACATGTCACTAAAGGAGCCCGAGAAATGCGTACCAGGACCTCGGGCCATTCCATGTTCCACTGTGACTGATCTCTCCTCCACATGAAGCAATCGTTGCTCACATTAGCAAAAGTAAGTTCAAAGTAAGTTCATTTCTTCATGCCGACATCCTCGTCTTGAGTATCGAAGAATCCTCGCAGTCCTCCTTGCTTGATGCTGAAGTTCCCGTCTTGAGTTGATTTCTTCATTTGAAGATCATTCACGGTTCTCATTTCCCCTTAGCGTCGTCTTGTCACCTGCAAAATATAAATATGTATGAGAAGCAGTTCAAGAAAAGGGTATCATTTCATCACAAATTTCAGTTGATTTTAATTATTCTCCAATCATCTTTAATATTGCAAATTGACACAGAAGTTTAATTTAATTTTAAGGAGTACTAGCATTCAAACAATCTATAATGAAGTCGAAGTTACATATACTCCAACAGGAACAAAATTTACCACAGCCACAGTGGCAACCAGACAGGTAAAATTCACAAAGAAAGCTTCTAGTTATTGATAGCTGAGCAGACTAACAAACAGTTATTTTTTATCAACAGTAATAAAATCAACTGACAAGCTTTAAAGCAAATGTGTGATGCTATCCATTATGCAGTAAACTTATTTAACATGCCATGCATCTGTTACTATGGCAGCAACTAAAAAGCATACCAGGATTGTAGCATCAATTGAACCCCATGACCTGGGGTATTTCAATGGAGACAAAAGTACTAGCAGGAAAATCGCAACTTTCTATTGATATAACAACCAGCAAATGTGGCCACTGGTTTTGTTTTGAAAGCCAATTGTAATCTACTTCTTAGGGGAGTAGAAAAGAAATCAATCTGCAATTTGGCTTCAGAACAGTGGTGCGGTACTAAGTGAACTTTTTGAATGAAAGGAATCAGTTGACTTTTGTAACTAATGTCAAAGCTTTCCTCTACAGACAATTAATTTATTAATCTCTCATAGCTTTTACACCATTCTGCAAAACTGAAACAGTTCTGTCTGATCTGGTCCTACGATCCAGGTTCTCAGTATCTAGTTTTCAGAGAAGTTCAGCCAACACAGTCAAAATCAGAATGTAAATTGAAGTAAAAAGGCACCACTCTTAATGAAATGTAAGCCATTATTGTCCCACTTCCAACTTTGCTCCAATTAACAGAAATTCAGATTTATCCAAGGCAATTGACAATTATATGTATAGATGCATCAAAAAATTCTTTAGAGTGAGCAATCAAAATATTTGTGTTGTCTTACTTCTCGAAAATCTTTCAAAATTCAATACCAAAACACTTAACATTTCTTACCTTGAAACCAACAGCATGATCACAGCAGACTGAAACAGCAGAGGGGAGATCCAAGCGTTTCTTCGTGCTGGAGATCCTGTCTTGAGTTGGTTGCTTCATTTGAAGAAACTTCATGGTGCTTCTTTCTCCATAACGTCGTCTTGTCACCTGCAAAAACAAATATGCATCAGAAGCAGTTCAAGAAAAGAGAATCATTTCATCACAATTCAGTTGATTTTAATTATTTATTGACACCCAAGTTTACTTTAACCTTAAGGAGTACTACCATTTAAACAATCTATAATGAAGTCAAAGTTACATATACTCAAATTTCAAATATAGGAACAAAATTTACCACAGCTACCGTGGCAAACAGATAAAATTCACTCCTATCAGAAAGAAAGCTTCTAGTTATCGATAGTTCTGAGCAGACTAACAGTTATTTTTAATCAACTGTAATGAAACTATCAAACAAGTGGCCAATAATGTTCCTTAACTGAGCATCAAGTTATTTTTTATCAACAGTAATAAAATCAACTGACAAGCTATAAAGCAAATGTGTGATGATATTCATTATGCAGTACACTTAACATGCCATGCATCTGTTACTATGGCAGCAACTAAAAAGCATACCAGGATTGTAGCATCAATTGAACCCCATGACCTGGGGTATTTCAATGGAGACAAAAGTACTAGCAGGAAAATCGCAACTTTCTATTGATATAACAACCAGCAAATGTGGCCATTAGTTTTGTTTCGAACGCCAATTGCAATCTACTTCATAGGGGAGTAGAAAAGAAATCAATTTCCAATTTGGCTTCAGAAAAGTGGTGCGGTACCAAGTAAACTTTTTGAATGAAAGGAATCAGTTGACTTTTATAATTTATGTCAAAGCTTTCCTCAACAGATAATTTCGAAATCTCTCATTGCTTTTATACCATTCTGCAAAACGGAAACAGTTCTGTCTGATCTGGTCCTACTATCCAGGTTCTCAGTATCTAGTTTTCGGAGTAGTTCAGCCAACACAGCCAAAATCAGAATGTAAATTGAAGTAAAAAGGCACCACTCTTAATGAAATGTAAGCCATTATTGTCCCACTTCCAACTTTGCTCCAATTAACAGAATTTCAGATTTAGCTTAGGGAATTGACAATTATATGTATAAATGCATCAAAAAATTCTTTAGAGTGAGCAATCAAAATATTTGTGTTGTCTTACTTCTCGAAAATCTTTCAAAATTCAATACCAAAACACTCAACATTTCTTACCTTGAAATCAACAGCACAATCATAGCAGACTCCAAACAGCGGAAGGGAGATCCAAACAGCTCCGTAACATTTTAAGACGTTATATAACAGCTTCAATATATCATGTGGGTCAAGGTGTACTGGTGTACTCTGATGACTGGAGTAAAGCTGAATACCTGAAAACAATAAGAAATAAACTATGAGCATGACAGGAATGATAAAAAGAGGGACAAGCAGATTGCAACAAATCTGATTGATTAAAGAGCAGGGCTGAAACATAAAATACCCACCATGTGCTCAACAGAGACGTCACAGATGAGAACAGTTCATCAGCAGACACCAGAGAAGAGATCTCAGCAACTCTTTGGAGGTGAATAGGGAGCATCAAGGGTAGGGTTTAATTGAACGAATGCGACTGGAAACCTGGAAGGAACAAACAATACTTATTAGCATGGCAGGAAAATCAGGAGAGTGACTAGCAGCCAGCCAGAAATGTGATGGATAATAGAGTGCAGGATAAACCAATAAATGAATTACACACCTTGACCTCTGTTCGTCATGTTGCAATGAAGTCTCCAACTTCAGACAAGGGATTACAAGCAGGCCAAAATATTCCAGCATGGATCGGCAAAGTCTTCAGTAGTGAGGGCCCGTCTGAGGAATCAGCATCCTGGGAAACAAATAAAGATAGCATCAATCAAACTGCAGAATGTTTTAAACAAGGCAAGATGATACAAAATGAAAATGCATTGTTCCTATCTTTTCCTATAAACAGTCCTATACTGAAATACTGAAACACATTGTTTCATTTGGGATAGCCCTATTGGAATGAAGGCACAGGCAAGTCCAAGTTGGCCTGCAGGCCTTGGAGTAAAATGGGAGCCCAATAAACGGGCTGCAAATTCGTTGGCTTACGAAAATGTTTTAATTTAGACAAGCCAGACAATCAGGGTATCGTCCTCCTGCTAAGAGTTTGACACACCAAATGAGTGAAAAGAATACGATTTCCCATAAGTGCGAGAGAGCCTATTCTTTCGGTGGGACCACCATAAGAACGATTACAATAAAGAAATTTATTTACACATGGGAACCAAAAGAATGAAAGCTATAGGTTATCCGAACATCACCACGTGCACGTGGGCACGCAACGAAACACACCAGTCAAGGTGCGTCAAAGTCAACCATGAGAGCGAAATGAGGAGGTTAGGCCATGTGCTCAAGAGGTTATTTCTCAATCAGAATTAAAACTTCCGATAACTCACCTAAATTCATACTGCAAAAGAATCCTTATGAAATACCAATAAAATCTTCTCATATAAAATATCTTCTTAAACTGAAGGATTACTCAGATAAAATTGGATAACTCCAAAACCTCCCAGCAGCAGAAGCGAGACATGACTGATCAGACCGGAACTCAGGGACTCAGGGAGCGGAAGCTCACAAAAGTAGTCCCCAGGTGACCAGACAAGGAAGTAGTTCCGTGACGTACTGCAGCGACGGGAACTTGAGGTATGAGAAGAGTATGAGAACCGGAGCGTGCGGAGGAGGGAAAATTCAAATGGTAGCGGAGAGCAGACGATCGCTACAGCTGGGAGGCTGGGCTGGCTGGCCGGAGGCCGGCAGGGGTGGGGAGGGGAGGGGAGGAAAAGAAAGGGGAAAAGTGGCGCTATCGTGTGGCGAGAAGCGGCTCCAGTGCGTGCAACAAGGCACTGCGATTTCGAGCAAACTCACAGGTTACCTGCTACTGGGACCAAAAAACACAAAGCAAGTCCAAGGAGCCCTATACCGGACTTTGTTGTTGAGAAAATCAGCCCCTAAGCCACTTGGCCCGGACTTGTTGCTCGCTATCAGGAATAAGAATTTTCCCTGAAAACCCCGGTTTCTGTGCGAACCGACCATCGGGGGTTGATCTAGGAGTACATTAGAGTTCCCATGCACAACACCCTTCAATTTGGAGCATTTTTTTTTTTTCAACCGAAAATCGTAAAATTGCAAACGCTATAGCCTTTGCGTTTTTGCGATTTTCGGCTGAGCAAAACTTGTCTCCGATTTCGTCCAGACTCACAGCGTGATGCGAGCCTCAAATCAACCATCATGATGTGTGATGGGTGATAGGCGTGATGGGTAGCGTCGCGCGGTTCATTGTGGGGCCACCCTAAGTGGGGTAATTGGCGTGAGTGAACCATGGGATTCGTTTTAAAAACATGAGCTTCTGATGGCGGCCGCGAACCGCCCCCCCTCCTCCCTTCCGCCTCGGCTTGTTTTCCCGGATTAAACTGATGTTTGATCAAGCAAAACGACTGGTTTGCGAGCCGAGGACATTTCACTCTGCGCACGCATGAATTGCCTGCCGCCCCGATGCCCGCTCTTTACCGCTGTTAATGCAAATAAAAAGAAATAAATCTTTGTGTTGCTTGTACAGATGAGTTTGCTTCCTTCTTCAGATATGGTTTGAACAGGTTGTTAGAGCAAAAATATAATAGTATAGCTTGAAATTATTCATCTTTTGTACAAGATAATTTTATTATTATAATAATAAAACAACATTGGGTGACAGTTTCAACAATTTTACAAAAACAAAAAACTTAAGACTTACATACAACTAACAGGTGTTCGGAATCGGAATCCTAAACACAAAGGCCAACATCAAAGTGGCTATGATCACACAAGGTCACAAATGGTCAAAATGGACAAGGACAAGAAAGGTCAGAACAAAAGATCCGTTGCACCCCACACGAGGGCTCCACATATTTAACTGTTATTTATCCAATTGTGAGTTGCAAAAGAAATGCAGAGAAAGTGTGGATTGAGAAAATAAAAATTAGTAACATTCATAACAAAAGTCTAAGAGATGTTCATGCTAACATGTCAAATATTTGAAAACCATTGGTAATAGCAGCTTTGTAAAGACGGAAAAGAACTACACAGAGAATAAAATTCTTAAGTACGGACGAAAATAGTGTCATATGCCGCGTGGAAAAAGAAATATGTTTTCTCAAAATTAAAAAAAATTATAGTGGGAAAATTTTAACATGAGAATCCAAAAATATCAGCTACGAATAAACTTACTCTACGGCAAGGTACATAAACATATGTTTAACTAGATGGTCAATGAAAATTTTGCGCGGAATATGACAAAGACAAATTTAATGAAGAGGAGGTGCAACTGAAAACTTGTTGTAATTTAATAATCAGCCACAAGTTTCAAGAATGACTTTAGTACAAAAATATTATTGCTCACTGATTGTTAAATATTCTATCATCGAAAAGTTATTTCTTCAAAGACAGTTGCCTTAAATTTTATTTACATTAATTAAGCTCAGAAAATTGTCTTTTTTTGTTGGCTTTGCTCCTCCTCCTCAATTGGTTGACAGGATACATGGAAATAAACAAAGGTGGGTGAGGTAAGGGTGGGATAGAAGGGGAGAGTGAGGGGGAGGGAGATGAACTGACGACAACAATAAGCTAGCAACACATATAACAACAAACATTTTTTGAGACCTTCCTGGTCCACCCGTCACACCGGGTGGGACCCTCCAGCCAACGGAAAGCACAGCGCCCCAAAACAAATCTGAGGTCACTATCACTCACAGAAGCGAGCTTTCCACCGGATATCACAAGTTTGCCAATGACGATGTCATGGATAAATTATTAAAGTAACCATAGCAGTTCGTTCGGTGTCAACCGCTGATTCGCGCAGCAGAACTCGGCTGGCCCACATCACCGCAACATAGGGAAGGACCTCGGTATTCGAGCTCCAGTCCAGTACCAGTGATGCACACCAACCGAATTCACCTTTAATCGCACATACACACACATTCTCTCACTCAGTCATACACACTGAACGACGGCGTGCTCGTACAAGGAACGAGTCCCCAAAGTGGAATGCTTTCTCACATTGCTGCACTCACAGGTACCGATTGAGCAATAACTGCACTCATACACACACACTAGGGCGGGCATGGCGAGAGGTACAGGCCCCCCGACACCGGGCTAGGCCCGGGGCTGGTGTCCTCCACGAGACCCAGAGGTCCAAGCGGCCCGCCCAGCGACCCGTGTCCGAGGCCCTGGCCGGGCGACAGTCCTGGACCGAGGCCCTGCCCAAGTCCCGGCCCCAGGCCCGGCCCAAGACTTGGCCCTTGCCCGGGCCCGCCGGGTAGTGAGGCCATCTGGCTGGGCGTGAGGTGCCCGGCGGGCATGAGGAGGCCCTGCGGGAGGAGGCCACCGGGGCCGAGGCCGCCGGGCGCCAGCCCCGGGGAGGGCGGCTGCTGCTGGTGGAGCTGGCCGGGGCAGGGGAGGCTGAGGCCTACTCCCATCGCCTGCGCGGCCCGCCGGCGCCCCCGACCTCGGCCCGGACCGGCCGAGGACAGCAAGGGGGGCGCCGAGTCGTCTCAGTCGCGGCTCCGCCGCGGCCGGCCGACCTTGCCCTTGCGGACGCCGGTGGCGGCGCCGGGACCCGCGGGGACGCCGGGCGCCGCGCCGCCCTTCATCAGCTTGTGCCAGTCCTGCTCGCAGACGAGCGCGCCGCCCAGGAGGTGGTAGCGGTCGCCCGGCACGAGCTGCGACCCGCACTTGCTGCACGAGAAGCACTTGAGGTGGAAGACGTGCAGCGGCGAGGGCGCGTTGGGCGCGTTGGGCGCGCCGCCGGGGCCGCCCATGGGCCCGCCGCCGCCCACCCGCATCACGAACTCGCTGGCCGGGATGGTCTGGCCGCACGCCGAGCACGCGCCCGTGTTGCCGAATAACCTGCGGACACACAGAACAGACAGGGTTAGAGAGATCGAAGAGTCGGGCCGGGCAGGCGGGGCTGGGCGGACATCTACGCTCCATACGGGGCTCCCTTCTTGAAGCTAGTAACCCGCTCGGCGTCCGAGCGAACGTCCGAAGGGCTGCCTACCGCGCACGGCTGGCGCCGCGTCGCGCGGTCTGGGAGGTACGATGGGTGGCCTACCTCGCCGGCGCCACGTACGGCCCGCTCTGCTCGCCGAGGGCCGTAAAACGGGTCCGACTCGCAGCTCAATCAACGTTATGGGACGTGGCGGGCGGGGCGGGGCGAGAGCGCGCCCGCGTCGCGTCCCATCCTGAACAACATGGACGGACTACCGAGCGAGCGAGCAGGATCTGCAGCAGCAGTGAAAGAGGCAAAGGGAGATACCGCCCTGATCTCTCGCGGACGCTGCGACTCGAAGTTCAGAGCCGCGGCTCCGGTCCAGCTCCACAGCTTTGTCCCACCCAGGCCCCTCCTCGGCCAGGCCCCGGGCGTTCCTCCAGCGGCACCACTGCCATCACTACGCACCGCCACGCCGTATTGAGAACAATAGGATCGAGTTTCCAAGTCATCAGCGTGCTGTTTGACACATGGCGGATGGGGAGGGGAGGAAGGAAGGTCCGCCCGGAATGAGCGTAAGGGGGGAAGGCAACCACCTCTCCCCGTCTCTCTCCCGCCCCCTGGCCGGGCCCGCCGCGCCTCGGACGCACGCCGCGTCTCACTCGCTCTAATGAAGCGGCGCTATGCGACGCTCGGCGCTGGTCCGGGCGAGGGAGGCGGCGAGGGGAGAAAAGGGGGGGGGGGGGGCTTAAAACGCCTTAACGAGAGCCGTCGGAAGTGAAAGGAGGGGAGCTGAGGGGGAGAGGGGACGGGGCCGCGGAGGAGACGTCCTCGACGGGGCGCCCCGCGACGAACCACACTCCAGCGACAAGTGAGATGCACTCAGTGTGATAGCGGACGGAGCACACACTAGTGCGGGGCGAGGCGGGGGTCACGGCGCGGTGCCACGCGCGGCTGCTGTCGGCAGAGGTGCGAGGATAAAATAAAAGTAAAAGGTGTAACGCGCGGCTGTCGCTCTGGTGCCCGGCGCGGCGAGGCGACGCGCGGCGGCTGGAGGGCGCGAGGCTCACACACACGCAGGTGAACATCGTTCAACGAGGCGCAGCACGAGTGCCGGGGCCGGGCCGGCTGCAGAGACAGGCGCCGCGACGCGCCGCGCGCCGCATGTTGCGAGATATCGCGGTACCGATCACGGGGCTCGTATTGAGCCATTCATTGGGCGGAGGGCTGGCGCTAGCGTCGCGCCGAGCGCCGCGCCGGTGCTCCTCACGACTGAAGACGCCGCCGCTACCGCCGCCAGAGCAACAACGGCACACAGGCGTACGTAGCTCCTGAATTTAGATGAAAACAAAAATACAAAAACGAGACTTCATAAATTACTCCAATCAGGCAGGACTGACCCGGGAAGTCGGGATACACCACGCAGGCAGACGAGAGGGGATGCGGAGGTGGCGGGGGAGGGTGGCACGCGGCACGGCACGGCCCACGCCCGCCGACATAACCGCTTCTCTCGCTGCGATATAACGAACGTTACCAAGTATTTTAATTTACCTCACGATTCTAATGAGCTGCCCGATCGAATTTGCTGATGGGACGTAATTGCGTTCCCAAGTGAATCCCTCCCCTCCCCTCCTGCCTCCGCGCCGTCGTCTGACTGAGACGCCTTCGGGCAGGTCGCAAACTAACTAGGGCCTATCTTCCTCCCGCCAGCACCCCGCCTCGCCTCTCTCTCTCTCTCTCTCCCTCTCTCCCGCCGGCTGCTTTACCGATCACGGCTGCTGCAGCCCGGCCGGGCCGGTCAGCAGGACAGCAGAGTGGGCCCGCCGCCCGCCGCTCCAGAGCGGAAGAAAACTAAACGGAAAAAGGAAACGAGCAGAGGAAAAAAATGACGCTTCCGGTCGGCGAAGGCAAAGAGGTGGTGGGGGGGGGGGGGTGAGCGCGGGGTGGCCGGCTGGCCGGGCAGGGCAGGGCAGGGCCGCGCAGGGGATGATCGCTCTTGCGTTCGTTTCCCCCGGATTTGTCTTGCAATAATTACAGCTGGGATTCGCGCGGGCTGCTGCCGCCCGGGCCGCGTCCGAAACAGGGGCGCGGGGCGAGCGGGAGAGCGAGAGAGAGGGAGCGCCGCGCGCAGGAGAGAGAAAGAGAGAGAGAATGAGAGGGAGGGAGAGAGGGTGATGGAGAGCGCGCCGCGAAACGGACGCAGCCTTAGGGGGATTCCATTAAGGAGTAGATGGCGAAATCCAATGGTTGTCTAATGGAGTCCGGTACGGGCCCGGGCCAGCCTAATGTGAGTGCTGCGTCGGGCCCTCGGGGAGGAGGGCGGGGCGGGGGTGGGGAGGGGAGGGGTGGAGATATGAGGAAGGAGGGGTGGCGAGGGGAGGAGAGGAGGGGCACGGCGCGGCAGACCACAGCAGAGGGTGGCGCGGCGGCGGCAGGACCGCGGCGCGCGCGTTCGAAAAAAGAAAAAGAAAAAGGCCACCAGATAAACGCGGTTGGCGCCCTTTAAATGACTGTGAGGTCGGGTCGGGTCGGGAGTGTGGCGCTGCGCTGTGGCTGCGGCCCGTGCGGTGGATCAAAGCATATCAGGGGAGAGTCACCGAGGTCGTAAGCGTGACACGATTGCCCCACTCTCTCACACCCCCGCCCCCCCTCCTCCTCTCTCGCTCGCTCCATCTCCCGACTGCTCTCTCTCTCTCTCTCTCTCTCTCTCCTCTCCCTTCTCTCCCGTTCGTTCGCTCGCTCGCTCGCTCCCTCATCCCTCGACGCGCCGCGCCGGCCACTCTATGTAATGGAAAGCACTTAAGTTTATTTTTGAAAGCGCGCGAAACGTAAGTGCTACTCGCTGCGGGGCGGGGCGGGGCGGGACCGACAGGCGGGCAGACGGACGGGGCGGGCGAGCGGACGGGGCGGGCCCGCCTCTGCCTCAGCCCGAGAAATCGGCAACACCAGTGCAGGCCGGGCCGGACAGAGGGGCAGAGGGACCCACGAGAAAGGGGACGGCCTTTACTTCAGTCGGGGTCGAACACCGGCGCGCTGCGCCGGGTACCGCCGAGTCGAGCTTATTCCCTCTTATTATGGTATCTCGACGGGACGCTAAGACGTATAGGCCGCGGCGCGGGCCGGGCTGCCAGGCGGGCCCCAGGCGGGCCTTGGGCGCGAGCCTGATAGCTAAGCCGGCGCGATACGGCCTTCTGTGCCGCTTTTACCGTGATATAGCCCGTTTGAAGTTGAAGAATGAAGTTGTGTTGATCGCGGTGAGAGAGAGAGAATGGGACGAAAAGAGAGGAAAAAAAGGACTATACATAAATATAGGGGGAGGAAAGGTGGCGGAAAACGCTTTGCCACTGTGGTCGCAAGAGATTGCATTAGCGGCAAAGAATCGAGTTAAAATTAATGGAGGCCAACAAAGTAGCTTGGCATTTTGTGTGTGCTGCCGAGGATTGAAATTTGGCTGAGCGTAAAAACAACCACTGACGCCAACGCCCCCTCCCCCAACATACACACACAGACGTGGTCTCGCACAGCTTTGGCACATTTACATTTGTTGCGCGAGGCGGGGCGGGGCGGGGGAGGTCGCACGGGGGCCCGCGTCAGGTGCTGGGCGGGTTTATAGCGTTCTGCCCGCGGGCCCGTCCAGCTTTTCCCGCCGCCACCGCCATACGCTCCCCGTCCCCTCCCACTCTAGCTTATATTCCCTTTACCATCCCTGAAAAACGAATTTTCCATAACAACATACGCGGCTTTATTTTAATGCTACTAATCCAAGTCCCTTTTTTTTTGGGGGGGGGGGGAACTAAATTTTGTACAAAACCAACTCGAGCGGATGTGCTTGCAGATCGCCGGCGGCGCATTGCAGCGCGGTGGTGTTACTCGAGTTTAAAGGGTGTCCCTACACGGTGGTGACAATCGCGGGGCGATGACATTTGGTCCGTCCCTCCTTCACCACCCCCGCCTCTGCTTGACGTGTTCCCTGACCTTACCCGAATAGAGGAATTTCCCTCAGGATGGCCACTTCCGCGCCCGAGGCGAGGAACACGAGGGCGGGGCGGGGCGGGGCGGGGCGGGGCGGGGGGATACAGAGGTCGAGGCAATTGACACTTGGGCGCAGGTAATACTGCAGAAAGGGCAAACCTGTCGGGGAGCACAGCATTGTGCTTTCATGTGGCGCGGCGCGCGGGGCGCGGCCCACACAGCGCAGTTCTGCTGCAGCGGAGCGGCGAGGCGCGCGGCGGCGTAAAGAGCACCATGGGCCGAAAATTCCATCTACGTATCCCGCATTTGACTCACTAGCGAGCGGGCGGCGCAGCGGGCGCAGCGCGGCCGGGCCGGGGGGGCGGGCGGAGGCAGATTGGCCCGCCACACAGGCGAGCGCGTCGGGTTGCCTAACTCGCCGGCGCCCAGCGCTAGGCTGGGACCGCGTGCCGCCGGGAGCGACGCGCTACCGCTGTCTCTCTCTCTCTCTCTCTCTCTCTCTCTCTCTCTCTCTCTCTCTCTCTCTCTCTCTCTCTCCCTCTCTCTCTCTCGACGCCCTGCTCCTGCCGGTACCGGCTGCTGCTGCGCTCCTTTCGGAGGCGTCCTCACCCAGCCCGGGCCGGGCCGCGGGCGGGGCGGGGCGGGGCGGCGGGGGCCCGGCCCGGCGGGCGTGGAACGGCGAGCGCTTTTCAATCAACTGACAAAAGGCTTGTTAGCCGTAATTGAGAGGAGTTAGAGGAGCTGGCGGGGAGGCTAGACTAGGCTAGGCGAGCCGGTCCCGCGAGCTGCTCCCGCTCCTCTACCTCCTCTCCGTCCTCACACGCCGCCCGCTCACACACTATCCGCCTTTCCCTTCAGTCGCGCACCCTATACCACCGCGCTCCACCTGGCAGGCGCAGCGCGCAGCCCCATGGGTCCTCTACAGGGTGAGCCGCGCCGCGGGCTGAACCTAACGCGCACGGCCTGATGGAAGCGAAAGACGCGGACAGATACAGTCGATGTTCTTGACCCTGGTCAGTAACCGGGACTGCAGCAGGGGTCTCTAGCCTCATCCTCTCCCGTCCCCTCCCCCGCTGCGAACACACAGCCACAAATCACACCACACCGCCAGCCTGGCTGGGCCGGGCTGCGCAGGCAGGTGGGGGTGCGTCCGCAGGGCGTGGCGGGGCGTGGCGGGGCGTGGCGGGGACCTGGAGTGACGAATAACTCTCCACAGTCCAATAACTACCGGCGACATTACTTTGCTTTCTCCCTGTCCCTCACCCCTTACCCGCCCCGCCTCTCACCACCCCCGCCGCACGCCGTACGCAAATGCACTAATCTAATCAATCTTCTGCCCGGAGTGGGGTTGTTCTTGCCTCCTTTCCCTCCTTTGCGACCCCCTCCCCCTCCACCCGCACCCCGTCCGTCCGTCCCTCCCTTTCTCTCTCTCTCTCCCGCGCTCTCTGCGTCTGTGTCACTTCCCGTGCTCCTTTCACGTTCCCCCCTGGCTTTCCCTCTATTCCTACCACCCCCTTTCGCTAGATCCCTTAAAATTTGAAAACACCACTAACGCCCTTGATATGGGCTAGCATACTAGAATGAGCCCCCGCCTCCCTCCTTCTCATTCCCCGCATCTACTCTTCCTCGAATCCTTTTAATCAGACAGTAAGTACGGCAATAACAGAGGCACGATCAATCAGATGGGGACTTAAGAAAACTGCCTTCCGCCTATCTCGCCACTGATACGGGGCCACTCGCACACATTCATACAGGAAGACGAGATAAGCTCGGGGCAGGCGGCGTAACCATCCACATGTACTACTACACACCGACAGCGCAGGCGGACGCTACTTTTTTTTTGTATTTTTCACAGGAAAATTAATAACGTTCATATTGTTAATTAGCGTTTTTAGTTTCAGTTTTACGTCCCGCGCCAGGCCAGGCCAGGCCCAGGCCGCCACAGCTGCGCGGGCGCGCTGCTCCAAACTATTGCCCCCGCCCCGCCCCGCCCCGCCCCGCCCCGCCCCGCCCCGCCACTGCTCCTGGCGTCATCGCCGTCATCAACATAATTGGAAACGTCGTGATCGTCATTAGAGCCGGGTAGGAAAAGGAGGAGGGGGTGGGGGAGGAGAGGGGGGGAGGGGCGCTTCATATTGCCGTGACGTCACCCACATCGTAATTAATTATGGCTTTCCTTTAAAGTACATTCTCGGGCAAAAGCGGCTAGCGCGGCGCGCGGGCGGAGCGGAGCGGACCGGAGGACAGACCCTGTTCGCAGCGCAGGAAAAGGAGGCAGGGCGAAAGGGGGTTTCCGCGCAGAGAAGGTAGCGAGGGGGAAACAACTTTGAAATGTTTGTAAACCTCGTTATTCAGAAAAAAATTCAGTAAAAATTAAAGCCTAAATTGCAAAACCAAGAAAAAATGAATCAAGGTTCACGAAATTTACAAAGGAAATCGCAACATTTGTACACAAAAATTCAGAGTTCTTTTCCCTTTGGAAGGTAGGCGTTGCAAAGGTCACAGCGTGGAATGTTGTTATGAAAGTTTTGATTTCAGTTATTTGACGGAGTATGAGTAGTGGACAGTTCTCAGAGTCTCTCTCACTCTCGGAAGCACCCCTATATCCTCTCTCTCTAACACTAACACACAACCTCTCTCTCACACACACACACACACACACACATGCACAACACTTCCAATATAACTCGGCGGCCCCAGCAGGCCCGCTGCCCGGCCAGGCTGGGAGAGCAGGATATTAAATGGAAGGGGCATACTCGACACTAAAGCGGAGGAATTTCGTCTAATCAGGTCCAATACGCGCGGCAGGGGTGGGGCGGGGCGGGGCGGGGCGGGGCGGGCAGGGGCGGGGTGCGCAGTGCGGCGGTAGCAGGCTGCCGCGGCTGTAAACGGGCTTTACTGCCCGCCAAACTATACTACATCGCAGATCAGCGGCCGGGGACAAGTTTCCACCACGAGTGTTCCCTTCGCGCGGGGGGCTGACCGACAGCGACAGAGATTGAGAACGACAGAGGCAGAGCCCTGCTGCGAATATTTTCGGCTTTGTGAAAATGAATCGATCTACTATGTTTCAGTCTTTGTACCGGGTGTTTCTTTGAATGCGTAACAGTGTTGCGGGATTGCATACTCTCCATCGCTGCAGGGGCCATGGCGCCTTACGGGCGAATTGGGTAGGCAAACCCGCAACACTGTTACGCATTCAAAGAAACACCCGGTACACTGATTAGAACATTTCTGCCAGGATGAAGGAGGTAGCCGATGGACGGATCCGACGCCGCCATGCCATGGCTAGCCTGAGGGTCTCACATATTTATTCGCCTCCTGTCCTGTCTGAACGACGGCGAGGTATGGGGAGAGGGGGGGGGGGAGCCGCATGCGGGGCGTAGCAGAGCGGGGCGCGGGGAGAAGTATAAATTAAGCCTAAGTGGGATACTTGAGGGTTGTCATTCACGGGAGGGTTGCGAGGCGCAGGGAGAAGGGCTGCACGGCGAGGAGAGAGGAGAGGAGAGGGACAACTGATATGAGGAGAGGAATCGGGCTAGTGGCACTCGGTGTGTAAGTGGCGCCCGACCCGACAGGGGTGGCAGCCCCGCCCCGCCCCGCCCCGCCTCGCCCCGCCGCGCCCCGCCCCGCCCGCGTGAGGCCCGCGGCGAGCCGATTCAAGCGTGGCGCCTACACATGACCGAGACCCGTCACATATGACGCAGGATTATCCCATAAAAAAACTAAAATATTAAAAAAGGGTTTAGCTTTGCACTCGCTTGTTTTAAAACCGCGCGCCACACGACACGCGGGGGCCGCGGGATGAATCACGACCCAGCGGCATGGAGTGCCAGGCCGGGCCGAGCCGGGGGCGGGCCGGGGGCGGGCGGCGGGGGTGGGCCCGGGGGCGGCGGGGGTGGGCCCGGGGGTTACAGGACCTTTCTAACGACACAAGGTCAGGCCGGGGCGGGAGGCGGCGGGGGCGGCGGGGACGGGTGGCGAGGGTGGGGGTTGGGGTTGGGGTTGGGCCGGCCTGTAATGTAGGAAGTTGTTATCGCTCTTGTCGCCGGAGGGAGGGAGGGAGGGAGGGAGGGAGGGAGGGCCGGAGAGGGAGGGAGGAAGATGGATTGTGCGCTCGGAGCGACAGAGAGGGCAGCCGCGGGGGCTACGACTTGCCACGAGCGGGAGAGAGACAGAGAGGGGAGAACGGGAGAGAATGGGAGAAAGGGACAGAGAGAGAGAGAGGGGGGAGGGGAGAGAAAGGGGAAGGGAGGGAGAGAGGGTGAGCGACCGAGGGAGCGGGAGTGAAAGAGGAGAGGGGGTGGAGGGGGTTGGCGCGCAGTAATATGAAGGCCGTGTCCGAAGTGCGTCGCGTCGCGGGCTGGGCTAATAGGACACAGGGGACGGCGGGGCGAGGCGGGGCGGGGCGAACAGGAGGACAGACGCCGACCGGCCGACGGGATAACAGCTCCTTTACAAATATCGGGTAAGCACCCTCGGGTCGCCTCCAATCAATCGTTCGATAAGACCGCCCCGCCCCGCCCCGCCCCGCCCCCAGCAGATGGCCGGTGGGGGCGGCGGGGCAGCGACGACGGTGACGTGTAAAAAGACGGACTGCATTGAGACCTCCAGCGCGTTGTGAAAGGCGGCCTCCGCGCCGAGCCCCGCCCGCGCTGTTACGACTGGGACTGGGGCGCTGCTGCTGCCTCCGAGGAGAAGCAGACCTTTCTTAAGCTCTGTCGCCCCCGGGCGGCCCGGCGGGGCGGGGCGGGGCGGGGCGGGCGGTATAGCGTGGTGCACCGCGAGTCCGGGCGCGCGAGCACGGTGCTGATTGGCTGGCCGCGCCGCGCCGCGCCGCGCCGCGCTGAAGATTGGCGAAGCCTCAACTCGTTGACTGGGCAGGCCCCAGAGTAATTAGGCGCCGTGGCGGGGCGTGGCGGGGCGTGGCCGGGCGTGGCGGGGCGGGGCGGGTCTAGCAGCGGGGCACAAGTACAGCGGGCTGGCCCCGGCAAGGCCCCGCTAGGGCCCGCCAGGGCCCACCCGGCCCAACTTCCGAAACGAAGTCAATTTCCGCCAGCGCGGCGTGGCCGTGGGGGCGATGGGGGCGGCGCGGGCGCGGGGGCGGGGGCCGGGGGCGGGCGTGGTGGCAGCGGGGGCGGTTGCACTCCGCTGCACGGCCCCGGATTTGCGAATATTGGCTAGCGGCTGAAAACTCCACGCAAAAGGGTCGGGCCGGGGCAAAGGGTCCGCTCTCCCTCCCCCTCACTCCGCTCCCCCAGCCCAGTTCTACTGTCCCGCTCTTTCTCTTTGTGCGACAGCCGTTGCTGCTGCCACACCTCTTCGAGCCATAGCCTCCCTTAGGTCCATCCCGTTCAAAGAAATATGATATTCCTTCAGCGATCCGTGAAAGAAGTCGCCACTTTTTGTACCTATAATTTCGTTGATACTTCCGTGCGCATTGTGAAGCCGCGTCTTTTAGGAGGAATTATTGCAGACACGCCAATTAGCAGAAAGTGAGATCAAATGGTGCGTATGGCTTCCCTGTAGCCTGTAGCAGAGTTTGTTGGAGGGCGGGAATATACGGGAATGCAGAGGGGAGAGCCGGAGAGGGGGCTGGGCTGGGTTTTGGTCCGGAGAGAAAGGGTTTTGGCGAGAAGCGAAAGGTGGGGAGGAGAGAGGGAGAAGGGTAGTGACAGAAACAAGACTAGGGAGGTGGGAGGGGGGAGGGGAGAGCATAGTAAAGGGGGTGTAGTAAGGGGGTCGCAGGAAGTGGGGGAAATAACGAGCGAACAGGAAATTAATTACCAACGGACAACAAAGACTGGAGCTGAGACGTCACTGGGGTACGGGGCGGGGAGGAAATGGGGTAGAGAATGGTGGAGTGGGAGAGGGAGCGGGGGGCGCGGGGTGACCAGCGCGTGACCGCCTCCCGCCGGGTACTCGCGACTCAGATTGAACCTCGCAAAGAGGACGTAAAGGGGAGACTCGACGACTGGTTCACCCCTTTTGCGTTCCGAAAAACAGCGTCTGCCCGCTACTCATTAATGTACTACATATTTTTGCGATCGTAATGCGAGGGAAGGAGGAGGAGGAGGAGAAATTGTTCCTCAAGTCTTTACTTCGTAAACACGGTCCAAAGAATCTCTGATTTGGAGCGAGGGGACCGAAAGAGGAGAAGTGGAGGCGAGGGCCGTCATTACCAACCGATCTGAAAAGTTTTGAAATTGATTCGTGTAAGAGAGAGAAAGACGGAGAAGGGCCGCGACAGAGAGATGTGTGTGAGAGAGAGAGAGAGCGGCTGGGGAGATACCGGACCCAGCGTGTACGTCAGAACAAGGAACACACCGACTCAAACTCAATCAGGGAACGCTACCGTCGCCGGGAAATTAAAATCGAACGAGATCGAGTATCTCGAGACGGGATGGGTTAATCAGTTCCGGGCAGCTCCCCCGGGGCCCGCTCCCCACCGATACGTTTTAATTAGAGGACCTGCACAGGGATGACAACCAGCAGCCCTGGCTGTGCCGCGCCGTGCAGCACGGGTGAGATGGATGGCTGGTGTAAACACAGGGACAGGCATGTTCACGTTCCCCGTGATCCTTTTAACTACAAACCCATATCGACCCTCTCTCACCTTTCTTAACCCGTGCGCCAGTTCCGCCCTTCTCTCCCAGTCTCTCTCTCTCCCTCTCTCTCTCTCTCTCTACTCGCCTCTCTCGCCCGGCGCCAATCTCGCGTCTCAATCCAGGAGAAAATCGCCTTTCCCGCTCCCCCCGGCCTCACCCCTCGCTCCGTGCGCCCCGCCCCGTCCCGCCCCACCCCGCCACGCCGCGGCACGGCCCGCTTGTCTCACACACGACCTTATCAAAACTTAGACTATTGCGCGACCCAAGTTGTGACTAGGACCTTTAAGTGGCGCAGCCCTAATAGATTATTTCATCTTTCGTCTCCGTCACTCCCCCTTCTACCCGCCTGCTACCCCTCTCGCTCTCCCCGCCCCGCCCCGCGCATGGTATTACGGGGGCGCCCGTGGGGTAGGCAAGCCCGCCGCGCTCGCCAGCCGCGCGGGCCTGCCTACATCAAGGCAGGAGGTGCCGTGCTGCGCCGCGCCGCGCCGCTCCATCCCCGGGGATTATTTTCGCTGGAATCCGTCGTTAACGTCGAATGCAGCGAGCAAGAGGACCCGGGCCGACCCGGGCGGGGCCGACGGGCGGGGCGAGACGAGACAGGCGGACAGCGGCGAAGAATCGAGCCGGGCGGGGCGGGGCGGGGCGGCGGGGAGGTGAAAGGAGGGGCGGGAAGGGCCTTGCAAGGTGGAGCGACAGGTGAAGGGACACAGGGAGCACTCTATCTGATTGATCCGGGCCAGCCACTCTGGGGAGCGACAACGAAGAGCAGGCGACGAACGGGACAGAGATGGCAAGAGAGCCCGCGAGAGAGAGAGAGAGAGAGAAGTAGAGAAGGGTGGGAAGCACGCCATGGACAGCAAAACCCGGAAGGCAGGCGCACCCCTAAAGCCGGGCCACAGTCCGAGGTGGCGTTCTTTTTCGCTCACAGTGGACTCAAAGGAGGGGGTGTCTTTTTTGTTGTGTCGCACGGCGCATCACTTCCGCCGTTACCATTTCATCAAATAGAGCGTCATACAAGACCCAAGGACGCGAGCGGTATGAAAGGAAATTAGGATTATTTCTTGACGTGACACACAATTTTTTTTTTCTAGGCTTTCAGTTGGAGACTCTTGCCCTCTATTTATACAGAGTTGTAAAAAAAAAAAACGCAAAAAAAGAAATTGTAGTCAGGGGGAAACGGTCGCTTGGATTTCCGCGTCCTTCTCGTCAACACCACCGTGGCGCCCGCCCGCCCCGCCCCGCCCCGCCCCGCCCCGCCCCGCCCCGCCCCGAGTCCGACTGGGGCGCGCGCCTTCGCGGCTGTCGCCAGTAATCAGAGGTTTTGGGGGACCTGGCGGGGCGGGGGCCACGCGACGCCGAGGTGTGGGGATGTGACGTGAAGAATAAATCAAATTTCGCCAACGAGATGACGACAAAAAAAAAAAAAAAGAAAGAAGAGTAACCAGGGAAAAAAAAGGGGCGTCGAATCTGCAGCGTGCGGGGCAAAGCGCCAACGCCCCCCGCCCCCTCTCCCTTCTTCCTCCAAACATACATACGCGCGTCCACACACACACACACGCCAGCTAAAACGATGAAAAGGCGAGGGGGTGGGGGAAAATTTGAGAGAGAGAGAGAGAGAGAGAGAGAGAGAGAGAGAGAGAGAGAGAGAGAGAGAGAGAGAGAGGGAGAGAGAGGAGGGGGAAGGGGCGCGTGCCTTCATTAGCGACTCACACGTGCTGCGTGGAGGGAGAGAGGGAAAAGAGGAAGAGCGAGCGAGAGAAAGAGAGAGTGAGGGAGAGAGAGAGAGAGAGAGAGAGAGAGAGAGAGAAAGAGGGGGAAAAAAACGTGATTAGATCAAAATTAGGGCAGCCTGCCGGCATTTGAATTAGCACACTCTCCGCGAGGCCCGGGCCGCGACTGCGCAGCGCCTGCAGGCTTGCGTCAACACTTGGCACGTTGGCACGCCATCGCACTCTCACGCTCGGAGCACGCAGCGAGGGTGAGAGGAGAGAGAGAGAGAGAGAGAGAGAGAGAGAGAGAGAGAGAGAGAGAGAGAGAGAGAGAGAGAGAGAGAGAGAGAGAGAGAGAGAGGGAGAAGAGAGAGAGAGAGAGAGAGAGAAGAGAGAGAGAGAGGGAGAGAGAGTGTGAAACGAGACGAAAGCGACGCGTAAAATTTTTTTTACATGAAAGCTGTTGTTAACTGTCCTTTTGGTGATGGTTACTATACTCAGACTGACGTCGAGGGTCTACGTCACAGAGGTAACGTTGGTAAACGTAAAATAAATTTTCTAAAAGAGTAAATAACGTTTTGTTGCACGAAGAAGAGAATGACGAACGACTGCGCTGCAACAATAACTGCGTTTTACCAGCAAATGTGACAAGCGGTACGCTGCTGGCGCGCCGGTGGCAGCGCGAGGAACTAACGAACCGCTTGCCTTCCGCTCACTGCTGCTCACAGGCAGCCAGCCAGGCAGCCAGCCAGGCAGCCAGCGCGGGGGAGACGGAACCTCCCGCTCCCCCTAACGCAGCCCGGCCCGGCCCGGCCCGGCCCCATGCAGCCTAACGAAGGGAGTCGCATCGAGTCTGGAAAAGGGAGGGAAAGGGGAGAGGGAGAGGGAGAGGGAGAGGGGGGTGTTAATGGAGTGGGACGGAGGAGGGGCTGTGGTGGTGGGTCGGTGCATCACAATTGCAGAGCCCATAGCGCCCACATTCATACATGGGAGGAGATACATATTCCCTAGGCCTAACCACTTTCCCCGAAACGCCGGGCACGGCACAAGACCTGGCATAGGGATACATCCAGTGACCAAGGAGTCGCGACAGAATTAGCAGAAGAGATTTGTCCTGCCCCTCTGCCCGTGTAGGTATTCACACACGTGCGAGGCGAGGGCGCCGCCCTGCAGCTCCCGCCTTCTCTCGGCGAGCACCCCCGCACGAATTTCATCCCCCCTCCCTCGCCCCCCACGTGCCCAGGGCCCGGTCTCACCTTACAGGTTTTCCGCGCAGATTCCAGATTCGATCACGCCGCAATACAGCCACTTCGTAATCGAGTCAACAACGGCTACAAACCCCTTCCCTCCTCCTCCTCCGCTACGCCCCCGTCGCGCCGGCGGGACGGGGTGGCGGACGCGGGGGAGGGGAGGGGAGGGGGGGAGGAAGCGACGGCGAAAGGGCGATGGTGTCATGGCCCGGCCCCGGCCCCCGGCCCGGCCAGGAATCGAATCACAACTCCGTGGCCCCGCGGGCGGCAGGGCGGCCCGCCCCACCCCACCCCGCCCCGCCCCGCCGCAGGACTCCCGGAGAAAACGACTTATTGGCGACAATTTATCACAATCGCCTCGATGTCGATGTGTGTGTTTGTGTCCGTGCGAATGTGCGTCGTTTGTACGCGGGGCTGGGCTGCGGGGGGCGGTGGAAGACAAGGTGTGACGTCTTCCGTCGGTTAGGTGGTTTTCCTCTGCGATACATGAGGCAAGCAATTCCAATATCCGTCCAATGATTTAATCTTTAAAGGAAAAGAGAGACTAAAAAAATCAAGGAGCGAAGGTCAATGAGTGCAACTAAGGGGCTAAGGGTCAGTTTCATCACGAACATGGCAAAGGGAGGCAAACAAAGTGAAGGGCCAAGCGAAAGGGAAGAGTAAAGTAGAGGGGAGGCGGAGGGGAGAGCAAACTGGGAGGGTGAGAGGAGGGGGGGGGGCGCTGGCTAGGAACAGTCTGGCTGCACATTTGGATTCGCTGTGGTGGGATTGTAATCAGACGTGCTTCTCTCTGCACCCTGATTGGCAAGCGAGGGAAGAGGGGTTGGCAGGGGGTGGGGGCGAGGGAGAAAGGGGATGGAAGACAGAGAGATGGGGGTGAGGCGAGTGAAGACAGAGACAGAGGGAACGGACGGGCGAGGCAGACACTGTATGTGAGGGTGGGCGGATGAGTTGGGGAGGGGCAAGGGGAAAGGATAGGACCGGATAGAGAGAACCGGGTGGGAGGAGAGGGGAGGGGAGGAGGCCACGGGGAAGGGAAAACGAAGGCAACTTATTGCAGTTGGTACCCCTGATTGGGGATGCATCCCCCTCCCCCTCCCCCACGGGCGTGTGTACCTTCGCTGCGGTCACTTCGGATACAGCCCCCCGGTCCGGTCCAGGGTGGATACGAATCCAGCCAAAAACCAACAGCAGTGCACCTCCCAAACCCACTAAGTTAAAAATAAAAATAAAATAAAGAACTGCCAAAAGAAACACGCAGCAAAAGAAAAAGAGGAAGAAAAAGTCAACATCAAAATAGACCGTCAACGTAATTGACGTTGACGCGGCGGGCGCACGCGCTCCCACGCAATTTGATCGGTAATTAATGACAAATATGTAACGATAAATAATCAATAGGCAGCACGGCCGGCCCGGCCGGCTCAGTGGTCCGTGTAACGAGGGGCGCTGCGGCGCGGCGCGGCGTCTTGCGGCGTCTCAAGCGACTATCAATAATGAATATTAAACAGGGGGAGGCAACGGAAAGAAGAGAGAGGAGTGGGGCGGGCGGCGCGGCGGCGGCCCGTGCGGGGCGCCGCGCCCTCCAGTCGACTGGACTGGGCCGCCCCACTCCGAGCACCAACAATATTGTTCCTACAACGACCACGGGCCGAACTTTGGACCTCAACGCGATACTTCACTGGAAAAACAAAGGTGCTAAGTCCTACCTTTAAAAGGCACTAACAAAATTTAGTGCCTTTGGAAAGGCACTAAGATTTAGTGCCCCAGGAAAGGCACTAAACTTAGCACTCGGTTTTAGCGCTCCAGGAAAGGCGTTGCTTAGCACCGGTGTTGTACTTCAGTTTCAAACTGATCATACTCTCAGACCATTATTACCGATTTTTTTCTGTTTGTACACTGTTATTTAATTCCTGTGACGCCACATTCGTTTAACTGTAAAAGCTGTCACATTCGTTAAAATATGATGACACATTTGTTGAAATGTGAATCGACAGGGCAAAGCGCCGTAAATTGGGCAGTCACATTCAAAGGAATGTGACACTTACATCCATACGAATGTGACAGTTTTTACAGTGAAAGAATGTGACGTCATATGAATCGAATAACAGTGTAAAAACACTCAAGTTTTCACGTAGTTTTAACTGACTAGTTTGTGTAGCTCACCTGGCGTAGTCCGCTTTGCAGAGGATCATGTTGGCCTTGGTGAAGCAGGAGGCGCCCAGGTCGGCGAGCTGCCCCCCGCAGCACGTGCACTTGAGGCAGCTGTGGTGCCAGTACCGGTCCAGCGCGTGCAGCAGGTACCGCTCCTGGATCTTGCTCCCGCACCCCGCACACGCGTGTCCACTGCTGCCGTTCTTGTTGTTGTTGGCAGTACTATTGTTATTGTTGTTGAGGTGGTGGTGGTGATGGTGGTGGTTGTGGTGGTGGCCCGGCCCCATGTGGCCGCCGTGGTGGCCGTCGAGGTGGTGCTGGTGGCCGCCCCCGCCGCCGCCCTGGTTGTTGCCGCCGCCGCCGCCCCCGCCGCCCCCGCCGCCGCCGCCCGTCCCCGGGTGGCCGTTGAAGGGCGAGGTGTCGGGGGCGGGCGAGTGCGGCACCGGGCTGGGGCTCGACAGGTCCGGGTACGGCTGGTAGTGGTGCGGGGCGTGCGCGCCGTGGCCGTGGCCGTGGGGGCCTCCAACGTGCCCGCCGTGGGGCCCGTGGGGGTTCATCGCGGGCAGGGTGGCGCTGGCGGCCAGCTTGACGGCGGAGCGGGCTCCTGCAACACACAAAGCACATCGCCAAGTCAGTCACGCGTCAAGCCTCATTTTTCCCTCCACATTTTTTTTCTCTTTTTTTTCCTTATTTTTCGATTTGAGTTTGTTGTTTTGCGCGCGGAGTTCGAACTGAAAGCGTGCGCGAGGGTGTTTGCGGGGTACGAGGGGGGCGGGTACAGGTGGGGTAACGGCGGGGTACGGGGTACCCGCCCGCCAGGGCCCCGTACTTATCTCCCCCTTATTACCGGTAAACATGTCATTACCCTGCGCTCGGCTCGGCACGTCGGCAGACGGGAAACTGACCCCCCCCCTCCCCCCGTCCCCCCCGTACCGGCCTCCCGCCCGGGCCGGGCCGGACTGCACGCTCCAGAGATACGCATCGTACAATCGACGCCAGTATTACGATTGTGAGTCATCCGCCCATTCGGTCCAATTATTCCCACACGAAGACACTATCTATTGATCGGCGTGGGTACGGGCCCGCGCCGCGCCGGCCGGCTGGTACGGCGTACGGCCGGTGTACGGGCGGGCTGGACACACGGGCGCGGCGGGCACGTACCTCCTACACGGCTAAAAAGAATAAATATAGTCTTGAAAGAATTTGTTTGCATGAACCATGATCGGAACGACACTTTTAAGACTTTTTCGTGCCTGACCCTGCATGTTTCAGGAAAAAAGAGCAAAGTCAGTTTGAAAATAAATCAGCTGGTGTCTTACATCACTTACTCCAGTCAATCATCAATTTCTACGTTTCATTCCAACGTGTATCTTCCGCGGTCTTGCTCGCGCACCGGAAAAATAAAAATACAGCACAAGCAAAAAGGCAGCATGTATGGCGCGGGGCCAGGCCAGGCCAGGCCGCCTAGGTTCAACTTGTCGCCTCCCCCCTCCACTTTTTGTCCCGCCGCGCGCACCTTTTTGTAAAGTTGGTACGCGGCGCTCCGCGCCCGCCTCATAGGCATCCCGCACACGTCGCCGCGACCTCAACTTCACACGCGTGCCGCCCCGCCCCGCCCCGCCCCGCCCCGCCCCAGCCTAGGCTGCCCTGTACTGCCGCGCCGCCGTCCAAAAGCCGTGCTTTCCGCACCCCTCCCTTTTGCCATGGCTTGCCTACGCGGTGTTTTCTATTGCTAGCGTGGTGCGGCACGGCACGGCACGGCACGGCACGGCACGGCACGGCACGGCACGGCACGGCACGGCACGGCACGGCACGGCACGGCACGGCACGGCACGGCACGGCACGGCACGGCGGTGCGTCCCGCCCGCGCGGCACGCGACCTGGAGCGGAATTCTCCCGACTTGAAAACGCCCCGGTCAGCATCCGCGAGGTCTGAATGTCAACGAAGGACCGCCAAAAACAAAGCGCGACCCGCGACCTGTGCGGGGCCGGGCCGCCGCGTGTCGCGTCATGCGGAGCTGTATTATCGAGTTTTGCAGTGTACAGTCCCCCCCCCCTCTTTTACTTCAGCCCACCTGGTCAGACGTTGTGCGTGAGAAACTCGGAAAAGGAAGTAAAGACCTCTCGCGGCCCCCGCGCGCTCCCCCTCACCCTCGCTCCTCCTCCTCCTCCTCCTCCTCCTCCTCCTCCTCCTCCTCCTCCTCTCCTCCTCCTCCTCCTCCTCCTCCTCCTACTCCATCCTCCACCTCCTCCTCCTCCTCCTCCTCCTCCTCACCTTCGTGTTGTGCGACATGGCCGCCGCGCCCGCCGCGCCGCACGCCTTACCACGCAAGTAAAACGCACGGGCAGAGACTGTTAACATCACCCTCTTCACGGCAACTCATAGCAATATCTTTATTTAAAACAATAAAATACTGTAGTTTAAACTTTTTTGGGGTCGCGTCGCTTAAGTTTGTTACTTAGTAATAAAGACGGGCGCTGACTGAGCGCGTTTATCGCAATGAAATGCCGACGGTCGGCGCCTCTTTTCGCTTCAGGTGCAACAGATACGCTTATTTTGTTCTCGTTCGGTTTTTGTTTCCCTTTCTCTCTCTCTCTCTCTCTCTCCTCGCCCCGCCCCTCCCACTCACTCCTCTCAAACGTTGACCCGCCCCGGCGGTGCCGTGAGGCGGCCTGGGCCTGGGCCCGGCCCGGCGTGGCAACAGGATCAGCGAGCGGAGCGGAGCGCAGCGCGCAAGTGAAGGGCAAATTACAGGGCCGTGCATTTCACTCTCCAATAAAACAAGCGACGCCCGCCCCGCCCCGCCCCGCCCCGCCCCGCCCCGCCCCGCCCCGCCCCTCCGTCGTCCACTGCGGGGGCGCCCGAGGCGTGCCGGGCCGTCGCGGGAGGGGAGGGGTATGGGGCCCGGCCGGCCAGCGCCTCGATATAAACCCCTTTTGGTCGGCAACGAGACCCCTTTCGTTTATGAGTAAAGCGACCTTAATTTACCTCAACGTAAATTTTAAGCAATCTGATACGAAATTGTTCTAGACTTTTTTCAGTGTGCTATGCGATTTGGCTCTGCGGGCGCGCATGTCGACGCTGTATGCAGCCTGGCCCGCCCCATACGGCTGTATGGCGAGGGATGCGGGGCGGGGCGGGGCAGGGCGGGGTAGGTCCACGGGGCTCCAGGCTGACTGACTGACCTGGTGTTTGGACGAGCCGGGGCGGAGCGGGGCGTGGCGGGGAGTGGCGGGGCGGGGGGCGATGTGTCGGCTGATTAAACCCCCACCGCCCGTATAATTACTGTGTTCTGGGGGCGGGGTGGGGTCGTATGGCGCGCGGGGGGCGGGGGCGGGGGCGGGGGCGGGGGCGGGGGCGGCCGGGGTCAGGAGAGCGACGGGGAACTCGGTCAAAAGCCGGAGCTGCCGACGTACCCGCCCCCGGATCCCGATACGCCTCGCCTCACCCCGCCCCACACCGGGTTCCCTTATTGCTGCCACATATAGGGAACTTTAGGCGGAGCTCATGCTGTATGAATTGCACAACGGCACCACGCTCTTATTCTTCCTGTCCCTGCCCTGCTGAGTATACTATACCCCCGACTCCCCCAGCACTGACCCGCAGGAGAGAGAGAGAAAGAGAGAAAGAGAGAGAGAGAGAGAGAGAGAGAGAGAGAGAGAGAGAGAGAGAGAGAGAGAGAGAGAGAGAGAGAGAGAGAGAGAGAGAGAGAGAGAGAGAGATAGCGAGAGAGAGAGAGAGAGAGAGAGAGAGAGAGAGAGAGAGAGAGAGAAAGAGAGAGAGAGAGAGAGAGAGAGAGAGAGAGAGAGAGAGAGAGAGAGAGACGCCCGGCCGCCCTTCCCGTCCCCCGATCCTCTCCCACCACCGTCGTCGAGCGGCCGCTAGTCATCCGACATGACAGATAACCGTGAAGTATGACTTTTAATTAAACTTTATTACATTTAATTAAAGAGATGTTGTCTCCTCGATGGCGGTTTTCGGAGGGGTGTGTACGCAAAGAGCGACCCCTTGCCGTTCGGAACCCACGCGCGGACCCAAAGCGGTCAGAGCCAAAGCGACCAGAGAAATCGCTCAGCCCTAAAACATGTTTGCTGACGAAATACTACCGTAGGAGAACAGACTCCTCGTAGAGAGTTCCGCAGGCGCAGTTTTCGGATTGGTTTGATTTAGTCTAATCTAGACCGAGCTAAGGACGGTGAGGAGCGCGCATCATTGTGCCCGCGGCGGGCCCGGCCCGGCCCGGCCCCAACCCCACCCAGCCCCACCCCGCTCCACCAGCCCGCTTGCTTGCTTGTTGTAATTGGAGTCGTCTGTCCCTCTCTCGGACACTATGAGACGGCCCGCGCGGCGCGGACTTCACTCTCTCCCTCTCTCTCTCTCTTCCCCAACTGCTCTACCCGCCGGCCGTCCCGCTCCCTCCCTCTCCCTCTCTCTGTCCCGGTTATTGAACCAGCCCCCACCCCTCCTCGCAATAAGGACTCCCCTGGTCAGCTTAGACGAACCAACGTTTGACAGCGACGGCAGCTAGAGCTCGCGTAGAGCCACGTTATTGGCAAAGTGAAGTGGGGGGGGGGGGCGGGGGGCGGGGTATAGGCGGGGGCGCAGCGGGCGGGGTAGGGGCGGAAGGGGTATGAAGGGGCGAGCGCTGCGGCTGCGCCCGGCCCGCCCCGCCGCGCCGCCTAGTGCTAATTAAATTTCCCGGTCTTTTTTAATTTCCCTCGCGCAGATTACGCGAATAGACGTCGGCCCCCGGATTCAAGAGGCAGGCCAGGCCAGGCCCCTGGCAGGCTCTTATGAGATCGCGATGAGGGAGCAGCGCGCTGCTGCGGCGGGGCGGGGCGGGGCGGGGCGGGGCGGGGCGGGGCGGACCGAGGGTGGGGGACACCCGTCCAGCGTTAGGCTATGTAGGCCGCCTGCGCAACTTATTGCTACGGAATGCCTCTCGGGAGGAGGTTACACGATAATTTAAGGCAAATGTTTAAGGATATGTTGACGGTGATACTTACAACGCCCAAACTTGTCCAGAGAGAGTTCAACGAGTCCACCCTTTGAGTCCCAGTACTTCGCCAGTACCTGAAACAGAGAGAAAGAATAACGTCAAAACCGGCGCAGCGCAGCGGGGAGACTTATTCTACCGATCAGGTAGGTGACGGGAGACACCCCGGCGGGGCGCTGCACCCCGCGAAGGGCCCCGTCGTCCAGCCAAAGGGCCGCCGCGCCCGCCGCGCCTCCTCGCCAGGGCCGGGGCGGGGCGGGGCGGGGCGGGGCGGGGCGGGGCGGGGCGGGGCGGGGCGGGGCCGGGGATCGATGGGGGCGGGGCGGGCGGGGGCGGGGCGGCTTTGTTGCCGAGACAGGCACTCAGCTGGCGCTGGCGCTGCCTGGGGGCGGGCAGGGGCGGCCGGGGGCGGGGCGGGCAGGAGGCGGGGCGGGGCGGGCAGGGGCGGGCGCGGCGGTCAAGGGAAGGGTGAGTATACTGAGGGCGCGCAGACCTATCTCACATGTCCGTCGATGTTAAACTTTGCCGCCATCATTCCATAGCGTCAAGAAGAGGGATGCAACGCGCCGCGCCGCTCGGTGTGTCCTCGTCCACTGGTGCGAGAGAGACGGCAGATGAAGAGACTGAGAGGGGGAGGGGGAGAAGGAGGGGGCGCCTCTCCGGCAGCGGGGGGGCGCCAGACGGTCGGCGGGACCGGGCCGGGCCGGGCCGGGCGCCATATTCGGATGCTGCTGATCGCACAAGGTCGCGCGGCGGACGACAGGTGACCTCGCGGGCACGGGCGACACACACACACACACGCACGTGACACCGCGTGTCACCCGCGTCACCTCGGAGGGAGGGATGAGGATGACGGCGGAGCTGGACTGGACCAGCCCGGCGAGGCACGCCCCGGCGCACGCGCTCACCTCTGCACGACTCGCTGTGCGCCTCTCGCCTCGGCGCCACGCCGCGCCACGCCGCGCCACGCCACGCCACGCCACGCCACGCCGCGCCGGGGAAAAGAAAGAAACCGGGGGCGGAAGGGTGGGAGAGGGGATACGGCAACACGTGGACCACTCCGCCGCCCCCACCCCGCCCCCGCCACTCGCCTCCCCCGGGCACCGCCCGCCCCCGCCCGCCCCACTACGTCTGGGCCGGGACGGAGTCCGTGAGGCCCCATCAATGGGATTGAGTTAGGAGACAACCATCAGCCGCAAATCCAAAGTACATTGCATCCTGAGTCGGGTCCGTCGTTGGAATAAAATAATTGGATGGGTAATCGGTACACAGAGGTGATACTGTTGGTGTATCTTGGAATTTACGGAAAGCGTCAGGGGTATGGTGAGCTAGCAGCCAACTAGCTCGGAAGCTGCTCAGCGCTCAGAGGCTGACGCTAAATGAAAAGAGGCGGTAAGATTTGCATTGACGGCTGGAACGCCTTTCAGACGTCCGCCAGTCAAATGAATGAAAATGCACTTTTCCTGTTCGGCTCCTGAGGAAGTATGACTATATACCTGTAGACCGCGCCCGCCCGCCGCGCCCACAACGCCAGAGGAAAAGCTCTCACAGATCCGTCAGCCTTCACTGCCTTACTCAGCCAGCGATCGCCAAACGGGACAGAGCTGTCTGTCATAGTTCGTGCGCGAGGGATGGAGTAGTGAGCAAAGGAGAGAGAGCGAAAGGAGGCGAGAAAGGGAGGGGCGGATAAAAACAGAGAGACACAGAGAGTGAGAGGGAGGGAGGGAGGGAGAGGTGAAACTTAGGAGAGCGCATTCCTCCGTAATTCTCTGGTGCTTGCGAGGAAATTGCCGAGTGCTGTCCGATCGCCGAGGCCGAGCGTGGCGTGGACAGGGCGGCACGATGTATTGCACACCACGGAGAAGTAGTGCGATGTAAAGGGGAATAAAAGGGGGAGGAATGAAAACAAAAGAAGAGTATAGGAAAGGGTGTGTAGACAGAGAGTGGGAGAGAGGAAGAGGAGGGGTGAAGTTGGACGACAACGTCACATTGTTTAGGTCCCAAAGCGCGGCCCCTGAAACGATGGATTGAGAAACCTAATGTATCGATGGAATGGAGTGTGGGAGTGAGAGGAAGAGGCGAGGAGAGAGAGAGGAAGGGGAAGAGAGTCCAGCCGGTCGCGGAGCCCCTCGGGAGAGGAGAGCGAGGGAGAGTGAATAGGAGAGTGAGAGAGCGAGAGAGGAGAGAGAGAGAGGACGGGAGGTTCCGGAAGAGGGGAGCGCGGTGAAGGGGGCAGACGAAAGTGTCAAGAGATGTAAATGACGGCTGAGTGCAAAGTTACGCTGCCGGGGTGATGTGGGGGCGAGGGGAGGGGCGGGGCCGCGGGGAAGTGAAAGGCATGATGGGTTGCACTCTCAAATTTTCCAAACATCAGGCGTGGTCCTCGAACGCATTAGTAGATTACGACAGTTGAACGAATCGAAGTACTATGTATTAATAAAAAAGCGAGCAACAATATTACGGGATCATAACTTTTTGACCAAGGTTAGGAAAAGTAGAGTAGTGCGTTACGGATTTGCAGCATGACGCGATACATGCGCACTAGCTCTCTCAGCATTCTAAACACAAAGAGTATAAATTTCCTAAGAATATCAATATATTTTTTTAGAAAAAAGTGAAACTATACTAAACCGAGCACGTCCGACTCGGCTGTACTGGCTGTAAGAGCAGCGGTTGTTGCGGCAACGGCAGCACGCGGCTGCCTGCCTGCCTGCCCGCCGAAACCTCGGTCAAATTGCGCCAAATTACTCTTTTTACGTGTCGTGTAGTTTTGTGCTCAGCCCAGCGAGGCGTGGAGTGGCGCGGCGTGGCGCGGCGTGGCGCGGCGTGGCGTGCATGCGCCCATTGTAAGCCTCTCGTCACGAAGGGCAGGGCGCGCGGGGTGCAGGGGAGGGGAGGGGCCGTCCTCGAGCGCGCACGCCCGGGGATTTATAGGACAGGGGGCGATTTCAGATACCACCTCTGATGTGAACGATACAGTATTTATCCACAACACCGAGAGAAAAAAAAATTCGCAGATTGCTGACGAAACGTGAATGGGACCGAAGGCCGACGAACTGCAGGTTATCCTCGCGTCGCTTACCGACGGCCCCCTGCCACGCCGTTTCCCTCATTACTGCCGGCGGCCGGCGCGGCGCCCCTCTCGCCCCCCCCGCCCCGCGGGCCCGTCCCCTTATTACGGGCTCCAGGCACAATGATAGGTTCCGACTGCGCGAATAAATACTGAACGACGACTATCACTGTCTGTCCGTCCCGTCCAACACCTCCTCCTCCTCCTCCTCCTCCTCCTCCTCCTCCTCCTCCTCCTCCTCCTCCTCCTCCTCCTCCACCACCACCACCACCACTCCGCCAGCGGAGGTGTGTCAACTCCCGCCCCGTGTCCCTTCCCTTCCGCCCTTTTGCCACCAACCATTACACCACGCCGCCACCCCGACAACGCGGCGTGCGAAGAATCCAGACATTTGTATCGCTTTCAAAATAATAATAATTATTATTATTATCATAAATTGGTGTTCCAACAGGGTTATTTTTCCTCCTCTCTCGCGAGTCTGTTTTGACGACGTGTGTGCGGTACCGGCCCTGCCCGGCACATACATGTACAACGCTGTTGGCGCTGCCGTTGAAGCATCAGCCTAAACTTTGCCGCCGCTCTGTCACTGTCCGGCGTCCGGCTAAGCGAAGCGGCAAGGCAGTAAGTTGTGCGTGTGTGGGTGTGAGGGGCTTATAGGGTGTCGTCAAACGAGCGAGCCACGACACCCCTTGCTGGCCGGCAGCGGGGTGGGCGCCCCCCCCCCCCCCTTGTGTTGGAGAGCGGTGCTGGCGCCCTCTCCCCTCCCCTCACCCCACGTGCAATTTCCTCTTCACCGTGACGTGAGTGTCCGTATGGGAATAATTGGGTCTAACCTCTGGCCTGGCCCCCACCACGCCCCGCCCCGCCCCCCGCCGCCCCCTGCACTCCGCGCGCGTCCAGTGTGTCAAGACCCTGTTAAATTGGATCGCGGACATAAACCCGAGGAGACGTGAGGCGACCCAACGAACCCCCCCCCCCTCTCCTCCTTCTGCCCTCCTTCCTCTCCCCTTTGGTCTCAACCAACTAGTGTCGTTCCCGTCGCACGGAAATTATCCATGTTCCGGACGGGCATAACGTTCAAAACTCTACCGCGACTTGGAAAAACTACCTCCAACAGGGGTAAACTACACCAGAACAAGTGTGTACAGCTGCCACCCACACAGACTGGCGACCCTTCGTGCCCGTCCGCCCGCGATCTCGAGCCGGGCAGGCTACCCCCTCACCGCCACGACGGCTGCGGTGTGGTATTTGAAAAGAGGAGAGTAGAGGGGAGAGAAAGGGGTTCGGACATCGCTGCTCCAACACACTCATTAAAATTAAACTAAAAATAAACACAACTTGGAGATGCGAGGCGAGTTAAGGTGGGGTGGAAGGAGGGCGGGGCGGGGCGGGGCGGGGCGGGGCGGGGCGGGGCGGGGCGGGGCGGAGGAGAAGGCGGTGGGGCTACGTCTGATTGCAAACAGCCCCTAAAGTTTGGTCGGTGCAGGCCAAGGAGAGGCTCAAACAGGGGGTGCGGGCAGAGGGGAGGGGAGGGGGTTGTAATAGCTTTAGTTGGCAGCCGGCGCTAATTCGCCTCTTATTAATGGTGTTTCCTATTCGTTAATACACGGCGCGCGGGCCCTACTGCCCCGCTTTCAATATTTACCGCCAATTTAATTAGAGCGTGTAAGAAACGCGATGAACAAAAGACGGTCGAAAGAAGAGGGAGGTGGGCGGGGCGGACCTGGGCCCACGGACAACCGGGCCTTGAAAAGGGGCGCTGTGGGAGTGGGGAACAAAGTTTTTGCTAGAGTCCGCGACAACATTTCTGTGCAGTAACCCTGGGTCGGGCCGTACACTCACAGTCAAAAAGCACGTGGCAGAGCCAGTGTGGGCCCTTATGCGTGCCCATCAGTAGACGGACGCAGGGCCTGCTCTACTTTTGTACAGTCGGTACAGTCCACCACATTTTTGTCTCATCGCCACGCCGGGAGGGGGCGGGGCCGGCCTGGGGAGGGCTGGCCCGTCGGGGCGACGAGCGACCCTAATTCTCGGAAGACAAAGCCGTGACAAATGGGCGTCAAAGTTTCAAATTCTTTTCTAGTGATTTCTTATTTTAACGCAGAACATTAGTTTATCAATCATGCATTGAGGAGCAGATGGAAATTTGAATCGCGATTCTACGACATACCGTTCAGGAGTAAATCGTGTTTAAACCGTATCCGTTAATAAAACGAAAATTGAAAATTGAGCCACAATTTTCTTTTTAATTGGTCGAATTACCATGTGTTTAGTATCATTTTTCTCATCTTAAGACGACAAACCAGAATTTGGTGTCAAAACGCTTAAAAAGTCAATACCCGCTAAAGTTAAAATCGGTACTGGGCCCCGCCTCCCTTCGGGCTCGCAGGTAGGTCGGCCCTCCCCCATCTGGGCGAGACCCGACGGGACTCGGCGCACAGAGTCTTGCTGAGGACTGTAGGGCCCAGGTCAGAGTTACTGCACAGAAATGTTGTCGCGGACTCTAGCCGTTCATCCCCTCGAGAAAAGTGCCTGTGCGTCGCACATTCGATACAGCGAGGTCACCTTCAACACATATTAAATACCTGGCGGCCATATGACTATCTTGCAAAAAAAAATAATAATAAACCAAGTCCTGCCAAAGTTCTAGTGATTGATTCCAAAATATTTTTTACTGTTCTCCGCTGAGAGCGGCAAACGACAGCCGTATGGCAAGCCAATCCAGGAGTCGAGACGGGAGCGGGGAAGACAGCCGTTTCGTAGGCGCTCGCCTCGGACGCGCCGCGCCAGGCGGTCCGAAACCTTGCCCTGGCAAAAAGCGATTCTTGCATATTACATTCTTGCCGTGGGGCCACAGGAGGGAGGAAGGGAGAGAGGGAGAGAGGGAGAGAGGGAGAGAGGGAGAGAGAGAGAGAGGGAGAGAGAGAGAGAGAGAGAGGATGGAGGCAGAAAGAAAGGGCGGGAAGGGGAAGGGATGATATTGTCCAGCGTGGAACGCGCCGTGGCGTGGTGGGGACGGGACAGCTGCCGTAAGCAGTCCTTTAATATTGAAAACCAATTTATATGTTAGTCGCCGGACTAACACACGAGGCGGGGGCCTCTGAGAGCGTACGCGTGGAGTGGGAGGGGAGGAGAGAGAGCGAGCGAGAGAGGGAGAGAAAGAGAGTTCCCGAGGGAGATAGAGGATAGAGGAAGACTAAGGGTCCCTAACGGCGTATTACGCGAGTGCCAGCCAGACAAGCCAAAAGGGGTAAGGGTAATACCGGTGTGTCCTTAGTTTCTATCAGAGCTCAGCTCCGAAACGAGGACAGAGGGGACAGGGAGGAGGCCCCGCCCCCGCCCCGCCCATGCCCACTTACTGTCCTCGCATTGCATCAGTGCCGCCCTTACGTGCATCCCCGCGCGCGCTGCCCTCACCGCCATCCTGTAACATCCCGAAAACCACGGGCCCGGCCCGGCCCGCACCGCGAACCCGATACAGCACGAGTCGGAAACCCCGCTAGGACAGGGCGCTGCAACACGGGGGAGGGGGAAGGGGAGGGGAGGGGTTGTATTGTGATGACAATACGAAGAATCCCGTCGGGTCGGGCCGGCAGCGGACCGGCCAGCAATGCGATCGAAATAATAATTTAGCGAGGCATTTCCTCCCTCCCCTCCGCATATACACACCCCGTCCCCCTCCCGCCAATGCCGACGGCATCTGCATAGGTGAATAGCTCGAGTGTCCGCACACCCTGAGCCGACCCCACCCGCCCGGGAGGGAGGGAGGGAGGCACCATCCCCTCCCCTGTCGTCAGCCCAATACGAACAATCATGTAATAGCTTCATCAAGGCCCGTGTCGGATGTCGCTAGCCAGATCTTACAGTCTCTCTCTCTCCCCCTCCCTCTCTAAATTGCTACCCCCCCCCCTCCCCATCTCACTCCATCACTTCCGCTATAATCGACTCAGGTTTCCGGTGTCACTGGACAATATTCGTCAAGCCCTCTGCAAAGAAATAAATAGAGAACGCACTTTTTTTTTCGCAGTGTGTCATATGATGTGATGCAACGCGAAGTAAAGAGGGGTCAACGCGGGACGGAGTCGGGTGAAGGGGGAGGGTGTTCTGACCCTGATGAAGGCGAGCTGGAGAGTCGCGGGGCGGGGTGGGCGGCTGGGGAGGAAGGAGAGGGAGAAAGAATGGGGTGGGGTGGGGACAGAATAGGGGTGTGGTGGGGGTGTCACGAGGTGTCAAAACCGTTTAGACGATACCCCTCGTACGCAATAAAGAGGACGGGCAGGGTGAAAACACAAGCACGAAGAGCGAGGAGCGCGTCAAAAATATTTGCCGGCTGTTTTTGCTGGGCGGTGACGCGCTGGGCGCCACGCGACGCGGCCCCGGCAGTCGCCACTTTGCGAGACCTTCGAAGGGGGTTGTCATTGTGGCCATTAGGCGATACGGCCCTTACAAGCACAGCCCCCCTCCTCAACCAGCTGTTACAGACAAAACATGCTAATTTCACTGCCGGCTTGGTCGGTCGGTGGGTGGAAAAGAGGGGTGGGGGTAGCGCGTCGGCGGTGCAGGGCGGGGCGGGGCGGGGCGCGACTACCCTAGTATTATCATTCTTTCTCATCCCCTTTCACTTTTTCCGTCCCCTCTCCCTCGCCGAGGTAATTCGTTCCTTATCTTCCCTCCCTCCCTCCCCGCCCCGCCCCTGCTCGCCGCCGCCGGCGCCCCATCCACTTGTTCCTTGAGGCTTTGCTTGATCGTCAGCGACCCCCTTTCCTAGCCCGTTTGGCACCCCGGCAAGCGCCAAGCGCCAACCTCGCCATTCTCGTGTACTTGTATATTCTAGACAAGACGCGTCAACTTGGGTCGTCTGCCGTACTGCAATCACAGCAAACATTTTAGCGCGAAGTTCCTGGTTGATTTCGGAAATATTCCCAGTTTTGTGTGACGCATGCGCAGAACGCATAATGGACAGATTTCAACATTTTACAAATTATTTGTTTTACATGTTCTGCGTGCCCGGCAGATAAAAATAAGCCGGTCCTACTCAGCTTTGTTTTTTTTTTTTTTTTTTATCAGTTTTCCGTCATTATATCATCGAACATCGTGTTAAATATTAAAATGCAACACATAACCTAACAAAGTTGCGTCGGGAAACAGCTACCGGGAAGTGCTTTCCGGAATCAACAGGGAACTCCACGAAAAAATATTTGCTATGATATACGCTGCTCATTCCGTCTCGTTTTCTATTTTCTATCGTCCTCTCCGAGCGGCTGCGGTCGGCCCGGGGGCGGCCCTACAGTAGGATGGCCGCCCACCCCTCCTCTCCCACCCCACTCGTCCCTTCTTCACCCTTCCCTCCTCCCACGGACGCAGACGGCGGGGCAACAAAATTCCGCAAATCTCGCAAAGCGCACATTCCATAAATCAAGGATGCAAATCTTGCCACGCGCTCTTTACACATTCGACCCACATGTCCCGCACCTCGAAGGGCGCGGGATTGAAACGAGGGGAAGGACGGGGCGGGGGGGGGGGGCACAAGGAAGGGCCGTCCCCCCCTCCCCGGCCGCTGCCCTGACAGATGAGGGGCTAATCAAGGCGGGCATGCAAAGTGGCCCGGGCCTGGCTGGGCCTGGCTGGGCCGGGCCGGGCGCCACTCGGCGCCACTAGCCCACCGTCCCGTCCCGCGCAGCGCCCCGCCCCGCCCCGCCCCGCCCCGCCACGCCACGCCAGGCCGCGCTCAATCCTGCACACAAGCCGGCCAAGTCGGTGGCTACTCCTACAAGGGCATACTGGAACTAAAAGGGGGCAGAGGCAGAGAGTGGTGAGCGGGCGGAGAAGGGGGCGGGAGGCAGCGTCAAAGAGAATTAAGGTGGCGCCAAAGTGCGGACCGCGGGCGGGCTGGGAGGGTTTGAACCCGGGACCTTACTAATTGAAGTGACATTCATGGGTTTCCCCTACCCACTCAGCTGCCCACCCGAGCGCGGTACCCACGCCAACAAACCACAAAACCTCTTCATTTCTGTACAACACTCATGGCTGCCCGTACTCCACTCCACGCATCTCCGCAGTGACCAGACCGGGCTCACATCGGCGCGACGTGGAGGAGGACAGGGGAGGAGGAGGCACGGCCGGTAAAAGAAAAAGTAAAAACACAGGAAAATTGTTTAGGATTCAGGTCGCGACGTTCATTCTGTCTGTCTGCCGCCGTGTTGCGGACAAACTCAATTTGAATATTTCTCAATCGGTCAGCACAGCGCGAGGGAGGAGGGGAGGGGGTGAGGGTCCTAGCGGCCCTTCTTGTCCCCGCGTGAGCCCCGCACCAACCCCCCTAGCCGAACGCCCCAGCCCGCCCCGCCCCGCCACGTCACGCGACGTGCCCTGCACATCTCGTCACATCCTCTGCGGGACCCTGCCCTCGGCAAATAAAACATTAGCCAGCACAAGTGCCTCTCTCCGGGATCAAGTAGACACAAAGATGGCGAAAGCCCTCAGATTTTTGGCTCCTCGCATTTTCCCTGAATTTTCCCTGTATATAAGGTAGAGATTAAAAAGATAAAAAAACAGCGAAAGTAGAACAATAAAAGTCTTGATCAAGATCCCGAATGTTCTAGACGCCGGTCCATCTCCACACAAAGTACAGCTTGAGCACGGAGCCATTACCCACCTACTGCCCCCTTCCCTTCCCCCTCGCACTCTCTCTCCCTCCACCTTCCACCCACACATACCCACACATACCTTGTGCTAATTACTTCTGGATACAAATTGTTTCCAACTAAACTAATTTCATGGAGACAAAACATCTGAAGGGTCGGATTAAGAGGGGTGGTTGGTGTAGGGCGGGAGGAGTGGGAGAGGGACAAGGGGGTGGGGTGGGACGAGGAGAGGGGGTGCGACAAGAGGATGGGCGCAGAAGGTTGCACGAACGACTTTGAGAAATATTTTGGATTCCAAACCGGCAATAAAGTTCAAATTGGATTCGATGCGGTGAAGCGGCGACCCTTATTAGAAACATGTCGGATAATACGAACGGAACACAGCGACCAATTCGTGTTTTCATCTTTCTTTTTATTGATTTCTTAATATTTAATAATTATTGCTGACCGAAATCAACGACAATTATGGAGCCTCTTCTCCAATAATGATATCGCAAGACAAAGATGAGGAGCAGACACTCATATTCAGAAACGACACGATTATTGAAATGAAAGTTCAGTCGAATGCCAGGAGTGTAGGTCTGGCGGCACGCCACTCCACAGTACGCCACGAATACAAGAAAAGGAGTAAGCTAAGGGGGGAAAGGAGTTGGAGGTGGGGGGAGGGGGGGCGTTAGGAAAGGGAAGGGGATAGGGCAGACAGACGGACGCGGGGTTTCGTGAGTCGAAAATAATAGCATTTAACGTCGAAAACGGCTCGAGGCAAGTCTCCGTGGAGGCGAGTCGGTCGATAGGAGGAGGCCATACAACCCACCACTGTTCTCTCACGCAGTCACGATCAACAACAAAAACATCAAAAGTACCAAGACAAAATCCTTTTTCCGACGCCATGACTTAGGCTCCCTACTTGGCTATTAGGTTTTACTGGCTAGATATTTTACAACTATTTCACACCACCAGTTTGAAACCGTTTTAATCTCTTGGCATATTACGACTCTGGCTCTCCTCCCCGCCAGCCCCGCAGGCATTCCATGACCCTGCAACAACTTCTTTTATGGGCTGCCATTACTGAATCGTTCCATCCACGGGACTGGATTTGTTGTTTGAACTTCGACATTCACCGCAAACTTCACTTCCAAACGCATTCTGTGGCAACACAATAGCACCCACAGAGAAACAAAAGAAAAATACAGATGGAAAGCTTTAAATGTCCAGGAACATTTAGTATTTTTTTGTAAGAGAAAAAAACGGAAGATAATGAAAAATGTGTGAGGGGAATAAGGGGAAGGGTGGGGTACGAGAGCGTTGTTTTCTCTTCATTCCTATTGTCTCCTTTTTTCCCGCCTTACAGGTAGTGATTTCGTTAAGCACAGCTTGTAAGGATGTAAGGAAGAAAGGGGTAAAGGCAAGAGGAGAAGAGAGGGGAAGGAGATGTAGTTGTACTCCAGCATCCAGCCCAGCGGTTGGAGGAGAGGGGAAGGGGGGGGGGGAGCGAGACGTGTCCTATCGGTGTGGGAAAGCGGAGCCATGAATGACCGCGCGTCATTTGCGCTTTCAATTCCAGGTATTTCTCAATTAAACAGGACCGTTCTGGCGCAGTTCATTTTTTTTTTAACAAAAATGGCGGGTCTTTAAAGCGTAATTGAATGATTGATTAATGAACTTTGGCGGAGGAGCGCTCCAGCAGACTAGACCCGGAAGAACTGGAGCTGTTCGCGAGCCACCACGCCCCGCCACGCCCCGCCACGCCCCGCCACGCCCCGCCACGCCCGTAACAACATGCGCTCCAGCCAGCAGTTTCCATGGCAACGGCTCGGTGCTCCCCCCCCCCCTCTCTCCCTGGCGAGGCGTGGCGTGGCGTGGCGCGGCATCGAGAGCCGTGCTCTCACAAAGCAAACCACCATTATATCCGTTTCATTAAGATGTTGGATAATGAGTTTTGCGGAGACAATGTTAATGAATAGGAACCGTAGGAGAGACCCTGCGAGAGGAAGAACAGCCTGCGTGCGAGGCCAGGTGGGAGGAGAGGAGAGCGAGCTGAGAGTTGGACTTATCGAGCATTGGCGCAGGTGCGAGAAGACGGCCCGGGCCGGACACACCCTGCCATGCAAACCAATCCAGGCGAACAGTGCTTTACGATGCAGGATAAGTCAGGACCAATTTGTCAATCAGACCACCATCTTCACAAAGGAGCGGGCGAGCCGGTCTGTCTGCGGGGAAGGGGAGGGAGAAAGGCAGGCGGACGGACGCACGGCCAGACGGACGGGCGAAAGGCAGACAGACAGACCTGCCGGGCCAGCCAACCTGACGACTGCAAACCGACCGCTAAACCGGTTCCTCATCGCCTCAACATCACCAACATGGCCAACAACAACAACAAGAGCCGAGCCAACAACAACAAGCGGCCAGGAACAAAGTCGGTGACAAAATCAAGATAGACAGGACGCCACGAGACGGTAAACGGAAGCAATTCAGAGCGATGTAAGACCGCAAAATTGCGTTTCTCCTGGCACTAGGCAGTTTTAACTGTAACCGAAGTTCGCCACGGTGTCTGCCGAATTACAAAGGTGTCCAGCACCCCTTTCATTTGAAGAGACTTCCGCGATTATCAAACGTTCTCCACACGAGGAAAATTCACAACACTACAAATTCGTATGAAACCATATAATCATCTCATAAATTACCCCATCAAACCACTTCGTCGGTTATGCCGCACAATACTACCATCTGATAGTCGAACTTCGGCGCCCCGCTTGCGCGCGCGCGCGAGAGAGTTTCTCTTGTCCGACCTCCGCCCCGGAGCTGTCCGCTCGCACTGCGTACCTCCCGGTACCCCCCGGTACCTCCCGACACCGGCCGGGCCGGGCCGGCGCTTATCAGCAGGCACCCGCCTTTTAATTGATCAACTATCGGCTCAAATTAGCCGGCGTTATCTAGACTGCTAATAAGCCCCCCGAGTGGGCACGGGCTTGTTGTTCGTGGGCTTTGGCCGGCCGGCCGGTCGGACACTGTCTCCTGACCGGGCCGGGCCGCGCTACTTGCCAGCAGCTGAGGATCAAGTGCGACATTTTGGCGCCCCCTCAGAGAAGCCAGCAATAATTAGCAGAATTGCGAGAGATAAGGGAGGAAGAAGACGAGGCCTTTTACGCCGGCCAGCCGGGGGGGACACGGCTTAATCAAATGATCCTCGCCGGGATGAGTCATCACCATAATCAGGAAATTGGTTTTCGGAGAGAGAGAGAGAGAGAGAGAGAGAGAGAGAGAGAGAGAGAGAGAGAGAGAGAGAGAGAGAGAGAGAGGATGGTGATAAGGTAATAGGAGGCCGGGCCAGCAACGCCCGCTGCCCCGCAGTCCAGAACAAGCACACCGAGGTGCTCTCCCCGCGCCCCGCCGCGCCCCGCCACGCCCCGCCACGCCCCGCCGCCAAGGCCCGACGATATGAATCTTCCTAACTGGCCGGGTTCCTTGCAGCCTGCAGGTCAGGTACGAGCGGGTAGGGGGCCGGGAGAGGAGGGGAGGGGAGGGGCACCACATACCACATGTGACCCCCACAGGGTGTTGCTCGCCTCACACAACACCTAGCGGCCGACAAATTTATTCGGGCGGAAATGGAGTTCAAAATGCATGCTAATCTCCTAGATGCATCAAAGCAGTTTTGCAGAATTAAAATGGGGAAAAAATAATAAAAAGGAGGAAATGTAAAAAAGTTTTTACTACGAAAAACGCATTATTCCAGGCAAAAAAAAGCCGCTGCTCAGCTCGCTCAGGGCAAAAGACGACAGCAATTGCAAAGGAGTACGGCGCATTGAGGATTCCGCGCGAACGTTTGCTCTCGCGTTTTGCAGCTCGGCCCGGCCGGGCCCTGCAGAGTGTGCAGCGGGGAGGGGGAGGGGAGGGGAGGGGAGGGGGACGCGCCGAAGGAGAGGAGGCGGCACGGACAGGAGGAAAAGAAAATGCGAAAGAGCGGGAGAGGAGAGGAGAGGAGCGGGCGGGAGGGAGGGAAGACGGCGGAGCGGAGGGACGAAGGAAGAGGGATGAAGGTGGTGGGCGTAGCGTGTGTGACAGAGGCTCATTTGATCCCATTGTGACAAATGTATTCAGTGATTGGCCGATTGTACGCCTCTGCCCTCCGTGCCCTAATGAGGGCCCGCTGCGGCGGTGGCTGCGGCTGCAGCACCAGCCCCCCCCCCTCTCTCTCTCTCTCTCTCTCTCTCTCTCTCTCTCTCTCTCTCTCTCTCTCTCCCTCCTTCTCTCGTGCAGCTCGCAGAGAAACGGCCGACCACCAAACTCACCCAATCCGGGCGCGCGAGGATTACGTTCCACCGCCTAAAATTTACTATTATTTACCGTCGGGGGGCGCAAGGAGAACACGGCCGCAGCGACACCCTGGTCACGTGATCACGACGGCCGGCCGGCGCGGGGACGGGACGGGACGAGACGAGACGAGACGGGGACGCGGCGCGAGGATGACGATGATCGCCGCAGAGTCTCGTGCTGGGAGCGTTCCGAAAATAGTAAATTGGAGTAAAACCGAAATAGATTTGAGATGGTTACAGCGGCAGGCAGGCAGGCGGGCCGGCTCACGCTCACACGGCCATCATTCAGGCGGGCGGGAGCGGAGCCGCATTCAGAGAATCTCTGTGCAGTTTTCCTCTGCACCCCCCTCCTCTCTCTCTGCCACGTCTGCCTCGCACATGCTCCAGACTTCATTATTTTGACAGGATAGAGGTAAACCACGCACCGCCTAATGGTTAGGGCCGCCCGGCGATAACGCTAGGCGCCCGCCCCGCCTGACGGCAGCGCCAGCAGCAGCGGGCAGGGAGACGCTAGGGCTGCGTCTCACTCGGAACGGATCGCACTGCCCGCCCCGCCCCGCCTGACGCACGACGAGGAAAACCGGCCGCGCGTGATAACGATATGATTCTCGGTACACATGAGGTATAATGTGAGCAAAAACTAAACACTCGCGCAGACAAGAATCGTACAAGAATGAGAATGAAAAGTTCGCAACGGGAGTGTGTTTTCCCTTCCCAGCGCGCTCCCCCCCTTCCCGTTTGGCGTGCTCACATTTTAATATTTTTTTTTTTTTTCAATTCCATTGGTGCCCTGCCTCTTTCACCTCCGCCGCTCCCCGCCTCCACGCCCGCCCGGCCCGCCCCGAGGGGACCTTTGTTTGGCACCGCGCCCGAGCAGCCACTATGATCTGCTAAGCGTTCGGTAACGGCAGCAGGCACTGCTCCGCCTCCTCAGCGAGCGCCTGCGACACACACACACACACACACACACACACACACACACACACACACACACAAGTGGCGGGTCAGTGTTCCACCCCCAGCAAATCATACGGCGAGGTGCGTTTACTATTTAACCCGCCCGCCGCGGGACCCATACGTTGAGCAGGGCCTCGGGGGGGAGGAGGAGGAGGAGGAGGAGGAGGAGGCGCCCGCATTAGCCCGCGCCGGACTGACTGTTTAGCGAGGCCCGCGGGGCGGGGCGGGGCGGGGCGGGGCGGGGCGGGACCGCCGGGCCCACGGGACACACACACAGGGAGGCTGAGATATTTATGTCTCCAGAGAAGATTCAAATTGGATGGCGCTTGGAGGGTGAGGGGGAGGGTAGGGTCGCCTGGGTACAGGTGCGCCAGATTAAGAAACAATGATACTATATTGGCCAATCTCTGTCGCATCATGGCCCGCCCCCCCTCCCATTTGCATAAAGACCCCCCGGCTGCGCGGCCAGAAAACCACTTACGCGAGGGTCGGCCAATAAATCACGTGATCGAGTTGAGTCCTATGGTGAGTCTCGCGTCCACAGGAAAGTTCCTCCGCAGGGCGGCAGTGCCATGGCATGGAGGGACGAGAGGTTTACCTGCAACAGAAGAAACACCAACACTTAGGACTTTTGTAAGTTGCAGATTTAAATTGAGACTACGAACAGTTAAATAAGTCGCGCCCATTGGTATGTATCCCGAGGAGTAACATCAACGCATCGCTGTTCAAATGAGAAGCGGAAGAAAGAAATAAAGAGAAGGCATCGAAAGGGGTATACACGAATGAGAGGCAAGAGGGACAGGGAGAGAGGGTCGTACGGAAGAACAGAGGGGAGGAGGGAGTGGGCGAGAGGGGAGTGAGAGGGGGAGGGGAATAGGAGACAAAGGGAGGAACAGGAAGGAATACGAGTAAGGCACGGGGGAGGGAGGGAGGGGGGGGCGCTCAGCCCGCGCCCTTCGTTCGCACATAAATCAGGAGGAGCGATTCAGCAAACAGTCATTGTATTATTTTCCGCGAAGCTGAAATAAATCAGGGGAGGTACAGAGGAGGAATAGCGGCCTAGACAGGCGGGCGAAAAACCAGCAGCAGGAACGCAAGCTAGGCGGGCGCCCGCGCGGGCGGGCTGGACGAGTGGAAAAGGCAGATTCACGTTCGCTGTGGGCGTGGGGGGAGGGGGGATTTCAAAATGTAAACCACACTTGTTCATACACACACACACGCGCGCGCGCATTGACAAACTCCCTCTACTCCTACCTTCCCGAAGGGCTTATTTGCCTCCCGCATGGCAGGCGGGGTGGGGAAGGGGAGAGGCGGGGGCAGGGTGACATGTCGATATTCGGAAGATATGTGTCTAAATAATTATCATAGAGGAGCAGCACTGGGGCCCGGCCGCGCGGCCGGACGCACCCGTCACGAGGCTAATATGAAGAAGATGTATCGGTGCGTATTCATCAAAGAGAATGAGAGGTGGGGGGAGAAGGGGACGGCGGGTGGGGCTTTAGTTGTAACACCGGTCCCTGGCATCTCCTCTCCCCTTCTCGCCAAACTATTCAATGACATTGCCATTCAATAACGTGTCTATCCTGCTCCCACGATCGTGACCCTGTCGACCCTCGTCTCCTCTCTCTCTCTCTCTCTCTCTCTCTCTCTCTCTCTCTCTCTCTCTCTCTCTCTCTCCTCCGGGAACCCGCACACCTGTGCCGCCCCCTACGCATCCCAAACGGCTAATTGACATGCGGTGCCCGTTATTACCGACAATTTCCATAAATAAAAGAAAGGTATGAAATAATATATCACGACACACACACACACACACACTACATAGTCACCAGACCGCCCGCCACGCATTCAAAAAGCTCAAATCAAATTATTTTATTTTAGTGAGCCAGACGTAACTATAACTTCTGCAGCCTGCGTTGCCTGCGTTGCCCTCCGCCAGTCTCCTCCTCACATACAAACCAATATCCAGCTTTGGCGGATCCGACTATAAGCTAAATTGCCGCCCGGACATGCACCTCGGACACGCAAAGGGACGCTCGCCCGGCCCGGCCCGGCCCAACGCCTCGAGCTGGCGTCCGAGGCAGCGCAGGGCGTCTCGCTCTCTCCTCCCGGAGGCCGCCGAGGAGGCGGTGCGGTCACTCCGGACGCGTCCCGCCCGGGTCAGCGACTCGCTCGCCTTGAGCTCAGCACGTCCAGAGACAGGCAACTTTTCGAACGCGCTCTCGCTACCTATGGGCTCGCGCCGAACTCAGCCACCCGCTCTCCCTCCCTCTTGGCATGTGGGGAAGGCAGGCAGTGACATTAATTTCTCCTGATTCAGATGCGTTTATATTGAAATATATATTCATATAGTTTATATGGTTTAGCTATTTTAATCCAATTCACGTGTTTTATGAATTCAATTTTCTCCCACGCGAGTTTGCGGGTCAGCTATGCCCTACGGCGGTACAACACACTCCGACAGGGCTCCGTGTATAATAATTCGCTCAGCTTTCCATGGGAACCTGAATCGCCTGCGGCCGCGACCGACTACCGTGGCGAGATAGTAATAATGGTTACGGACTTGACTTTCCTAGACGTAAAAAAAAATCCATAGTTCAAATTCATGAGTTCTTTCAATTTTTGTCGAGACAACGGGCCCGGAAGTGACAACACAGACTCATCATCGACATACGATACTGAAGTGTCCTGTGAGTTCACACTTTACAAAAGCCAAGGCACAATAGCCAGGTAAGAAGGACGCTACCTGGACCACAAAGACCAGCAGTCGGAGATGCCCCAGATACACAATAACCTACACTGCCGAAAAACCTGCCAACACATCTCTGCGAATAGTAGGTACACTGGAAAGGAATCACTCCGACATCGTCCTCACATATCATCAATCATACATTCTAAACAATACCGCTAAGCAGCGTCAATATGTTTACTTTACTAGGGTATGCTAGTGCTTTTAAGTCTATTCAAACAGAGCCCTGACAATGTTCGACAATTCAGGGTATTAGAAGCTGAGATTGGTTTACCGAATATCCACAGGGCGCCCTTCAGGCCCTCTCTTGCCCCATGCAGTAAGTTTCGCACATACTTGATCGACAAACACTCATTCCAAACTATGACGCCTGTTAAGATATAAATAAATAAATAAATAAATAAATAAATAAATAAATAAATAAATAAATAAATAAATAAATAAACTAAAGTTTTCGGAGCATGCACCCTTACTCCTCACTTGCTGTCATACTAAAGATGCTTTCTCTCTTTCTCTCTCACAGGCGACATGCGGCGACAAACGAGGGCAGTGCTTAACGAGAAAATGCTTGTTTGGAGGGGCGTGGCGGGGCGTGGCCGACGATGGCTATCTCTGTTTGCTACACGACTTGCAGCAGCACCATCCCCAGGTGGATGCATCTACCTGCCCGGCCGGGCCCGGGCCCGCTCCTTGCAATTTGGTGGTGGGTGGGTGGCTGGGTGGCGCGGACCTCGCCAGGGTGCACAGTAAATGACGGGCTCGCAGGGAAAATAATAAAAACTATCATTATCAAAAGTTTGGAAAGTGCGGTATCACTGCGACGGAATAAGCCACGGCCTCCCCGCCAGCCGCGTGTAATACACGTGCGGACACACGGCGACAGGCACAGGGGGAGGGTCCGAGCACGCTCGCACGGCACCTGTCAGACGCCATGGATGTGGTGGGGACGGCGGTGGGGAAGGGTTAAGTATATGAGGGACGGGGGAGGGGCTGGGCGGGGGGCGGGGGCCGGCGTCGGTTAGTGCCTGGCCGGGTCGGGCCGGCCGAGGCCCCCTCCCCTAGCCTCATTAGCATGGCCGCCAGAATATTTACATCGAATTTATCATTCGCCGCCCCTCCACGCCCCCCTGCCCCGCTCCCCGCTCCGTTGCTGGCGTAGTGCAGAGTCGACGATAAGTTTGTAGAGACAGGAAGGCGGGCGGGGGTTCCGGGGGGGGGGGGGGGGGATGCAAAAGAAAGGGGTGAATGAAAGATTTCGACCTACATTCCACACTAGACACACACACACACTCGGTGCGAGGCTTCAATGAGGGGCCCGCGTGCGTGTTACGATACGACACTGAACGGCACATGCAAAGACTTTCCACACCGAGCCGATCGGCAAATGATGTGTGTTTTCTCTTGGGCTGCTGCTGCTGTTAATGCTCGCCCATTCGATGCGCGCGATTCTCTCTCATGCTCCCCTCGCATAACGAGCGCCACGCTGGCGGGGCGGGGCGGGGCGGGGCGGCGGCGACGCTCGTACGGCGCGGCGGCGCCGCCATGCGGAACGCCCTCCCCTCCCCCCCTCCGGTTCCGCCCCTGTCCGGCAGGCCGGCAGGTCACGCTAGGCGGGCGCGCGACGCGTTCGGATATCCATACATCCTCTGCCCCGCTCAGGGTCACCGCGGCACGTGCTCGCGCCGCCCGGGCCATTCACTCCACGAGACAATCCACTTTCAAATGGAAAATACAGCCGCCGGTGCCGGGTGTCGAACCCGTGGTCCCGCCGCCGGACCGCGCCGCCGGACCGCGCCGACGCCATGCAGCCGGCCAATATAATAAAGGGTCTGGAGAGCAATATGCCACCCACGGGCAGCCTGGGACGGGCTGGGCCCTCGGACTGCTCGTCTGTATGATTTGTTCCACACGACCGGGCCGGGCGGGCCGGGGTCCTCGACGCCCTCCAAGGGCCTGCTCTAAGGTCCTCTGGGAGCGTAGGGGGCCCGAGACCCGCCGCCCCGCCCCGCCCCGCCCCGCCCCGCCCCGCCCCGCCCGGCCCAGGAGGCTGCGAGTGCAGCCGTCCTCATAGGTCTGCTGTGGGTGAAGCGCACCTAAACCTCCTGTGTCCTGCACGCGTGGTTTGTCAAACTTTCATAAAGCGCGGAGCGCGATTTCTCATAGCGGGAGCGCGTGGGCTCCAGCTAGAGCTAAAGTCCTACAGAGCGAGCATCAAACACGTTGAGGCGAGGCGCATCGGCAGTTGTTGGCGGATCAGAAAGTGAACGACAGTGTAACGACGTATTGACAGCGATGCTCGACAACTCGCTATGAGAAATTACTAAGACAGCTTTTGCGCAGGTATGGCAAATCGCGCGCAACGCTGAAACGCTTCTCTCCTATGTAGGACTCTATCCTGTGTCAGCCAGGGTCACTGTCACCCTATGGGGACGACCCACAGACACCACGTCCGCATGCGGCCCAAATACAGGTTGGGCAGGACGCAACATAAATGTTGCTCTTCTTTGAGTCGAGCCCAGCCGGCCTCGCACTACAGGCGCGCGGGGAGCTGGTCTCAGCAGCTGCATGGACCTCATCCCGTCCCGTCCCGCTCGAATCGGGTAAAATTACAGCCAGTACATTTTATTAGTACCTGGTGATTGGACGACGGTCCCCCGCCCGTCCTTCGCTCGTCTTCCCCCCGCTGAGCTTTGATGGCCCGGCCCCGGCCGGCCGGCCAGGCAGGCAGGCAGGCAGGCAGCCGGACAGACCGGGCAGGCAGGCAGGCGGTCGGGCAGCTGTTGGCCGCAGCTCTATACATCCATTCCATCCATTCAGACCACCAAATATCAATGCCACTCCACAAACAAAAAAGCCCGGCTGCTTCGCGTAGTCCACAGTGACCCGTCCGCCCCGAAACCTTTAGTCACCAGAGGGACCTCGGGTGTTTCCCAATTAAACTGCAATTTTGCGAAAACATCGTGCGTGGAGGTTCCACAGCAGTGTAACAGGCAGTCCAACCAAATGGCGTTACCGACGACCTATCTACCCCCCAATATTACTAACAAAATCGAAGAGGGGTTACAATTTCCTCCTATGCCTGTGGGAATCAGAACACGGGACACGACTTGGTCCATATACAGGCACGCACACAAACTCAGAGACACACAATTACAATCTCCATAAAATCATCATAAAAGTGGGAGAACCGACACAGTGACACTGAGACCAGGTGATATGGCGATTATAAAGTAATCGGAGCTCGGGATTGAGGCTCCGGGTGCGGCGCGGCTCGGCGGGCGCGGCCGGCCGCGGGTCCGGAGCCATTTAAACGTTTTTACTTCGTGGACCAATTAAGTGGATGAGAACTTGGGGAGATAAGCCGAGGGGGAAAAGAGTTTTTAATGGGGAACACTCATGACACGTATTCTTCCAGCAGCAGCAGCTCCGACTTGGCAAGCGGACGCGAGAATGCACGCACACAGACACGGCCGCGCGCGTGCACACACACACACACACAGTCACGGCTTCGCGGATTGTGCACGGGCCAATTTGGCAAATAGCTCCCTCCCTCCCCACAGCTGAGCTGACTAGGTGCGGCTGCGGCGGCAGCGAAAGAAGTAAAAGAAAGAGAAGCAAGCCCGGCCCACACTGTTGAATGGGGAGCAAAAGAGAGAGGGAGAGAGAGAGAACGAGAGAGGGGAGAGGGGCGCAACACAATAAGGCGGGTACAAAATCTCTTCCTTAAGTGCAAAGGGAGCGGCCAGGGAAGGGGAGACCGAGATTGCAAAACGGCTTTTGGCTAAATTTCGTACACGCTGCTCATTTCGCGCACACACACTCACACACCAACTCACACAAAGACACTCGTACGTACGTGTCAAAACGGTATGGCCCATTCTACGAGTGTGAGCCCGTACACACACACACACAGACGGAGTTGAAATTTGCAGGAAACTTACAGGCTCGCTACACCTCGCCACGCCACGCGCCGCCTGCGGTTATGTCTCACACGCGGGGCGGGGCCGGGGCGCCGGTCTGATTAGCCAACTCAGTTGACAGCAGTCAACCTAAACGGACCCGGCCGGGCCAGGGGCCTAGGGGGCCCTAACCAGGTGGCAGGGGGCGGCGCGGGAGGCAAAACCGCGGGATGGCGGGGAAAGGGCGGCGCGGGGCGGGGCGGGGCGGCGTCGAGCTGCGGGGGACGCGCGATACACGGCCAAAAACGGAGCCTTTGTACTTCGGCCTTGTAAGGTCCTTTTTCGAACGGAACACTTTTTGTTTTTTATGAGCCTTTAGTCCAGTCATTTTTTTCGAAAAGAAACAATTCAAATTGAACGCACAAGATCCATATTGTGAAGAAAATGCCGTGTTTCAGGAGGAAAAGCAAAGAAAAACAAAAAACCAAAGACGGTACAAGACAAGTACAGAGCCCGGGCCGGGCCGGGCGGCGCGATACAGGCAGGCCCAGGCCTATGTGCTCGGCCTGATCTAGTGCAGCACACCGGCCTGCACACCCCATCATTTGGGCCCGTCGCTCTCTCATCTCCATACCTAATCCCATACCGCCAGTCATTACCGCTATCGGGGATACACCATCTCCTGGGCGGGCCGGGCCGCGGTGAACACACACTTGTAAAAGCGTTACTGCGTGGCCAACACACGCACACACTACCCACACACACGCACACACACACACACACACGGCGCGTGCGCAGTACCGTCCGTTTGTCTCGGCAGGCGCGCCGCGCCCGGTCCAAGTTGAAATTAGCGGCAGCAGGCACGCGCTCCGCGCCCCGCCCCGCCCCGCCCCGCCCCGCCCCGCCCCGCCCCACCCCACCCCCGCCCCGCGCCACCTCCCCCTCGGCCAATTTCATTAGCAGAAGCAACACTTTTGTCGTTGCGCGCGGGGCGGGGCGGGGCGGGGCGGGGCCGTGCGGCGGGGGCGGGGGCGTTTTAAACCACTCCACTTCGGGGGCTCCCTGGGGCTTAAGTGCCCACCCTCTCCCCGCCCCCAACTTCCGCGCGAGCGCGGACCCGCGTGGGCCCCCGCCGCCCCCGCCGCCCCCGCCGCCCCCAGCCTCTGTCCCGCTACGCGCCGCCACCGGCTGCACCCAGCCGGCCGGACAGAGGGAGACAGAGAGAAAGGCGAGGCGCGTAGGCTGGCTTGAAATAAAAAAAAAAATCCTGATTTTGAAAACAAAGAACTGTTAGAATCTAACAGTCTGTTAGATGTCGGTAACCCCTTAACTCGCTAGTCTATAAATGCGATGGAGGCAAACTTTTCCCTCGACGGTTTGAAATTAAAACAAATTCCTGTCATCTTTGGGCCTGGACTCACACATTGTCAGCAGGGGAGATGGGGGGTGAAAATGAGCAGGGCAGGGGACGGGTAGAGAGGGGGAGAGAGGGAGAGGGGGTAGGCGGGTTTGCATCGGGCGGAGCGCAACAGTGTTGCTAACCTCTCCAGCTGCACACGATGCGTTGGATGCGGTTTCATGACGCCGATAAAAAAGGTTCAGTCCGTCGACTGGTTTGGGTGAGCAACGCGAACTCGGAGTGGACCACGTGTTCGTCCACAAGCCTCGCCTCTCTCCCACCTGCTCGTCTCCCAACACCCCTCACGGGTACCCATAGGCCTAGTTTTATTTTTATTTTTGTTTTTTTTAATTTTTTTTTAAAGGCTCAACCGATTCCCCAACTACTCCGGTACTCGCGCGTGCATGTGCATACAACGCTAAAAATATGTTTTTTTTTTTTTTTTTTAAATCTCGAGATTTCGAGGGGCGAAACCGCAAAGTTGGCAACACACCTACCGTGACGAAGTTTTACCCTCTGTGAATGGGACCACGTTTCACATCCCTCCAGCCTGCGAGCCTGCCCGCCTCCCACCCCCAGCCCGCGCAGAGCGCCGCCACCAAGGGGAGGTAAGAGAGTTTTACACCCCCGCCCCTCCCCGCCCCGCTCGGGGGCGCCGTCTCGCAAATTAAACGCAGCACCTCACAACACAACTCCCCTCAACCCCTTCGCCACCCCACCACACCCCGCCACGCCCCCCGCCCCGCCCCGGCCCCATCGGCAGCCCGCGACAAGCAGGGTAAACATTTTCATGAGTCGCGGGGGGATTTTTACCCCGGTAAAAATAAATAAGCGCAACTTTAATGCCGGGGCACGCGGCAGAGGCACCACCATGGCGGCCAACGGCGCATTTGGAAAAATTGTGTGCAAGCCGTGGGGAGTGGATGTACCGCAAATCTAAATGTTGAAGGCGATAGCTCAACGAGCTTCATAGCGTTTCCTCATTCCGTTGCCGAACATCGCCGAGTCGAAACACTACATTCCTCACAGGCGGGTCGGATTGAGGCACACCGCAAATACGAAATCTGTGCCCAAAAACACAAAGATGACACCGACAGCGAGAAAGGAGTGTGTGAGAGAGAGAGAGAGAGAGAGAGAGAGAGAGAGAGAGAGAGAGAGAGAGAGAGAACGAGGAGAGAGAGCGGGTCGGGAAGGACACGACCGACGGCGGGGCGGGGCAAGGCAAGGCAAGGGTCCGCGCGCCAACTTGTATCCAGTTACAGGTTGGCTCTCTTTGTACCCCAGGTGAGTTTGACGTGTAATTCTATCCTTAACCCGCACCGCCCCCTCCTCCCCGCCCTGCCCCGCCTCTAACCTGCCCAACCTGAAGGCACTGCTGTGGCGGCCACCCCCACGCCCCGCCTCTTTCTCCCTTCTTTCACACACACGTTCACACACGAGGCCGCCTCACCTGCGAAACTGCTCCGCTCTGCCGGCGGCTTAGCCGCATATGGCACATTTACATCTTCAATTTTTCGCTCGAAAAGATCTGAGAATGGCGGCCGGCGCTGGCAATTAGCCGCACCTTGTTGTTGCTGGTGCTGCCGCCGCCTGCCGCTGCCGAACGGAGATGTGCAGTCCATGTGTGTAACCCCCCCTTCCCCTCCCCCTCCCCCTCCCCTCTCTCTGCTTTTTTAATGCCGCGTGGTAGAGGCTCCCGAGGCACAACATGCATACGACGGCATCATAAACGTCGGCCGGCGACGAAAAGTCATTACAGTTTCTACTCACTCCGACTGCAGTAGGACACTGATTGATTCGGCCGTTTCAATTACCTGCAACACAAAAAGAGAACGAAACTCGTTAGCGGTTTTCTTTCAACGGGCCCGGCCGGCCGGCCGGCCGTACATACACCTATTTTAAAACGTGTAGTAGTCGTGGCGGGGCGAACGTTTAAAAGAGCTCCGTCTTTTTGACAACTATCCCGCAACAGTCAAATTTCCGCACCCCGTCAAAAACGATGGTGTGGGCGACCGCCGAACGCTCGCCACGCTATTAAACTTCAACTTGTGTCGCAAATAGCGGCAGTTCATAACGACATGGAATTCCTGGCAAGTGACAATTTGGCGGCCGGAAGTGACGGCCCGCTGGACACAACAACAACAACAACAACAACAACACGGCCGCCTGTCCGCGCGCCCCGCCCCGCACTGTCCCGTTTAACACCTCCGTCCGTCGTCTGCTTTATTTTCTCCCCACAAATCACGTGCGGCCCGCGCGCGCACCTGCAGCCCAGACCGAGTCCGTGGCGCGGCGTGGCGCGGCGTGGCGGGAAAGCAGCGCAGCGCAGGGCGCAGCTGCATCGCTCTAAATACACTTCTTCTTCTTCCTCCACACGCGAGCAACAAGTTGCCGGCGCTGCTGCTGCTGCTGCCCTCCCTTCCCAATAGTGCCGGCAGCATCCAGGGCGAAGGAGGAAGCAGCGGCATGGGGGGGGGGGGGAGGCACAGGTGAGGCGAGCAGTCCGGGAGGGCCGGAACAAGGCTTGCCTCTCCACCCGGGCCTACACGGCCCCACTCGAAACAGGGAAGGGCTGAAGCCACAGGTAGACACACCACGTGCACAAAAAAATCGATACAATAACAATATAAGAAGTAGAAAAGAAAATTGGATTAGTCGTCATAATGGTCACCATACAATTACGTAAAGCGTTCGTCACCCGGCTGGTGTGGACGGAGAGGGACAACAACCTCCTCTTGACCGGCAATAATCATGACCAGCCGTCGGCCGTGAATAATCAGCCAATGAAAGAAACAAATCGCGGAAATAAGGCGCAGCGGCTGTGAGGGGGGGGGGGAGGGGGGAGGTAGGGGGGTCTAGACGGAGAACAATGAGGAGGGGCTCGAAGTAAAAAGAAGACGCGGCCAGCACGGCGAGCCCTGAGCCCTTGGACCGCGCCAGGCCAAGCCAGCACACCTAAATTCCAAGCCAGCCGGTCCGGCCGGGGGCAGGGGCAGGGGCAGGGCAGGGGCAGGGCAGGGGCAGGGGCAGGGCAGGGGAGGGCAGCGCTCGGGCTGCAAACGCCAGAACGGCCGAGCGGCAAAGGGCAGAACCCTCAACAGCCGGACCCGGGCGGCCCGAGCGGCACGGCGCGGCGCGGGTCAAAGGTCGCCGGAACAGGAAAATCGACAACGACAAAAGCCGTCCGAGTCGAAAAACGAAGACTATCCGCGCGCCGGGCCCTGCACCCAGCGGCACCAATATGTTGTGCCGGGCCGGGCCGGGGGCCGATAGCATCTTCCGTCACGTCAGTTTTTCAATTGCGAAACTGGGCATAGAGAGGCGCCTACTGCCTCTCCCTCTCCTGCCCCCCCCTCCTTCCACCTCCGCCCCACTCCGCCACTCTGCTGAAATTGATACTCAAATATTGATGGGGCGCGGGGCGGGCTCTCTCCAGCCAGTGGCTGCTCCTAAGCATTATTGCTCCCTATTCGCCCGGGCTTATCTTAACGCCCTGCTGGCAGCACACGTGTCCAGGTTACACCCACGCCCCGGCACGCCCCGGCACCCCGTCATATGTGCTCGACGACGGGCAGGGTGCTGAACAGAGGAGAGTCGCGGCTGTTTTTCAGCTAAACTGTATCGACTTTCACAGCCGCATATTGAGCGCCGGATTATAGAAGAATAACGCCACTTTCTCCGTACGAAAACTCGGAAATGCATTAATTTCAGCACCTTGATGAATGCAACTTTCTCCCAGCAGGGTGGGTGGCGGAGACATCGCGGATAGTGACACTTAAGAATAAATTCATTGTTTTTAGATTCGAAAAAAAGAACAGAACATAGCGATCGAAACATTGGTATACCCTTGACCTCCGAGACAGGGTCATTTCTTGCTATATTATTTAGGTGCGTCCAGCCAGCGCACTGGCCACCGGGCGACACGGGGCGGCCTGGCCTGCAGGCCGGGGCCCTCCTCAGGACACGGCACAACCGGTTTCATTGGCCTGACAGAACCTAGCACCTAACGGGGCGTGGTGGGACGGCGGGGAGGCGGCTGGCAAGAGACGTAAGGTGCGACTGTAACCCTCTCGGGTCCGCCCCGCCGGGGATAGCCAACGAGAAAGCTGATCACAACGCGAGAAAATACAAGGGTGTTTTTCGCTGTCCGCGTTGCGCCGAGCGAGCGCAGCGGTTCAGACCCCATTCCCATAGGCGGGACGGCTGCCTTCCTCCACAGCCATAAATGGGATTACACGTCTATCTTATCAACAAATAAAATTAGTCGATGGCCGTAATGTTGCTCGCTAGCTTAGCTTATCTCCGCGATAAAAAAAAAATAAACGACACGTTACCTTGGTCTCCCTTCAGCTTTGCGATACCGGGGATAGGTTTCTGCATTTACACTTGATGACGGTAGAAATTCGTCTAAAGAGCACGAGACAACGATTTTTCAATGCTGTTTTCTGAAAGAAACAAAAGCCTTCAATTTCAGGCCTGAAGTAACGCGCGGCAGAAGTCTGAATAGGGCCTTTACCTCAAGCAGAAAACAAGCCCCCGTAAACAGAGACACACTTTTGAATTTCCCGCCGTATTATGCCGCCTGCCTGCTGTCTTCACTGAGCGCGCCGCGGGCGGGGCGGGGCGGGGCGGGCCGAGGCACTGCCAGGCCTTATAAAGGCCGCTGGAGCCACAAATGAACTCATCAACACTCCAATTTACTTGGGGACGCTTACCGCGTGGGGATCAACTATGCAAAGTGAGGATGAAAATCCCATTCCGAGACGCGACGGGCACGACGCGTCGCCATGGCAACGGGAACCAATAAAGGGAGTATGCATGTCATTACAAGCCGTCCATTACTGGTGCTGGGCTGGGCAAGACATGAAAAGGTTGGATGGGAATTTATTTTTTACTTTAAAAAGAGGTTATTAAATTTTCATAAGAGGGACCGACTCATCAAATTGTGTTTCAAAACCCCATACGTCACAACACCCTAAAGCCACCCCAGAAAGGGGCAAAATTCTCCGTTTTGCGCTCGCAACACAGCGGCAGAAGACTCTCGGTCTTCAGAAGCTGCAGCGACAGTGAAACAGGTTTTGGGGAGGCGTGGGGGAGGAGTATGCGGGGGACGGAGACCACAGAAACTTTTCAGAAAACAATAAAAACGTACACAAAAGATGAAGACATGACAAGCCCAAATCAAATCCGACTTACCAAGCCGATAACAACCGGATTGGTTGCAGGCAGGCGCAATAACTGTCGTGAGGTGGGCCGGGCCGGGCCGGCCCTTATCCCGAGAGGATCGAACCCTTTGGGGTCATCATCAGGAGGGTGAGTCACAGCACACAGGTCCATGGGGACCGTACCGCCCCGCCAGCCTCAGCCACCTCTCGGAATGCACAGCCACTATCGAGTCTTTCGAGAACCGACAAATTTCTTGTCGTGTTCTGATAAGTACCCCGAGTGAGTCAGCGGGCCGAGGCCCAGGACCGGAGTGCCAGCCTGCATGGGGACACGCTCGCCCCGGCTGGTCCCCGGCTGGTCCCCGGCCGGCCGGCTCCCGGGGGCGCCGCACCGCACCGTGCACCGCCGTCTCATTCATGAGGCGAGCCTGCCTGCCCGGCCCTTAGAATGCAATCCAGGCGCTAAACCGCACTACTTTGTCAGTACACGGCTCTTTGCTCAGAGTTCGATGCGCTCTTCTTTTCAAGGGCAACGCGAGACAGTTTACGATGCAAGTGTGGGCCCTGGAATGGAGTCCATAGGACCCTATAGAAGTCCCCAGAAGGCGGGATCCTCGGGGCTCGGCCTGCGCCTGCGGGGTGATGTGGCCGTCTGAGGGGGACGCGGGGGGACGCGGGGGTCCACTAAGTCCCTAGGGACGCACAAGTCCTTGTCGCCCACGGCCCGCGAGCCAAAAATATTCTCTTGCATTAATAGAATCGGCGGGAGGGCGGGGCGGACGAAGCGAGTCAGTCGGTCGGAAAGGGCCGGGCGATGGTCTCACAAGGGAGGCTCTGTCCGACGTTATCGGCGGGTATTTGCGCAACGCAACCCCGGGGTCATAGACACTCTGGAAAACCAAGTGTGTACATGAATTCATTATTCACTGCATACTTACAGGTATTCCGGAAATAATGAATACATGGGCATGTATGCTGTAAATGGTGTGTACCTTGGCATGTACACACTATTTACTGCATACATGCCCATGTGTTCATTATTAACTGAATACCTGTAAGTATGCAGTAAATAATGAATACATGTACACACTTGGTTTTCCAGAGTAAGTGGGAGGCACCTACCTGAGCGACCAACAGGAGGCCCAGCTATAATGCAAGCGCTTTACTGAAAAGACAGACGCTTGAGCTTTCTTGATCCATCGCAAATGCACCGACCGGCTCGACCCGGCGCGCCGGCTACCTGCACTGACCCGCACACTGCCCCCTCCCCCCCCCCCCCCCCCTACGGCCCGTGAGCACACAGCGTCTTTGCGCCATCCTCCTGGCCAAGGCAGTCCACCTTCACGACTGCGAAAAACACGCCACCTTTCGCGCGTCACTGCGGTGACCGGCGACAGACGCGCTAAAGGATGGTTCGACACGAGCGGACAAAACTCCAAAGCAGAAGCAGAAAACACAAAGAAATAAAGGCCAGTAGTGTACGGAAGCATACCACCAAGTCAAAAGCCAGCGCGTCGCCGGGTAGTGCATTTTAAATCTACTGGCCGAGGGGGAAACAGTTGGAAACAGCTCAGAAATTTTAAAAAGATGTCAGAAAAATTTAGGGAAAATCATAGCATACATTGCAAAAGAAATTAAATCAGTAAAAATTTACAAAACTTAAGAAAAACTCACAAAAAAATTATGAGATTCGTACACTAAAATTCAGAGTTGTTCCCCCCCCCCCCCCTCGGTAGTGGGCCAATTAGAGGAGTGTTGGTTCCTGATGGTCTGGGCCTCTCCCCCCCCCCCCCCCCCCTTCCCCGGTGGTCGCGCGCTGGATTGTCTCCGTTAATGAGGACCATACAGGCAGCGCGACCGAGGAGGAGGGGGGGGGGGGAGGGGGGCTGCGGAGAAGGGAGGGGGGGATCTTATTTCAAATTTGAGAAACGCGCTGAGGTCCGTAATGAGGACGGGCGAAACACATGCGCGCCACTCACTCCAGGCGTCCTTCAGCCGGCCCGGCCCGGCTAGGGCGGCCAGCCACCACCCTCCCCGGCGCCGCGCGCCGCGCTGACATGACGCTCCCAAACACGATCCATTTTACACTACTCACATGTCTCACAAATTATTGTCGTGGGGAGCATACCGCCCCCGGTCCAGAAGTGTCTCACCGGGGCGGGGCCTGCCTGGGGGAGGCTGCTGGCGGGCTGGCTCTAAGGGAGGCTCCTCAGTGGTGCCGTTGTTTCCGATCGACGCGGCGGTACGGTACGGGGCGGGGCGGCCGCGAGATGCGATAGGCAAGGCGGGCGGCTGCAGCACAGGCAGCTGGGCTACAGAATACCTGGTGCGCATCCATGCGTTTAGCGGCGTGGCGTGGCGTGGCGTGGCGCGGCGTAGCGCAGGGCGACACGGTGCGTCGAGGCAGCGGTTCCTCGCCGTACAATCCCAGCCTAACAAACCATCCCAACTCCCTAAAGGCCGAGGAGCTGGTCTGGGGGGAGGCGAGGGGACAAACTTCCCCCCTCCAACCCTAACCCATCCCGCCCCCTGACGTGCGTGTGAGCGCGCGCGCGCGCGCCTGCAGGGAGAAACCCGATAGCGTCGAGGAGGAAATCACGGGAGTTGCTCGAGGACAATTGGACGGAGAATGAAATCAATGTCTGTCGCAGAAAGGCCCCGTGGCCGTAAAAGAAAAACATGTAAGACACGGAGCGCGTAATTACAAAGTCCATGGCGCGAGGAGGTTTGAAATTAGAAAAATAAGTTATGAAGTGCCAAGTAATTAATTTGCGAAAGTATTAATGACGAAAAAAAAAAAGTTTAATTGTTTCCAGCTGAGCCTGGTTATTGCAGCAGCGCCATGAAGACGTAGCAGACACAATGCCGCAATAACATCGGAATACGGTACGTCTCGGCCCCACGTACAGTTTGTAATAAATATTTAAATGCAAGCGATTAGACCAAGGTGCAATTAGTGAGCTGAAGGGGTGGGGGGGGGAGAGAGAGAGAGAGAGAGCGAGTCGGTCGTTGAGCGGGAGAGAGGGGAGGAGGCGGAGGAAGGGGGAGAGGGGTGGCGGAGCCGGCGCTGGAGAACGGGAGGGCAAGACAACGGCGGGATTGGGGAGACAACCGGAGAGAAATGAGTTGTTATAGTATAACCGAACGGCAGGCGGGCCAACATTGGAATGACATCGGCATAAATTAATTATCAAGTCGGTCCCCCCCGTTTCAGCCGTCCGCCCGGAAACACCGCTGCGGACCGCGTTCGGCAATATCGCGCATTTGGAAAATGTGATGAATATCACATTTGAGTTCGGAGTTGAGGCAGCGGCGGCGGCCGCGGCCACCGACAATGAGTTTGGTCCGACCAGAAGTGGAGGGGAAAGGACGGGGCGAGTGAAAGGAGGAGGAGGAGGAGGAGGAGGAGGAGGAGGAGGAGGAGGAGGAGGAGGAGGAAGAGGAGGAGGAGGAGGAGGAGGAGAGGGGAGGGGCTGGCGTCAGGCGCACAAACGAGAGAGAGAGAGGGGGGGGGGGAAGATGAGGGAACAGGACGGGCCGGGCCGGGCCGGGGCCGGGGAACGTTAATTATAATGGGCCGTGATGTGCGCTGCGCGCCAGACAAGCCGGAGTTCAACACTCACAAAACACTCTGTTCCAGGTATTTAAAATCACCGAATCTGGCTGGCCTGGTCGCGGCCGGAGTAGCGTGCTCACTGATTTCCCGAAAACCACCAGTAATTACTCCGGCCAGCGCTGATTCGCCATTCATTTCGCGCGACGGCTTCATTTCCGTCGCGGGCCCCGGCCTGAATGGAAACTACTGCTATACTTACGCGCGCGTGCGTGCGGCGTGGCGTGCGCTCGAGGGAAACTTCGCGTTCGTCACTCAGACCCTGCCTGCATCTCTTTCCCGCTCACTCGCTCGCGGGATGATGGTGGTGGCGGTGGTGGTGAGCGCGAGGGGGAAAACGGCGGCCCACTTAAACTTTTATAACAGGGTCACGAAGTTCACATTTGGCGCTTGCCGACGTGCGATAGGGTTGGAAGAAGTTCCGGAACTATACACAATTGCGCCCCCCCCCCCTCCCCTCTCTCTCTCTCTCTCTTCTTCCCCGTTCCTGTCTCGCCCAGCATGAAGAATACTGGGAATAGCCATGCTTATGCATGAAGTCTATGTGAATACGTTAGTGTGCGTGCCGCGCTGTATGGCCAATTACACACCCACACGCGCAAAAAGAATTAAGACTTTTCGCGAGATGAACGTGTCATATTATTCTCGGCGCGAGATCGGGCGAGAGGTATAAACTGGCGCACACCGCGCTCCGCTCGCGGATATATCTCGCGTGTATCAGGAATGAGATGTTAAACGCGACCGACGGCCCGGTCCTTTGTGCCTCCCGACCGCGACCGCTCCACATTCACTTCTCCGCGGCGCAGCGGCGCAGGTCGTGTGCTGGAACACGGCCGCAGGGAGTGTTTCCCAGTGTTTCCCAGTGTTTCACAGTGTTGCGCAGGACTGGACTGGTGTTCAGCGGACTGGAGACAATCCAAAACGCATTAGCGGCGACGCATCGCACGTCACGCCCCGCGCTACACATCACGAGCCGCGCGTGGTCACGTGGTTTATACCACCCGTGCGGATAGATCGTCACGAGTGTTTCGAGATATCGAAAACACTGTACGATAATTGGATCTCGTACACTACAGTACACCTTTTTTTTCAAAGATAGTCCAGCTTACTTCCGTAACTAGTCTGTGGATTTCCTTACCATGTGCCCCTTTGCCGCTCTGGCCTGACATATGCGACGGTCCTGCAGGTTGGTCGCAGTTGAGTCGAAGACCGCTCGCGGTGAGCGCCCCGCCCCGCCCCGCCCCGCCCCGCCCCGCCCCGCCCCGCCGCGCCCGCTTGCGGCCGCACAGGGACACGAAACACGTCGACCCGTCCCGCCCGGACATTCGAGAAGGAAAAGCTGTCGGGGATGGGGGGGAGCGCCGTGGGTGGAGCAAGGAGGCAAAGCAAGAAAGAAAGAAGAAACGGGTCGAGCGAAAAATGATGACAAACGTGCCCATCGATCAATCGAAATAAGGAATTGATTGATAATCGGATAGGGGAAGCGCTCCACTGGGTCCGGACAGAAAAGTTTTCCCCGTAAATCTTTTCGCTATTCCGCGGCGCGGCGCGGCGGCGGCCACGCGGGCTACAAAAGCTCGCCTCGCCACCGCCGCAAGCAATCTCAAGCAGCCAGTACGAATGGCGCATTGTAAATCTTTCCCAAACTAATTTCGGTACACGTTTTTGGCCAAACTTATCAGAAAGTCCAGGCGGGGGGGGCAGGAGGGCGCCGCTGGCTGCGACTGGCCGGACGTCAGCTCGTTAGCAGCGCAACTCCGCAAGGATGAGAAACGACCCGTGAGGATCAATTTGGGGCTTGGAAAGAGTTGAAGCGGTGTGTACAGTAGGGACGCGGTCAAAGTATTAGCCACGCGTGCCGGTGGGGTGGACGGCCCTCGAACGGCCCATGGTGAGTCGCAGATTTTGAAAAAGGGATTTCCAAAATTATTTCACATCACCTTTACGTTTTGTTTTCGTAAGTGCTCGATTTCTTCCACTTTACGACCATAGAGTGACGAAACTGAAAAATTCACTCGAGAAAGGTCTCGGCGCGTGGCGTGGCGTGGCGCGGCGTGGCGGCTGATGAGGAGGCGCTCGCAGTGCCACCCACTCCACTCCACCATCGATCGCCCGCGCATGCATAAACGCACCGGAGGGCGGGGGCGGGGAGGGAAGCCCCACCGGCCCTGCCTACACGCCGGCAGACACATTTCGATATATCGCCAAGAGTTTCGCGCCGATATTTTCTTGCATATTCCACCACGTCGGTTGATGGGCAATCGCTATACTCCGCTTTACAGTCCTCTTCTCCTGTTTGCTGTTGGTAATGCCGATTTGCCAGGGGAGGCTATAGCCTAGACTAGACAGCCCAGACTCATATCCCTCGCCTCCACACGGACCACCCCATGTTTGATGTCTACCACCCTAGCCGCAGACATGTTGGCTATCCTGGCCGGCATGTTGACTGCCCCGCGTCCGCCCGCCGGCCGGCAGCCCCCCGCCAATCCTGAAAATAGGACAGCGCCGGGCGGGGCGGGGGCGGGGGCGGGGCCGGGGGCGGGGGTGGTCCACGGGGCGGGGCGGGACAGGGCGGGTGCCCGGCCGTTTTATCATGGCCAGAGTAATACTTCCACGATATTGCATCCGAGACCTGAGCGAGACTAGGCGGCCGGGCCGGGCCGGGTCCGGGGTAATAACAGAACGGCCAGAAAGACTAGATGAATTGCGTTCGAGAGAGACACCTGAGCTGCCATGAATGGGACGAGAGAGACGGACAACCCGCGGCGGGCGGGCCGGGCCGGGGCCGTAGGGACGGGAGAGAGAGGGAGAGAGGGAGAGAGGAAGAGAGGGAGAGGAAGGGGGGTAGAGTGGTCGGAATTAGGAGTAGCGGCAGCAGCCCCCACCGGCCCCGCCACCCCGCCGCACGCTTATATAAGTTGGCGAGCGGGCGGGGCGGGGCGGGGCGGGGCGGGGCGGGGGTGGCGGGGTGGGAAGGGGCAGCCCGCCTCGCCCGCGCGCTCTCGGGGGGTTGGGACCGTGTTTAATTACGTCTTTGTCTCTCCTCCCGTCTGATCGAAAAGTAAACGGGAAACGATGGTCAGTGGCGGAGCCACGGGGAGGCCATGTGCGAGGGGCAGAGAGAGAGAGAGAGAGAGAGAGAGAGAGAGAGAGAGAGAGAGAGAGAGAGAGAGAGAGAGAGAGAGAGAGAGAGAGAGAGACTTGTCTCTGTCGGACACGACGAGGCGCTGCTGGCCAAGGCCCTGCTCGCCGTCATCCATCACACACGCACCGACAGGCTAGGAGAGAGGTGGAGGGGGGGGGGGAGGGGGGGTAGAGGCGCCGTAGCGTCCATTGACCGGCTAGCATGAGTTGCCCGGCACGGCCCGTGCGGCCGGACCGGCCCGACCCGGGAGCGGGGGGCCGAGCCCAGCCGCCGCGCAGAGCCGCGCCGTCCTATTGATCGTAATGAGTGAATTCAATGTTGTTTAACTCCCTGATTGCTCGATTCACAGCATTTCCTCTCCCGGCCCAGACTCACACTTCTTGGGCATCCCGTCCTTCTCCCCCCCGCCCCTTCCTCCGTCCCGCGGTCCCCCCCCCCCCCCCGCGGGCCCCTCTGCCCGCTTCATCATCTTGTCGTTGGGCCCCCTTTTGTTCCGCGTACACACTGCATATATGCGCGCCTCCCTCATTCAATTATTCCTTATTCATTCATTCAATCATTCATTCATTCATCGCACGCCATTCATACCCGCGCGATTAGGGTCCCGCCGCCGCCACCGCGTTACGCGTTCCGTTGGAGAGAGGAGTGAGAGGTGAAGGGGAGGGGGAGGGGGTACAGAGGTGGAGGGGACGGGGGAGGAGGAGCTAGAGAGGAAAGGGGTAGGGGCGAAAGAGAGGGGCGGGACGGGTGCTCGTCCCACTCACGTTGGACGATCCCCCAGGAGGGATGGGGAAGAAAGCTGCACTACGCGAGTACCACGAGGCGAGTCTCCCGCCCCACCCCGCCCCGCCCCGCCCCGTCGAGAAGGTCGGGCCGAAGGCGAGCCGAACGAGAGCCGAGCGCACTGGCGCCGCACCAGGAATCGAAGCAGCACCAAAACAAACTCGCGGCCCGGCCCGGCCTGGCCTGGCCCCGGCCTGGCTGCAGACGAGCCGCCCCCGCCCCCGCCCCCGCCCCCGCCCCCGCCGTCTACCCTGCCCTCTCTTCCGGTGGCGGCGGGCGGGGGTGGCGGCGGCGCCGCGGGGTGGTGGGGGGTGGCAATCAGCTGACTGCCGCCGGGTTGGCAACCCTGTAGCGGCCGGATCTCCTCCTCGCAGCCCCGCACCGCGTCCGCGTCGCGCCCGTCCTCCCGCCTGCCCGTCCGCCTGTCGCCGTCAGCTGTTGAGCTAGGCAGGTATAATTGGTGCGTCGGAGTCATATTCCGCCCAAATTAGAGCAGGCGGGCTAATGAGGAACGGGCGGGCGACGAGATGGAGCGAGATAGTGAGCGAGCGAGTGAGCGAGCAAGAAGTGATGAGATGGGCGCGGAGCGGCTAGGCTACGGCAGCGCCCCCTGTGGGACTCTGTAACTCGCGCAATCAAACTCCATTCAGGGGGACAGGGTGCGCGCGCGAAAGACTGGGAGGAGGGGGCGGTGCGATGGGGCTGCATGAGGGGAGGGGGAGGGGGGAGATATCGAACGTGAAGGGGGGAGGGGGCAGCCTTGTTCACCCGTATATCATTCTAACCCTCTGCCTGCCCCCTTCGCCCATTTTCTCCCCTCTCCCCCAAAGCCTCCCCAACCTCGGGTTCGTTCGCGCCAGCGTCTTTCCTATACCCCTCCTCCTCCTTCTTCGAGGAAACCTCATCAAATTGAGCCACGAATTGGATTTCATTTCACCCTGTGTGTGTGTGTGTGTGTGTAAGCGAGTGCTAGAGAGAGAGAGAGAGAGAGTGGGAGGGAAGGGAGATGGAGACGGACAGTAATAGTGGGATGGCTGCCTGGCGGGCCGTCACAGAGTGATGATGGAAGTCTTCCGAAAAGAACCGCGCGAGCCACGCCACGGCCCGGGGACCAAAATACATCCCAGCCTCCCCTCCCCGTCTCTCTCTCTCTCTCTCTCTCTCAGTAGGCCACACGCTATAGGGGGGCAGAGGGGGACCCCAAGGCCTCCCAGGGGTTAAGAGGAAGGGGCCGGGGGCACGGCGGGGCGGGGGCGGGGGTGCAACCCTCACGCGCCCCGAGCGACACCGACTCTGCCATCATAGAACCACTTTTCTTTCGATACCTGCAATTCCAGCAATAAAATAGAAGCAGCGATCGCGCCAATAGCCTATGATTACCGCGGGCAACGGGGAAGAAGGGACGGGGGAAAACCTTTTTTCTGCTGCTAGGTAGGCAGACGACAAATTTGAGGATAGGAAGACCGCACGGGGGCGTTGTCCGCACCGCTCTGACCGTCGGGAGGAGGGAGGGAGGGAGGGAGGGAGGGAGGGAGGAGGGAGGAGGGAGGGAGAGAGGGGCCGCGACGAGAAATAATTCATCGTGGCGACTGCAGCGCGGTGCGGCGCGGTGCGGCGCGGTGCGGCGCGGCAGGTAGGGTTTGGCGTGCAGTCCTCGCGCGCCGCGCCGCGCGGCCCTCCAGCCACGATAGTGTAATGAGTCGATCGATATGTACAGTGTACAGCGGCTCGGCTCGGCCCGGGCACGCACAGCAGCTGCGGGCATCCTGTCCCTCTCCCTCTCTCTCTCTCTCTCTCTCTCTCTCTCTCTCTCTCGTAAAGTGCACTCCCGAAACAAACGGACTTTGAAAACTCAGCCAGGCCGCAATTTTGGCGCAGGGAAGTCCTCTCAAATCTCCATGCCATGTAGCAGGAGTTGCACTGAGAGCGACTGGACTGCGGTTGTCTGATACTTTCTCTCTCCCGGATTGTCTGAGGGACGCGCGAGAGAGGATCCTCACCTTTAGCACGTCCCCGGCCGGCCGGCCGGCCAATCACAGAACCGCAGCCATAACATCCCAGCCTCCTTCTGGACCGAGCCGTACCGGCCGGGCCGGGCCGGGCTCTCGACCGTCCGGCCGGTGGGCCCCGCCGCGCCACGCCACGCCACCTCGGCTGTAGCTTACTCCTTCACCTCCAGGAATGTGGGGGTACGAGCGCGCGGGGGCGGGGAGGGAGCGACGAGAGGGAGAGAGAAAGAGAGAGACAGAGAACGGGAACGGACGGGCGGAGAGGAGAGGTAGGGAGAGGGACAAACACACACACACACACACTCACAAGTCTGGCGGCCATGTGAGCCGCCTCCGCTGCAACAGCAACATCACCACTACCAACAACAACAGCAAAACCAACAAGCCACGCGTTGTTCAGGATATTCGAAAAGGAAAAGAAGGGAGTAGAGGTGGGGAGGGCAGAGGGAGAAGTATGCACGCTGGGTGCTCGAAAATGGCGTCATATCTGATATGCGTGCCTCTAGGGTTCACTGTGCGCGCGGCCAGCGTCTCCGCGTTAGAAATATAAACACAAAACTTTCCGTCGAAAGGATTAATCCGACTCGCGCGGACCTAACAGATCTTTCCCGCCTATCCCCCTTGCACAGTTGCCGGTATCGAAGATGGCGTCATTCCATTTTCTCGCGTCGCGACAAAGTCTTCCTCGAAAGTGGATCCCGGATCCCAGCGGTGCACACCAGCACACCACACAAGTCCAGATCCCCCCTCGCCCGTCGCTCCCGTTTGGAAGTCGAGTCGAGCCAGCGGCGGCCGGACGTTCACCCGCCCGCGTATTTATTTCCCCGTCACCGTGAATTAAAATGGAAATGGTAATTTTTCCCCGGCCGTCAAATCCTTTTTCCTCGGGATCGGCCGTGTTCGGCGGTGCTCGCCCCTCGCCCCGGCCCCGCGCGGCCCGGCAGAGGCACCCCGCCGGCAGCAATCCACGCGACTGTCAGCGTGAGGGTAATGAATAGGCACTCATTACTATCACCATTATCATAACCGTAATCATTGTTATAATTGATAAAGGGACGTCGCCTGCAGGAATGCCGCCGCCGGCTCAGCAGGCCTGCTGTCCTGTCGCTGTCCCGCAGGACGAGGTGAGGTGGTGGGTGGAGCGGGGTGGAGCTCGCTTTTGGCGAAATCCTCGGGGGGCTCACAGCATCACCGGCAACGGCCGGGGCCCGGGCCCGGAGTGTCGAGCTCTCCGCCCAAGGTGCGCGGCAATATGTAGAGGAAATCATGAAAATAATATCCTGGCGTGCTCCGGCTCCTTCCAAAGTCTGGCCAATCAGGTGATGTCAAACGCACGCCTGCCCGGCCCGGCCCGGCCCGCCGCCGCGCCGCTCCGGACTTGCACCCAAAAATCTCATTTCCTCCCGCTGTGCAGAAAACGACCCGCGTCGGTCACGTGACGCTCGCCGCCAATGTTGATAGTTTGCTGTTTTCCTTCATTTGCGAAACGAGCGTAACAGCGGCCGCAGCAACAAACTTCAGCAAAGCAGGGCTGCTGATGCATTATTGTGGAAGCGGCGGCAAAAGAAGAAAACAAGGTATGCCACCGAAAAATAAACAGCGCAAAATCCCTTTGGCAGCAGGAGGGACTTTGGCACAACACAGAAGGATAGTCAAACAACAGGATCCTTCACCAAGGAGCCCCGCCGGACCGCCGCGCCGAGAGAAAAAGGAGCTCGCACTCGACTCGCGCACACTAATTAGATTAATTAGGACTTGTTCCTGTCTCTCTCTCTTTCTCTTGCTCTCTGACTCTTGCTACCTCTCTCTTCGCCTCTTCTCGTCCCGAATCATGACGGCTTGTCATTGCTAGTAATTGCACGCTATTCCGCACCACGTCCAGGCGGGGATCACGCGCGTGGAGAACAAACGCTCCGTCTATTAACCAATCCAGAAAGGAATTAATGAAAAAAAAGAGTCTTGATTGTGAGAGATCGCCGATAGTTAATTAATAAGCATCTCAAGGTTTGATTTGGCCTCGTTACAGTGCGGCGGCGGGGCGGGGCGGGGCGGCCTTCTCGTGTTCGGGTTCTAATAAGGTTCGGCTTTGGTTTGGTTGGTCTCATTAAGGCGACGCCATGATCGCCGCATCGCACACTCATTAAGGACCTCTCCCTCTCTCTCCTTCCCTCTCTGCCTCTCTCGCTTCCTCCTCCCCTCCGCATCTTTCATCCTCCTCATCCTCCCTTCATCTCAAATCAGGACTCAAGGTTACGGCAGTCTGTTCAATTTCAGCGGCGGTCTCTCCTCTCCTCCTCCTCCTCCTCGTCCCGATGCGCCGCGAGCCCGGCCCGGCCCGGCGTGCATTCCTCGCGCAGGTCCTGTATGGCCTAGGCAAACACGGAGGTGGAGGGTCCCCGGGCGGGGCCGCGCCGGGCTGGGCCCCGGGACCACCAACACGTCGCCCTCTTGATTTGACATTCTTCCCGTATGCACGGCCCTTCAGCCTGCGGGGACTCCTCTCCTCTCCTCTCCTCTCCGCCGGGCCGGGCCTCCGCCTTCCGCCCTCCGAGAATCAGCACACACTACAGCGCCATGGGCGGCACGAGCAGGGGACAAGGGGTGGCATCCGAGGGCTGTGGGGTACGGAGTGCGACTTCCCCGTCAGGAGCTCGACTGACTACGCCGCGGCCACGGTCCCCTCCGTCACCACCAGCCTGTCGTCACATTGCAGTCCGGAAGGAGTGAACCCGGCAGATATAAGTGCAAACGGAGTGCGTGCTTGAGGGAGGGGGGGGGGCACCGTCACGTTGGCGTGGAAGGCTACCTCACCACGGGCGTACACGGCCGACCCATGGGCCGGCGGGCTGGCCTCGGGACCCGTGGAGTGGAGTGGGAGGCCTCGGGCTCGGCCCCGGCACTGCCCGCCCCGCCCCGCCCCGCCCCGCCCCGCCCCGCCCCGCCTCGGCCTCCGGGACGGCCAGCCTCGAGCCGGGCCGGGTCGGCTGGTCCCACGAACAAAGAGCGGGACTGGTGTGGGGAGAAGGGGGGCCAGCCGCCGGCTGCCTGCCAGCCCCGTCGGCCCGGCCCGGCCCGGCCAGCCGTCCTGGCGGCTGCCAGCTCCGGCGGCCCGCCCGCCTGCTGGACCCCGGGCCCGGCCCGGACTCCGGACCGGCTGTGCGCGCCGCCGAGCCGAGAGGCACCCCAGCCTGCCCTGCCACGGATGAATATTTGGGACGGGATGCCGACGAGCAGGCTGAGGAGGCCGTCACCGCGAGGCACTTCGCGGACGACGTCGCGGACCATCTCGCCAACCGATCGTCGAGGAGTCGGACGTGGTGAGCGTTTAGCTCAAGTCGAGGAGGAGGGGAAGCTTGTCTCGGGGGAGGGGGCGGGGCGGGGCAGGGCGGGGCGAGGCGAGGCTCAAGGCCCGGTCCAGCAGTAAACTGCGACACGTCGTTTAACGACCTATGAATCTCATTCCCTGTCCGACGAGCCCCGCCCCGCCCCGCCAGCCTCCCCCACGCCCGCGCAGTCACACATCGCCGTGTGTACCGGGCAGCGGAGCGGCCGCTGATCTCGTTTCGCCCTGGTGGTGGACGACGGACATCCGCGTATGTAACGCGACAGAGAGGTGACGAGGGGCGACAGAATGTGCAGGGCGACCCCCCTACACGTATGCCGCGGCTGACCAGCCCAGCGCAGCCCAGCGTCTCAGACACCACTGCCACCAGGCCAGGTGGGCGGAAACCCTGGGCAGGGCCGGCCGGGTCGGGCACTTATTTACAGACACAATGCGGCTCGATCTCTTTCTCGCTCGGACAAAAGACGGCCGTTCGAGCGAGCGAGACGGCGGGGTGGGGGTGCTCGGCGCAGAGCTGCTGTGGCTGTCGAGGAGGCGCTCCCGGAGCTCCCCGGACGGACAAGACCCTGATACTGACGCCGAGCAGCACGGCCGCACGCGCCGCCCACCTGAGCAGCTGCGCACCTGCGACGATAACAGCTGCGGCAGCTGGCGGCCCGCCCCCGTCACGCAGCCCCCTCCGCCCGCCGGCCCGCCCCCGCGCACAGCTGACGCCGTTCCCACGCCTGTCAAAAACCCCGTCGGCGCGCCGTGGCGGGGCGGGGCGGGGCGGGGCGGGCGGGGCGACCTGGTGCACCGGAGGGTAACGCACGGGCGGGGCGGCAGCGGGTGCACGCCGGCCCGCGCGGACTATACTCCAGCAAGGTCAGAGGCTGGAGGGGCGGCCCGCCCGGCGCGGCCCGGCGCACAGCACGCTCGCGCCAACGTGACCCGGCTCACTGAGCCGCGGCCCGCTGCCCGCCCCCAGCAGCACTACTAACAGCTGACAGTCCAGCCCCCCGGCCCCGCGCAGCGCGAGGGCACGACAGCGACTCCCCCTCGTCGACTGGGGCACTTCCCCGGACAGGACTCCGGCCACCAAGCCCGCGAGATCAGGGGGAGGGGTTGAGACCCGCCGGCCTCCATCGAAAAATGAATTGCAAACTACAACCCCCTCCGCGCGCAGCACGGCCTGCTTGATGATCCCGAGGCGCTGCGCGCCATGTGCGAGCGTCATTTCCACACAAAAGCTTACCTGTGGCGGGACACACGCGCGGGCCGGCACCCGGAGCCGGGCTGGCCTGGCCTGGCGCGGCGCGGCGCGGCGGGGCTCTAGCCGGAGGCGCTCCGGGGGAACTGTTGCATGGCTCCGAAAAAAATCCTCCGGCGGACTGGAAGGGGTGGCGGCGTGGCGAGGGTGCACGCTGCTGCGGGCTGTGGTGCTGTCGGTGGCGATCAACGCCGCGCTGTTTGGGTATCCTGAGCGCTTGGCACCGACACACACTCACTCACACACTCACAAACACTCACACGTTCTGCTAGTTTGAGTCACAAACTAGAGATTCGCACACTGAGGGTGCTGGAACTGACTGACAGCGTCGTCGCACTTAACACTTGAGGTAGAGGGCGAGTGCGGGGTAGAACAGCCAGCCGTTGGGCGTCGGTTACCCGGGGCTACCCCGGTCGCGCACTCAGTGGGGCACAGCACAGCACAGCTCTCGCGGCGGGACGGGACGCGTCGCGACGCGAGCGCACTCGCACGCAGCGCGGGGCGGGGCGGGACGCGTGGCGGCGGCGGGGATCCGTCCTCGTGGGCCTCCCGGCGAGCAGTGACGGCGCGGGACGGGACGGGCCGAAACGAGCCGAGCCGAGCAGGGCCGGGCCGGGCCGAGCCGAGCCGAGCGCGCGCGGCCCGGCGAGCGAGAGAGACGGAGCGAGACCCCTCCCACCACCCTACCGCGCCGCGCTCCCCGCCCCCCCTCTCCCCCTCCCGCCACACTAATACGCCTAATGGTGCATTTCTAAACGACGAGTGAGGCCCCCCTTCCCCTCCCTCCGCGCCTCCCTCCCCCTTCCCCTGCTCCCCTTAAACAACATAAAAATGCACCCTCCCTCCCCTCTCCCGCCTTGCGCGCGCCGCCCCCACCCCTCTGCCTCCCCGCGCCGCCGCACCCCTCCCGTCCCCTCCCCCTCACCTCCGGCGGAGGAGAAGGCCGAGACGTGACGAGCCGCAGCCGAGCGTCGGGCCGGGCCGGGGCGAGCAGGAACCGAACGGAGCCGAACGCCGCGACGGGCGGACCGGCCCGGCGGGCCCGCCGCACCGCTCCGCTCCGCGCGCTCCTTTAGACCGTTGCGTGGGGCGGGGCGGGGCGGGGCGGGCGGGGGCGCAGGCTGTCCAATCACTCTGCGATGGCCGCGTGTGCATGTGTGTGTGTGTGAGAGAGAGAGGAGAGAGAGAGACAGAGAGGGGCGGCAGGTAAGCTCGGCATTAGTCTGCACCGCCTGCAGGTGTGTCTCCCGGGCTCATCCCGATTGACCTTGCACTGAGGCGCACGGAGTGTGGGGCGGGGCGGGGGCGGGGCGGGGGCGGGGCGGGGGGGGGGCGGGGGCGAAATGAAGAAGAAAGTAGTGCGTCTCCCGGTCCTTAATCTCCTGCTCGGCCCGGCCTCCGCCACACTCACCAGCAACTTGTTTCGTTTCTCATTTCAAGCGCGGCGGCGTGGCGGGGCGTAGCGCAGCGCGTTGCACCCCCGCTCCCTGCCCCCACCCCACTCCAATCGGAGCCGGGCGCAGGCGAAGTAAGGCCGGCATGGAGAAGGGGAGGGGAGGGGGTGGAAATGGTCTGGGAGGCGAGGGAGGGAGGGAGGGAGGAGGGGGCGCTCGCGCCCGGACACGAATACGACATACGCCCCAAATTAATTAGAGGGGAAACTTAAACGGATCGGAGCGGGGGGCAGGGGGGCGGGGGGAGGCCCGAAATGAAACTCGGTTTATGGAGTGCAGGGTAGGGTAGGACCCGCACGGCCGCGCCTAGGGTGACCACACGGAGGTGGCGGAGCTGTAAAGTATAGTAGGTTTATAGCGCGCTAGGGTGACCGGTCGGCCGCCCCTCCCCCCGTCCCCGCGCGGACCACTGACCCCCCCCCCCCCCTCAGGCTGCACTCACTCCCTCTCATTCTAATGAGCCGCCGCTCCACAGAATGCGAGCTCATTAACTAAATTATATGCAAACTACAGCTGCAGCGGTACACTTCCTGGAAGGCCGACGGGCCGGGCGGGGCCGGGCGCGGCGGCAGCAACAGCTAATATACGCTATGAAATTGAAGGTGTTAATTAGGAGGTGCCTCCGCGCGCGTACGCCACCTGCCGGCCCGTCCTGGAGCGGCCTGGAGCGGCCTGGAGCCTGCGCTGGAGAGGACATCAAGGACCGCGAGAGTCGAGGAGAGCGGGATGCTGCACTGCCTCCACTCTGCCTGGAGCCCTGGAGCACTGGAGCCCTCGGGAGAGGAAATCGACAGTCTTTTTCTTGTTTTTTCTTTCAGAAAAAACGAGGATATACCGCTACCCGGGTGGAGGCTATTGCGACTATCCAACGATGGACCACGTACGCAATTCGACCGCTACCCCTGGACACAATGCGGTCAAGCAGGAGAAGCGAGAAGGGCCGACAGGAGAGAGAGAGAGAGAGAGAGAGGGAGAGAGAGAGAGAGAGAGAGAGAGAGAGAGAGAGAGAGACGAGAGAGAGAGAGAGAGAGAGGAGAAGACACCAAGGAGACGGGGGAAGAGGTCCAGACGAAGCAGGAGATGGCAGGAGTTAGCAAGGAGAGGAGGAGGAGGAGGAAGGAGGTGCAGGAGAGGGAGGGGATATCTTGAGCTCCGGTATTTACAAACCCTGAATTACTGGTCGTGCCGCCGCGGCACATGTCCGTCTGCCTGTGCGTCCGTCCGTCCGCCCCCCCCCCAGCTCCCCTCTCTCCCCGAGCGAGCGCGCGCGCGGCCCGGGGCCCGGCCCGGTGCGCTGCGGTGGATAGAGGCGGGCCCAACAATGAGAGACAAATGACAAATGAAATACGCAAATGAAGAATTGTGGTCGCATCTGAATAGACGCGTAATCTGTCGCCGCCGCCCCGCCCCGCCCCGCCCCGCACCGAGAGACTTGTCGACGGAGGGGCGGGGCGGGGCGGGGCGGGGCGGGGCGGCGTCCAGGAGCGAACGCCCCGGGAGAGCCGGCGGCGGCTGGACGCGCGGTGTTCCCTTTGCGCAGCCGTGTTCGGCGGGCCGTGTTGTTGATAAATCGGACAAGACGCTGAACACGATGGAATCAAGCGGCAGGAATAAACGGCTGCTTCGCGAGTCTCTACAGTTTACGTCTAACGGAGTCCACACTCGCTGCCTGGTCCCTACTACATGTCGCGGCGGGTGAAGCGGTCGCCGAGGTTAATTCAGCAGTAAATGGTCGTCAGAGGTGAGAGGAGCTGGTGTAGCGTCCTGCTCCGGCGATAAGGTCCTGGTCCCCGGCCCTGCCCGGCCCGTCCGATCGTTTCTTTTTCGGTGGACGAGCGTGTCACCTGCGATAGGTTCCCACCGCAGACCAGGGGACCGCCGCGGGGTTGGGGGGGGGGGGATACAACTGCCGCCGCAGCTGCCCCCCCCCCCTCCCCTCGAGCCCCGGTCACGATGACGATCTAATTGAGTCATTGTGGCGCTCATTGGCCGAGTCATCGCACCTCACTGCCTCGCCCCGCCAGCCCCACCCCGCCCCGCCCCGCCCAGCTACGCCCCGCCACTTCCGGTGGCCGGAAATGAGATGCACGCACAACTCGCGGGCTGGTGCTATCCGCTCGATGGCTCCGCGCGCGCGTCGCGGGAGGAGGAAATATTCCGAGATTCGCCGCGTCGCACGCAAATCAGGCCACCAACGGCTCGGTGCATAATCATAACAATAGTAAAAATAAAAAATAACACCAACACTCGCAGGACGGGGTAGTTCTCCTCCAGAACTATCGCTCTCTCTCGCACTGATGTCGATACGTGTCGCCGTCACCTTCCACCTGTCAGCTTGCCTGCAGATTGACAACTGAAACGATTTCTGCCAAGCAGGCAACGCCGCCCGTATCAAACGTTTAGAAAGCCAGAAGGAAAAGTGTGCACGGGAGAGGGGGGCCTCGCAGTGCGCTGGGGCCCGCCCCGCCCCGCCCCGCGGCCCACGCGCAGGGCAGGGCCTCGATCAGAGGTTGTTGTTGATTGATTGTTTCCGATCTCGCTGACGTTCCGCTACCCTCCGGCCCTGCCTCCACCCCTTCCACTTCCGCCTCTCTCTCTCTCTCTCTCTCTCTCTCTCTCTCTCTCTCTCTCTCTCTCTCTCTCTCTCTCTCTCCCTCTCTCTCTCTCCTCCCCCCCCCCTCTCTGTCCGTCCTCTCGCCCCCAATAAGTTGGATCGCAATCTGATGCGCGAAGCAAGGTCGCTTAGGAACCATACACTGCTGCCGAAATAGCATCTCCCGAGACGTTTTGGACGGCGCTGTTCGACGACTTTTCCTCGCCGAATAAATCAAAACTCGAACGGAGATACATAGAATTTCAATTGGTTGCGACAAAAAGGACACGCAGGCGGGATAGGCAGGCGGGTCTGGCACCCCGCCCGCCCGGCTCTCCTGGCATTCTCTGGCGCACGGCGACAGTAGGGCGCGGCGGGGCGGGGCGGGGCGGGGCGGGGCGGGGCGGGGCGGGGCGCGGCGGGGCCACACCAGCGGCAGGGCGCCACCCCCGCCTCCTTCCCCTTTGCGATAACGAGTCGTGATTGTGAGTAGTGAAGCGGAGGTGACGAGATGATCACACTGCCTTTCCTCCCCTCCGTACCGGCGCGCACACACACACACGCACGCGCGCGCTCACACACACGCACACACAGATCCACACATACGTATCCCCCTCACACATACCTGGTGTCTGAAAACCCCCGTGCACTTTGGTAAGCATGCAGCCCGCCCGCACCTCTCCGTGCGGGACTGCCTACCCTGCCCCTGCCGCCAGGGACCGTCTCCGAGCCACGTCAGCCATGGCGTGGAGCAGCTCGTGTGCGCGGTGCACGGCAAGAGGCGGCTGCCGGGCCTCGCGTCGCAAGTCTGTCGTGACTGAGGGGGCTTGGAGCCGGGCCCCGGCAAAGGCAGGGGCAGGGTAGGCAGTCCCGGATGGAGCGGTGCGGGCGTGTTGCCTACCTACCAAAGTGCACGGGGTTTCTCCGACGCCCGGTACACACATGCTCTGGAGGGCGAAAGAGGTGAACGCGGAGGCGCGTAGGCTCATAGAGTTGGGGTCAACTCATGACAGCGAAAACAAAAACCTGTAGTAGCGGAAACGGCAAAACCTATCGACCAGTCGATAATTTTCACAAGCGCTTTTAAACAAATTATGTCGATCTCATTGGCCGCACAGAATCAAGCCGGTCAACGGCGCCCGGCTTTAAATGCAGCAATCGGCCCGCGCGCCGCGCTTCACAATGAGCTATGATGATTGACACGGGAGTGTGTGCAATTATTTAAGTGACACGACACGACACTTTAGGCGCCTGTACCACCTTCACCCTCTCCCCACCCCAACCCCCTCCCCCGCTCTCCCACACACGCACACACACACACATACAATGAATGGGCCTAAAGGGAGTGCCCGCTCGCCCATTTAGCTCGCAATAATAGCGAATCAGTCGGCATTCAGCCGGTCGCGCCCGCGGGTTGTTGAAAAGGAGGTTGGGGGAGGGGCGCGCGGGGGGGGGGGGGGATTCGTTATATACAGCGCGCGCCAAACATTTAAAATGAGCCGCGCTTGTGTCGCGGCGCGGCGCGGCGGGTGGGAACGCAGCCCCGACCCGACCTCTCCGCTCGCCGATCGCCGCGCCGGCTTTCAGACCAAAAGCCGCGCGCTGCGTTCAAAAATTCCCGCTCCGCGAAGGGCAGGGCAGGAGACGCGCTCCGCCGTTGTTGTTTGCGTTTCATTTGTTTCCTGCAGCTGTATAGTGCGCGGGGCGGATGCCAGGCAGATGCCAGCGGGCCGCGGGGCGGGGCGGCGCGGGGCGGGGCGGGGCGGCGCGGGGCGGCGCGGGGCCGGGCGGAATCTCTCCTCTTTTAGCCGCGCTTAGCGCGACTTATTCCGCCGCGATAAATTAGGTAGGAAGGAATTTAATTACTCAGCAGTTGGCGGCGCTCGCTGCGCGGGGCGGGGCGGGGCGGGGCGGGGCCGGCGCTAGTGTGGCGCTAAGGCTAGTGGCGCCGCGGCCGGGCGAGCAGAGTCAGGGATCCTCATTGCGAACGGGTATAAGAGGCGTGTTATCAGTAGAAAAACCTATGTGACATAGTGTCACATTAAGCAAGTGTGACGTCCCATGGGGACGTCGCATGTATGGTATGTGACCGCAGTTTTGGATAGTTTTGTGATGCGACCTCAAGAAGTGACGTAATTTGAGATAGCTTTACCACAACTTGTCACACCGATAGAGTTGTCTCGTTTGTATTTCTTTCCAGTGATTGTCACTACACTGTTAAACCGAATTGTCATGTGACAATAAATATTGCTACGAATATTTCGTCACAAGCACTGTGATGAAACAGTCGTCACATGACATACATTTCGTCACTTGACATGAATTTTTCGTCACATGACGTGAATCTTTCGTCACTTGACATGAATTTTTCGTCACATGACATGAATCTTTCGTCACACCGTGATGAACCATTTGTCATAATGTGACGAACCTTTCAAAAGTAAAATTTAGCACTGACTTTGTCGTAATGTGACGACTTAAAATTTAACAGTGTACATAAGCGAGTGTCTCGCGGCGTGACGTTTCTTTGGCCCGCGGGCAGGGGAGGGGCACACCCCCAGATCCCCTCCCCGCTTACGCGCGGTCCCCCGCCCCATTCCTCGCCCGCAGCGCGACATTAATTAGCCTCTATTTCAGCATAGATATCTCGCTAACGCGCGTCGCGTTGGCGTTACGGACGGATGGAGGGCTGCGTGCGGAAGCGTTTTGTTCCAGCCAATGGCAGCCATTTCCGAACGCAGCCCAACACGGTCGGGGGAGCATGCAGCAAGGGGACGGGGAGGGGGGGGGGGCAATAGCGGACATAGAGGGAGTCGGGGGCAGTGGAGGGGGTGGCTGCTACAGGAGGTGTTGCGGGAAAATTTATTACAAGGTTTCACACAATGAAACGACTTTATCATGCACGTGATGTAGGAGGCTTAAAAATAAAAGGTAACCGCTTTGAAAGAAAACACGGGATAGGAGGGACTGCTAGAAAGTGTGACTGACACACACAATGTAGCACAGGTGTCAGCAACTGCTCACCTCAAACATAATTATTACTGACATGCCCATACGACGTACTATTGAAAACGAGCAAGAAAAACTCGCCACACCTAATGTTTAAATTAAGGGCATACACCGTAAGGACGACGTTTTGAAAATTTGCGGCCTACCTTTCGTGGTTCCTGCGGTCGGGCTGGTTCCTGCTCTCCTCCTCCCTCCCTTTCACCACTTAACCCTTTACTTCCCTTACGCCCCGGTGTGGCGCCCGGGCCTCCCTCAGCCCACCACCCACCCCTCCTTCCCCAGCCCCCCAGGAAGGTCTTTTAATTCCCTCTGAATGCGCGTATGTCTCTCTCTCTCTCTCTCTCTCTCTCTCTCTCTCTCTCTCTCTCGCTCGCACGGTCGCTCGCTCCCTTCAATTCCCGTTTAACCCCTTCTCTAACTGGCTAATTGACCCCCTCCCCTCTCCTCTTCAACCCTCCCCTCCCCCTCCCTCTCCATTAGATTACCCCCGTCTTCCCCACTCCCCTCCCCTCCCCCTCCCACTGGACACCAGCAGCAGCAGAGCGTAGTGGAGCAGACGGCTAAACAGGTTGCCCCTTGCAAGTCTCCTCACAATTAGCATACTTTTACCTGTGTCTCTGGCCCCTCTCTCCCCCCACTGGCACTGCAACACTCTCTTCGTCCTCACATGCACGCACACACACACACACACACATACACGTAAGCAGGCAAAGTTCTACTAATGACTAATATAGTCTTAAAAAACCATATATCTAGATATAAAATGATAAACAGACACAATGTGCATTTTAAACAATTACTAAGCTGAGGGATGTGTGTGAACGGGAAAGATCGTGGAAGTTTATGGCGGAGAGTACCCCACCCCGGCCTAGCATTCAATTCGCCCACGACTGGACTGCAGCCGGTGCAGCAGCGCCAAAGGTCCCTGCAGAGCGGCGCCGAGTCCAGCCCAGCCGTCCAGCCAATCAAATCCTGCAATTAGCGACGTGATCCTCGACCGTGTTCAAAATGCTAATCTGAGCCAATAGTTGGCTACACTGCCAATCAAACGAAACGGTACCGCAGCGATGAGCAGTACACACAGAAAACTAGGCGACAATACGAGGCATTTTTGCTTCGCGAAGGCGGCGGGTCGCGCATCAAAGTATCCGATTTCCCACTGGAGGCTTTCTTCCACGCACGGTGCACAATTAACAGGTGCATTCCGAAAGAGACATATAAGTTTAAGGTAAGTTCTCTCATTTGCTGGCACTCCCCACCCCACAGACTCTCTGACCGTTATAGACATTTTTTTTCCTATAATAATCTCTTTTATTATAAGCTACAGACTTATATGCGCTAGCATAATATGGAAAATGTTTTCTCTCCGTATGTGGGGAATTTTTCGCTATAATTATGCACAATTTTGGAAAAGTCTATAAGATTATGGCGAAAATTTTCTGCAGGTATAGACAAATTTTCTATATTATGCTGGTTTATATACGTCTATAATTTATTCTGAAAATGTCTATAGCGGTCTGAGAGTGCATCATACCGCATATGCCCTGCTCCTCAGTTTGAAATACATCGTACGAAACATGGAAGTGAAAGAGGCGTGAAATCGGTTCGAGCGGCGAGGTGAGCATCTTCAGCGATTGCAAGAAACGTTGCCGGCACTTTACTCGTTGCCGCGACGCTGCGCTACGGCGCTACGCTACGGGCTGCTAATTGTTGGCTCGCGTCCCTACTCCTGTCGGGGGACTGCGGCGCAGAGGAGAGGAGGTGGAGGGGCCGAGTACTCGCGCACATGGCCCTCACCTGTGACGTCAGACGCGCGGTTTTGGCAAAGTGCGAGGTAGTGAGGGAAAGGGGAGGGGGAGGGGAGCTTGTAGCGTCACTCTCTGCCTGCCCCGCCCCGCCCCGCCCCGCCACACCACGCCGCGCTCCTCCACCCCGCCCCGCCACGCCCCGCGCCGCGGCCAGTTAGCTAATTGGACGGCCTACTCCGACGCGTGCATGGCGCGGGCCAGCGCAGCCCTCCTAGCTGCCTTTCAAAACCACCGCGCCAAAAGAAAAACACCAATTTTACATATTTTTATTTTTTTACTGCCACAGTCGTTTTTTTGGTACGCATAGAACATTTTAAACTGATAACAACAATAAGTTCTGGTTTTGCTCACTGGACCCAAGTCGGACGAAACTTGTGCGGTACGTACGCGCAACAGGATGACAGTAGTTTGTAGTAGAGACTACACTGTAAAAATTAATACAGTGAATTAACAGCAAATTTGTGGTAAAGATTTTAACTGACTCGCGTTGTAGAACAACAACGGATGTTGCCTGGCAACAACGTCAGCTGTCCAGTAACAACAAAAGTTGTCAAGTTACAACAAAAGTTGTCAAGTGACAGCAAAAATGTTATTAAAGCTACAACAGGAGTTGTCTATTAACAGCAATAGTGGTCCAGGAACAATAAAGTTCTTTCCTCAGAAAACAATCAACAATCATTGTTGTTTCTTAACAACCTTTGTTGTTCTTCAACAGTATTGTTGTTTGTCAACAACATGGATGTTACAAAATAGGTTGTTTTTCAACAAGCTTCTTTTACAGTGTACCCAGAAAATGAAACAATGTTGTGCGATTAAATTAGCGCCAGGTGCGGATTCGCGCGAGGTCATTTGCAGTTCTAACTAACCCAAGGCGACTTTACAACGACGCTTATTGCCTAGTAATGCCAACGCCAATTTATGGCATGCGGCGAATGTTAGAGGTAGATGACACCCAACACATCTAGTCGGATTACTCTTTTTACTTAGTTTTCTGTACGCTGTCGTCCCCTTTGTCGGTAAAAATATAGGTGGTAAAAATTCACCAGTCGTAATTGCCACGGCTGCCAGCGTTGTATTTTACCCGCTCCCCCAAAGAAATCGCAATCTGCAGACAACCTGAACTGGGGGTTTCTCCTCGTAAACGCGATCAAATCTCAATCACGATACCCTAGCTTATGATGCAACACGCACGCAGGCTCACTCGCACACCGCCCGGTCCCTCGAGCCTCGAGGAGGGAAATATATACGCAGTGGTCCGCGCGGCCAGCGGGCCTAAGGGCCACCCCGCCCCGCCCCGCCCCGCCCCGCCCCGCCCCGCCTCCTGAATGAAGCTGTTCATAATTTTACGTTGTTAAGTCGTCCTCGCATCTGATAGGCTCTCGCTGTGCTGGGCGCACACGGGTCCGGCCCGGCCCGGCCGGCCAGGCCCGACACTTACGCCGCGCACCTCCGCCGGCCTCCGCCCCCCTCCCCTGGCCCGCCCCGCACAGATAAACGGGTGTCACAGCCTTGGAGTAATTCCAACTTTGGAGTTTTACGACGTTTCGTAGAGGGCGCTGGGCTTATTGGGCCTGCAGCTCTGACGTTTACAACGTGCGACGGCCAATTAGTACAAGGCGGTGAAATAGCAAAACACGACCGGCTCCGGAGGGAGAATCAAACAGGCTCCGCCTCAGTGCTGCGCGCCGGGCCGCGCCGGGGCGCGAGCGTGCGACGAGCACCTCTTTTTTACCTCCGCAACATTTATTTACATTTTTTGATATTTCCATTATTTTGCTACCGTTTCTTCGCGATCGCACGCGGACAGCGTCCGACGTCGTTAACCAAATTGGCGCGAACGATTTCCATTTTCTCGCCAAATAAAAGAAGCTCTTGACGGGCGGGGCGGGGCGGGGCGGGGCCGCCGACTCGGCCCGTCACCTCCCGGGGAACACCTACTATCTTACTCCTGTCCGGCCCTCAGAGTCCAACACAAGAGGCGCGCGCGGAAAGTCGTAAAATCCCAGAGGATAAAAAAAAGTTGCGGTGGGGAGGGGGGGGGGAGGGGAGAAAGGATCGCGGGGATCACGGGATCGCGGTGCGCGGATAAGAGGTGTGGGACGAGACCGCCGCGACACGTTTTTCTCGTCCGTCGCTCCCATAAATCGCAGTTCATTAAAACACGTGTTGGTCGCGGCGGGGCGGGGCGGGGCGGGGCGGGGCGGGGCGCGCCGCGGCGCCTGTCATCGGGAAACACACCCTCCCTCCCTCTGACACACGCGCGTATACCGCGCCATATTTACATCACATGCCGACGGGGGAAAAAAATCTCGACGCGCCGCCCGAAACTGTAGGAGGAAAAGGCGCGGGAAGGTTTAAAAAGAGATGGAGCGAGGAAGAGGAAGTGTTGTGCGGGGAGAGGAGGGGAGGGGCGGGGACACGGCGAGGATGAGGTGGAGGGGCGCGGCGTGCTGTGATAGCGCGGCGGTGATGGCGATGCCGGCCCGGGCTGCGGATTCACACAAAGACGCGCGCGCCCCGCGCCCCGCCCCGCCCCGCCCCGCCCAACCGCGCCCCGCCCCACCCCGCCACGGCCGCGACAGACGCTCTGTAATGAGGCGTGCGGAACGACGCGAGGCGCGAGAGGGGTAGGGGGCGGGGGCAGGGGACTGGGGCCGGACACTAACGAGACACCTCGCCCCGCCCCGCCCCGCCCCGCCCCGCCCCGCTCGGGTGGGGCGTGGTCGCTGCCGCGCGCCCCACCCCACCACCGCTCCAGGCCGCACCGGCCGCTCCCGGCTGGCCGGCCAAGGCGCCCGGGTAGGCAACCCGATGCGCGCGGCTGCTCGACAGGCCGGTATGCCGGGCGCCTGCTAGAGCCGCCGAGCCCAAAGGACGCAAAAAGCATTCGATCAACGATCCGAAATTTTCATACGGGCGCTTCATCAAAACTACCCTCAACAAGAAAAGTTGGCACTAATTTGAAATTAACACTCCTACGAATTTCTCCCAGCAATTGTTATTGCTCCAGACCCAAATAGTTCCGGCTGCGCCACCGACAGCTTGGCCCCAGGCCCCAGGCCCCAGGCTACAGGCCGATTGGCTGGATCCTCGGCTGCGATTTAAACGCCAAACTGACCCCGGCCCTTCGTTGTTGTCGCGGCGGCCGGGCCCGGCCGAGTGTAGTCCTGCCCGCCCCGCCCCGCCCCGCCCCGCCCCGCCCGGTCCGTCTGTAAATAACGCCCCCGGTCCCGACCCGGGCCGGGCCGGGCGCCCCAGCCGCTTGGATGGATTCAGCCCCGCTCGCCTTCCAGTTGTTTACTCTGCCTGCGGTACGAAAATTCAATGCTGCAACACCACTAATTTCCAGGCGGAAACTACCCCATTTCCCGGTGGCGGCCGCCGCTGCTGCCGCCGCTCCTGCACCCCAGAGCGCGCCTACACCCCGCCGCGCCCCGCCGCGCCCCGCCGCGCCCCGCGCCGCCCCGCCGAGGCGTATGGCAGCGCACGCCCTGGCGCCTGCCGCCTGGCGCCACCCCTACGCTACGCTACGGCCAAGAGCGGCCAAACGGACGAAACATCACGCAAGTACACAGCCATCCAACAACAACAACAAAAACACCACCACCTTGATTAGGCTGCTGGTTAATTAATAAACCCATTCCAACCTCCTCCTCCCCCGCCCGCCCCGCCCCGCCCCGCCCCGCCCCACCCTACAATAACCCTTTCGCCCGGCGCCCCGCCCCACCCCGCCGCGTGTATGTGGTGGGCGAGTGTGCGTGCGCGCGCGCGCGCCTGGGGGAGGGAGGGGTGCGTTGTGCGTGTGTGGCGGGTGCCGGCCCATTGTGCTGCGCAAGGGTCCATTTTAATTTAGCCTGAACGCTGATCTTAACGCTCAGACAGTCGATATACAGGCGCCACTTTACTCCCCCCACCCGCCGCGTGCCGGAAATTTATTTGTTCCTGGAACTCGGAAACAAAAACAAAAACGAAACGCGCAATCGCAGGGCGTATGAGCGTACCGCCGTAATGTTGTATCAAATCTGCGAAGGGGTTGGTCTCTTTCTGTTTGTTAATTGTGTTGTTTATCTCGCTGTTTTTGTTTTAAATAAGTCTCAAGTCCGAGATGGGCGGTCATAAATCGATACTAAATAAAAGGCATGAAAAAGAGATGAAAAATATGTAAAAGATAATGGAAAAATAACATTTTTCTTTCGCGGCCCGCTCGGATGATAAAAAACAGTATATCCAATTGACCGAGACGAATACGGACAGACGCCCTTACACCCCTCGCCAACACACACACACACACACACACACACACACACACACACACAAGCCTACCGCTACGCCACGCCACTGCCCGATGCGAAGTAATTTACCGGAGCCCCCGCGAGAGCGGAATGCTTCAATTGGAGAGGCGCCACCCGCCGCAGCGGCGGGCGGAGGTGAGTGTGTGTGTGTGTGTGTGTGTGTGTGGGCGCGTGTGTGCGTGTGTGTGTGTGTGTAAACGCTCGAAGTATTATCGGTAGAGCTCCGTAGGACAATAAGCTCATATTGACGGGAGGGAAAAAAAAGCAAAAAGCGTTTGCCAAAAAACGAAATTGAAATCAACCGCACGCTTCGGGAAGAATTACTGCGAGGCCTGTCCCTTATCCAGTTATAAGAATAAGATAAACCAACCCTGAGGAAACCCTTCAATGGAAAAACTAAGATGCTACGTCGCAGCCTTTATATAGGTACTACTGCTCAAGTTCCTCAACAGAGGCACAATAACCCTCTAAAGACAGGATTTTTAAGCACTTTCTGAGGTGCTACGTTGCACTTTTGTTTTTTCATTGTTAGAAAGAGTCTAGGAGAATATAACTTCTAAATAATGAATGAAGGGGAGGGGAGGAAACATGAGACACATTGGCGTTAGGAGTGAAAAGGCAGAACTGCGCGCAGAGGTCAAGCCGCGCGGCCCGGCCCGGCGCGCCACGGGGGTAGGGGTTGGGGGGTGGGGTTGTGGCGTGCTGGTGGGGGTGGGGTGGGGGTGCGCCGGGCCAGGTCTTCGGCTCGCAAAGCATACACAGAGCGCTTCCCTTGTTAGCACCTTGCTGATTAGGTGGGGGTGGCGATGGCGGGGAGGGGAGGGGAGGGGGCGGCGGAGGGGCGGCAGGCGGGGGAGCGGAGGGGAGGGGAGGGGAGGGGAGGGGCAGCAGCAGACTTCATCCGATTGAGTCGTACACCACCACCACCACCCTCCCCTCGGCCCCCGTGCTCTGCTCCACCTATCTCTCTCTCCTTCCCCCTCACTCGCTCCCACCCTGCACAGCTCCGTCTCCCTCCCTCTCTCCCTCCCAGACACACACGGTGCATTAAAACGCCCCGTTAGTCCGAACCGTGTGTTTTTATAACACGTCCGGCGCCCCGTATGACGCGCGGGGCGCGGGGCGCGGGGCGTGGGGCGGGAGTGCTGCTCTCATTTAGTGCGGGGCCCCGCTGCAAACAGCGCGCGCGGCGGAGTACACCAAGTACACACACTGAGACGCACCAGCAGACCGAGCACACATCGAATCAGGAGCGCCCCGCCCCGCCCCGCCCCGCCCCGCCCCGCCCCGCCCCCTACTCGATAATTGGTGTGTGCGGCGGGCTGCAGACCCGGGCGGGCCGGAGTGAGATGGTGCTGCACACGTATGCGGTCGGGCCGGGTCGGCAGTACAGCCCCTGCGAGACGCCGAGCTGAGCTGCCGTCGCAAGGGGGAACATGAGCGGGAAGAGATCAGACTTACCACTTCGTGGAGCCGATGGACGAGGCCCATGGACGTCGACGTCGACGTTCCGGCACATCTGCAAACAAAAAGCGGAAAATTCATTTTAGACCACTGTGCTCATGGTACACTAATGCTGCGTTAAAATGGTCGCTGTTTCTCCCTTCAGTGTCGTCAGGTCGGGGCTGCGCGGGGGTAGTGCAGTGCACCGCTGTGGCCGCCCCGCCCCGCCCCGCCCCGCCCGGGCCATGCCATCCCCGCAGCGCAGCAGCCTCCACACCAAAGGTTCCAATCTGCCTGAGCCGTGTTCCTAGTATTCCAATAGAATGGTAAACTGACCGGGGCGCGGAGAGGGAGAGGGGTGTGGAGAGAGAGAGAGAGAGAGAGAGAGAGAGAGAGAGAGAGAGAGAGAGAGAGAGAGAGAGAGAGAGAGAGAGAGAGGTGGAGGGAGAGCGGCCATTTCAGATGAAGGGCGATGCGTGTGTGGCCGCGCATCCATCGCCTGCAGGCGCGCGGCGCGGGGCGTGGCGGGGTGTGGCGGGGTGAGGCGGTGGCATCGGTCTTTGCAGAGGGGGTGGGTCGAAAAGGCGCGGAGAAAAAAAACTTATTCTGATTCACACTGCGCGCGCGGTCGGCCGGATAACAATGCCGAACAAACTGGCACCGGCCATGCAGAGCCGGCCCGGCCCGGCCCGGCCGGGTATGCAGAACCGGACCAGAGAGACGCGCAGGGCAGGGCACGGGGCCACCTTCAGTTACACCTTTAGGCTGGTATGCGATGCGGGCCAGAGGTTCTCACAAGAAGCGCCTTATCGATATCGCGACGCGGCGGTAGGCTACAGCACTCTGCTGCTGTGACGAGCCGCTTTTGGAGACCCTCCTCCCCCGCCCCGCCCCGCCCCCCACTGCCGCTCGCGAATAAAGCGACGGCGGCCGCGCCCCCGCCCCGCCCCACCCCGCGCCCCGTCCCACCCCCGGGGGACCCCAGGGCCTTTCCCACAGGACCGCCGGCGGCCAGCGCTGCGACGGTAAATACCGTGTTAATTGGAAATCAGTAGCGGCCTGATTTTAATCAGGTACCTGCTCGGCGCTTTAATGAGGTGTACGCCAAGCAAATGTGTGGCTTGAAGAATGCCGATGCCAAACGGGGAGCTCCTTTCCTCCCTCCTCCTCCTCCTGCTGCCGCTGCTGCTCCGCCCCACTCCCTCCCCCCCTCTCCCCTCAGCCTCTCCGCTCCATCCAACACAACCCATACCGCGGCATCATCTCCGCGCAGGAACCAGCGGCAGGGCGGCAGGGTAAACAGGGGCGGTAAGAACAATCCCGCCAATGTGTGTGGCAACGCCTGTTGGAAGATTGGAATTCTTAAACCCGACCCCAGCCCAGCCCAGACCAGCCCCGCCCCGTGGGCGGCGATAGGTGAGCTATGTAGCAGATATTGCTCGCGGACCGACCCTCTCGGCACGGCACGGCACGGCACGGCACGCCCCCTCCTCGGCCCCGCCGGCCAGGGCGCCAGGGCGGCCCCCGCCCCGCCCGCAGGCGCCCCCACCCCACCGGCATGCATTCACACCAAACGTCGGGAGGAGAGCGGCGTGGGGAAGGGAGAGATTGGCAGGAGACTCCAAGGCGCGTGAAAGTAGCGGCCGTGTAGGCGCGGGGCAGGAGCAGGACAGGCCCGTGCAGACACTTGGGTCAAGTACAGAGTGCATTTAAACAAGGGCAGCACAACGTAATAAAAAAAGAAATTCACACACACACACACACACACACAATTTGGGTTTTTCTCTTTTCTATAAATCCTACCGGTCATGGCGAACAGATAGAATATCCATTGCACTTGGAGTGGGTTTCTGTTGAAAGCGGGGCACAGGGCGTACATGCGGGGAGAAAGAAAATGGGGGAGTGAACGGCGTGTAGGAGAAAGGAAGGGTGGAAAGAGGGGAGAATGGGATCGTGTAGCCGGTGCTAGATGAAGCGAGAGAGAGAGCCGAGACACATGTCGTGCCGACAGCCCCAAATTGAAAACAATCCCCGAACCCCTGGCTGATTGATCGAATGATGTGATTGATAGATTGATACATTCGTCCATTGGTTGATATTGTATTGATTTGCTGATGGATGCGATTTCAAACGACCAGACGCGCGTCATAAAGTTGCCGCTGGGAAGTTTGTTGGACTCCAGGGTCCAGTCGGTAAACTAGGCCGACGAAGAACAGATTCGACATAATCCGTTTCACCACGGGTTCGCGGGGGGAAGCTCATATTAATGAAAATCAGCTGTCAGATAAACGCATCTTCTCGTGGCAAACGCACGCAGTAATGATCAAACACAAGAGTTGGCGCGGGCTGCATTTTTTTCTATTTTATCATTCCATTTCTCACCATCACGATGCTTACCCCCTTCTTTTTTTTTTTTTCCTTTCTTCGAAAATTGGATGCGCGCGGGTGAAGCATAGAGGGTCCCGCATCAGGGGAGGAGAGGGGAGGGGAGGGGAGGAGAGGGGAGGGGAGGAGAGGGGAGGGCGGGAGGGCCGCGGAGCCGGACCAAGGTGCCGTGTTGCGAAGGTGTGTTCCGCCCGAGTGGCTGCGTGGAGATATACGAGAATTGGAATTCTATGCAATATTGTTTCGAATCAAATTGCTTTTTCGTCCGGCCGGCTGGCCGGCCAGCAGCACTGGGGCCCGGGCCGGCGGGGGGCTGGGATCTGTAACGGCTTGGAATGCGAGCGCGAACCGCGAGGGGCAAGGGCGTGAGTGCGGGGGGCGGGGCGGGGCGGGGCGGAGCGGAGCGGGGCGGTGATCCGCGGGGAGAGAAGAGAGAAAGGGAGGAAAAAAGGGACAGCTCCTGGGGGGAGGCGGGACGGACCGCGGGGCGGGCACACGTACGTCCTAGGTGCTCATGGACATGCACACGCTGTTAAAACAAGTGTTTAACTGCTCAACACTTGTATGTGTGCAACATCCAGCAGAGCACGCGCAAGTGTGCAGCTCGGCAGTTGTGCAATTGCAAGTGTCAAACTCGACAGTTGTACACTTGTCAGTGTTTAACTCAACAGTTGTGCACTTGAAAGTGTTCAACTGCCCCGTGCAACACTATCTTTGTTGAACACTTGCAAGTGCACAACTGTTGAGTTAAACACTTATAAGTGTACAATTGTCGAGTTTGACACTTGCAATTGCACAACTGCCGAATTGCACACTTGCGCGTGCTAGGCTGGAAGTTGCACAAACACAAGTGTTGAGCAGTTGAACACTTGGTTTAACAGTGCAAGGGTGCGAGCGCGACCACAACACTTTTCTTTTTAAAAAAATCACGGCTGCAGGTCACACAAGGCGGCGAACATTACAGCCTGATTTGTTCTCCAAGGGAATTGGGGGAAGCGGTGGGGGAGGACAGAGGGAGGGAGGGAGGGAGGAGGGGGGAGAGGTGGTCATAAAAAAATCAGACTTGCGGCGATGCGCCGTGGGAGAGGTAACAAAATTATCGGTCGCAGCCCGGCCCGGCCTGGCCCGCGCGCCTGACTCATCCCCCAACATCCAGCATGCACAACTTTTTCTCACTCTCTCCCTCACACGGCTCGACCGGTTCAGGCGGCCAGACTCGCTCGCGCCATCTCACTCGCACTCGCAAGGAGCCGGGCAGACGCGTGCGCGGAAATAATTAATGACAATTATACCTCGCAAACGAACGCATATTGTCCACCTCGATGTTTCCCATAATCGCGCCGTTCGCGGCGCTATGCTTGGCGATTGTTTACAAGGAGTATTTATGCGAATCGAAAGGGGGTGGGGTTAAAAAAAAATGAGCCGCCCCTTTCACTCAATACGCCGCATTTTTTTACCGCTTCTAGTGCTGTTCCGCCCTGACCGCCGAGCACCCTCCCCACCCCCTTGGTCCGCCCCTGCTTGCTTGCCATTCGGTGCATAATCTGTCCTTCCCCCTTCACACTCCTCCCCTTCGCTGTCGCCCTTATAATGACGTGCGGCCGCGCGGTCACACATGTGGCGTCGCGCGCGACAAACTTTTTGGAGAGAAGAAAAAAAAAGAGAAAATTGTTTGATTAAAAGTAGTTTGCCTACTTTAAAAATAATCATTCTTCTTCGTATCGCGCGCCAGCCATAAATCGACCGGAAAATATATGGGCGCATTAGCATGAAGGAGACGCACGTGGTGAAATGTTTGTACAACTTTTTCTAGAACTGAATATAAAATCATAGCGCACCCCCTGCGAAATAACAAAGCGGTAAAAGATATTGAGAAAAAAAAATAGACGGCAATCGTCGAGAACCGATAATTAAAACTAAACGTCTGCTCTCTGACGCTGTTCTGTTGTTTCGCTGGGGATGTCAATTGGATGTGTAGTGCGGGGCGGGGCTGGGCGGGGCTGGGCGGGGCTGGGCGGGGCTGGGCGGGGCTGGGCGGGGCGGCGGGTCGCTAAACCGTAAATAGGCTGCTCGTTGGCTGATTTCCGTATATTGCCCGTCACATGGGCGGGCGAGTGATGAGTTTTGCTTTCCGCGTGATTTGGTGCATGTGGTGAGAGGGACAGACGGAGGGCGGGAGAGAGTGAGAGATCGAGAGAGGAGGGGAGAAGGGGGAGGAGGGGGAGGGAAAGGGGAGAGGAAGGGGAATGAAGGGGTATATTGGAAGGCGGGGGGATCTCTGTGGTTGCATCAATCGTCGCTTAACAGCGCACAGCGGACCGGCCGCATGTTTCGCACGTTATATTCGCATTTCCAACGCGGCACGGCGCGGCACCCCGAGTCGAGGGGAGGGGAGAGGGGGGGGGAGGGAGGAGAGGTGTCCTTTTTGCCAGCCCGAGCGCGCTGCATGCACTTAGCGCAGCGCCCTCATGTGACTCGAGGAAGCGCAATGTCCCCATTTTCTTCTACATACTAAAACACAATTTAATAAATAAATAAATAAATATATATCTACTGGAACTGGGAGACTGGCAATACAGGTAATATTTCAGGGAATCTTGCTTGTAATTTTCCGCCCCAGAATTTTGACATTTTGACAGTTTAGTCTCACATCAAAAAGGTGTGAGACTGTCTCAACCTTGATTTCCAGAGAGTGGGTGTTTACTCTCCTATTACACAAAATAATCACACGTGTGTGTGTAAAACTGAAGTTATTTCGCTCCACGGCCGGACCAGGCCCGAGAGCTGTCCGAGCCGCTATGGACGGCGCGGCGCGGCGCGGCGGTGGCGTACGCGGCGTCGTACGCTAATTGGGTCGCCGCTGTCGTCCGTCGCCTGTGGTGTCCTCAAACAGCGTCCTCAGCCCAGACGGCGTCCTCAGGCGGTGTCCCGTGGCCTCAGACGCGCGGGGCACACCGGGCGGGGCGCGCGCTAACGAGGGACCAGTCCCCGTCCTGGCCCGGTCCTCACAAGGATGCGGTGGCGGTGGTGCCGGCCCGCCCCGCCCCACCCCGCCCCACCCCGCCCCGGCTCACTGGCAGCGTCCTGATTGAGTGGAATTCATTCATTTATCGCGTATTCACGAAGACCGGCACAGGGAGAACGGGGCAGGCGCACGGGAGCCGCATGGGAGGGGGACGGTGTCCCTGCCTGCCGGCCGGCCATCAGAGAGGAAGCCAGGCTGAATACGGCGCGCGACGCGCAAGTCGTGCCACAAGACCGCGGACACCTCATTGCCGGGAGGGTCTTAACATTTTGTCTTCCATTTAGAGCGCGGAAACAAACTATGATTACTTTTTAGCAAAGCAAAGTAATTTAGAGGTGTCAATCGCACATGTGGGGGGAGAAACAGGTACTAGCCGCGGAATAGTGGTGGTGGTGGTGGAGGGAGGGTGTGGTCACTGGTAACGGGCGGGTCGGAGGGCGGGTCACGAAGGACGCGAGGCGAGGGGGCGTGTTCAGTGCGTGTCCCCAACTATTAATGGCTCCCGCCTCCCGCCCCCGCGGCCCTCGGTCGGCCCGGCCCGGCCCGGCCCCCGGCGGCAAATTCAAAACAACAAACTTCCTCCCTGCGCAGGTGCTCGCTAATAAAGCTAATATCGGCGGCGGCGACGAGCGAGCGAGTGTGAGCGAGCGAGGCGACGGGGAGCACGAGCGCTAGAGCGAGAGGACACGCTCTCTCCCCCTCTCTCTCTAGCAGCTAGAGTCTAGCTGTTCTCCGTCCCTCATCTTCTTTCGAACCTCAAGCCTACAATCTCGGCCAGGCCGACACGACACGACTCGCCTCCAGGTGACTCCAGGTGACTCCAGAGGACGAGAGTGACGCGCCGCCCGGCCCGGCCCGGCCGAAACCGCAGCGGCTAGCGGAAAATATAGACATAAAGGGACCGTAGGAGAAGAAAAAAAAACAAGATAAAAAGAAGAAAGGAAAAGGAACGGGAGGGGGCCCTGCCCTGGCGGTTCTGGTGGTGGCGCTGTGGGTCGCATTCGTCACATTCCACGTCTAATTGAATGGCTTGGATAGCATCGCGTCCTCTCGCGCGCGCCTCTGTGTGTGTGTGTGTGTGTGTGTGTGACTCCTTTCATGTGTAGAGACGCGCCATTTCCACTGATTGCTTCAAACAGGAGTGCTGGTGCGACGCTTGGCCCCTAACCTAAACTGTCCGCTCCCAATCTCTCTCTCTTGCGTCTCAGCCTCTCGCGCCCGCCGGCCGGCCGGCCGGGCCTTCCTCCGCCATCGCCGCACGTCTACTTTGGGGCCCGGCCCGGCCCGGCCCGCGCAGGACCACAACCAAGTGAGGAGAGATCCGCTTAAAGTAGTAAGGGTTCCCTACTGCTTAACCACGAGACTTTGTTAGAATATCGCAAATTCTGGCCTGGCCTGGCGTGCCCTCCTCCGTCTGTCCGCCTGGTCGGGTCGGGTCGGGCAGGGCCGACCGACTGTCTGCAGCGCCGGCCGGCCGCGAGAGGGCGCTGGCTGGACATTGACTGATGGCACCCAGGTCGCCTGGTAATGAGCTGAAGCAGTGCGCCTGCCTGGCCCGGACCGACATGTCTCATTGAGGCCTCGCCGCCACGCCGCGCCACGCCGCGCCACGCCGCGCCACGCCGCGCCACGCCGCGCCACGCCGGGGGAAAATCGATGTTTGAAAGCGCCCCTCCGGCCTGCCTATTTCAGCCTGTACAGCCTGTAGCAACTAACTGCGCTTCGGAGAGCGAAACTGATAGAACGCGAGAAAGGGAGGGGGGGGGGGGGGGCGTTTTCCTGGGCTACTCTGCTACCGATAGCGCGCGAACGTTGACGATTATGACTGTCAAGATCGTGCTCGTCCGTCCAACAACAACCATCCGAGGTCGACGACCCTAGCTGGCCAGCCGAGGGAAAGCCAAAGCACATCGCACACACTGTTATTCAATTCATGTGACGTCACATTTCTTTAAATGTAAAAGCTGTCACATTCGTTATAATATGATGTCACATTTGTTGTAATGTGAATCGACAAGGCAAAGCGCCGTAAATTCGGCAGTCACATTCAAAAGAATGTGACAATTACATCCAAACGAATGTGACAGTTTTTACAGTGAAAAGAATGTGACGTCACATTAATCGGAAAACAGGGCAACCCGACCGTTTTCGTTCGCCCTGCTGCTAAGAGATAAAGTCACAAGTATCGAGCGTGCTTTTGGAGCTTCTCGTGTCCGGCCGGCAGCCCAGTAGAGCGACGCTCATGGGACAAATCAATCAATTATTCATTATTGGCCGAGCCGATCAGTTCCCGTCGCCTTTCCTTCAGGCCTCATTAAAGCGAGCGCGAGTGATCGGATCGCCCGCCTCGCGCGCGGGACCGCTGTTACATCAGCGAGCCACCTACTTCGCACCCAGTAGATGCCAGAAGAAGACACACACACACAAAAAAAATAATAATAATAATAATAAAGAAGTCAAGCATTTTCATGGAGCCTCCTAGGCAACACATCGAGTGCGACGCACAGATGTCTTGCGGGTCTGCCTACACCAAGGGGCCATGACGGCGGGGCGGGGCGGGGCGGGGTGGCGCGGGGCGGGGCGGGGCGGGGCGGGGCGGGGCGGGGCGGGCCCAAGGACTCTTTAGCCGACCCACGTCGCCTGATCCGAATCAGCGGGTCCTGCGATCGCCGCGCCGCGCCCGCGCACTGCCGCCATTAAACGCTGGCCGATCCTTAATTAGCCCGGGACGGGCTCGGCCCGGCTCGGCTCGGCTCGGCTCGGCTCGGCTCGGCTCGGCTCGGCCCGGCTCGGCTCGGCTCGGCCCGGGGCTCGGCTCGGCTCGGTCCCCTACTGCATGTGTCCGAGCGAAGCGGACCGGACGAAACGAAACGAGCGCGCCGTCGATGATTCCTTTTTGGGGATGAAAAGTTGAATTTGGCGCGCTGCGCGGCGCGGTGTGGCGTGGCGTGGCGTGGCGGCGCGTCGCGGCCGCCGTCTGATTAGAGGCGGATTCCGCTGTCTTAATTGGCTGAATGGCCGCCGTGCCGCCGGCCGATCCACCAATCAGCGGCCCGGGCCTGGCCGGGCAGGGCAGGGCAGGGCGCGCCCGGGCCCGCCAGCTGGGACCGTCTCCCACCCCCCTCTCCCCTCTCTCTCTGTTACCCGTTCTCTCTGACTCGCTCTCTCTCTCTCTCTCTCTCTCTCTCTCTCTGTTACCCGTTCTCTCTGACTCGCTCTCTCTCTCTCCTACGCCCGGCGGCGGTCGCGGCGACACGATTCGGACGCAGCCAGGCCCGGCCGGGCCAAGCTCTTGCACCGGCTGGCTGCTTCTGATTTATACCGGGCGGGCGGGCGACGTAAAAACGCTCATTACCCAAGAAATTTGGGACTTAGCCGTCGATACTAATTCCTGGAATAGGCGGGCCAAAGGCGGTCTAATTCAACGCAAGTGACAACCGCTCCGCTCCCTCCTCGCTCTATGGACCTGGCTGTAAAGCTTCCATTTATATTTCACTCATCTCTAGTCCCGCAAAGCTCTCTCTCTCTCTCTCTCTCTCTCTCTCTCTCTCTCTCTCTCTCTCACTCTCTTACTTTCTCACTCCAATGACGGACGACGGTAGGACAGACGGCTGATATCAAACGGATAGCCAAAGGCAAAGAGAAAAGACCTCCCACGTGGCGGGTCTGACTCGGGGTGTCGGCCGGTGCTACTCGAGCGAGCAATGCTTGCGGGCGTTCCGATGTCATACGCGGAACGCCCCGCCCCACCCCGCAACACCCGCCCCACCCCGCAACACCCTACCGGTTTAGAGGGCGACAGTTACGGCGCGCGGCCGTGCTGGCGGGCCGGCGCGGCGGACCTTCACAAAAACGAGAGAATTCCGGAGCCCTCGTCAGAAAAACCCTGCGTCCCCTAATTAAAATCACACACACTGGCACACACACACACACACACGGCGCGCGTACACGTTTGAAGGGAAATATTGCAAAAATTCTGCATTGTTTTGCAAAGCTCGCCCGCCGCCGCGCCGCGCACATTACCAACGGCACCTAATGAGAGATTTGCAACAGCGGGGGTGGCGTTTACGACTTTATTCTTTTACTTTTTCGCTCAGATGTCGTTTTTTTCCCACCGGCCACACGTGCGGTCGAACCCCGAACCTCTGGTGCCAAAAGACCACGCGGTGTTACTGGGCCCTCCGGGGGGCGCCGGCTGCCCTAAGCTGCTTGCATCCCTAAGTGACTTCTTGCATGTTTCCCCAGTTCTCTTCATGCAAGCCATCCCCCTCCCCCGCACCCCTCTCGCCGCGGCCGCCCAGCCAGCCACCCTGCGCCTCCCCCTCCCCCGCACCCCCTCGCAATATCCCCAGCCAGCAGTCCTGTTCCGACAGCTCACACTGTTCACTCAGAAGTTGCTTCCAAGGGGACTGCAATTAAAACTAACTAGGACCTCCAACAGCATTCGAGATAGAGGAGGAAAGACTGGGAGGGAGAGTGGGATAGAGCGAGACAGAGAGAAAGGGAGGGGAGGGGAGGGGTGGAACAGAGGGAAGGAGACCGAGTAAACGAGGAATTGGGAGGGAAGGGTGAGGTTGGGGATGAGGGCGGAGGACTCGTTTTCTGGTCTTAAAGAAAGGGTTAGACGTAGTCCCTCCTAAAAGGGTACATAACCAGGGACAGTAACGAACAGGTATATTGATGAAAGAGGAAACAAAAGACGCAGTATCGACTCGCCAAAGCCGGTCTCAGATGCCAATAGGAAGCAGGCCGATGTCAGGTTAGGGTCAGGCAAAGGAATCGAAAAACGCACCACAGCAACAACTAAGCACAAATTTTTCAGATAAAATCAGTACTTTTCCTGACCTTTTAGCTCATACCAGAAGGAGGAATGTAGGGCAAACGATACGAAAAGCAATTACATCATCAAAAAAGAGGATAAATTAATTGCGGACAGCGCAATTACAACTCTCTTAGCAGCGTTACGCCATCTAAAAGTTTCCCTTAATTGCCTTATTCTTCCCTTTTCTTACCGCGCAGGTGAAGGAGCTTGCGGAACTTGGACAGATAATGACTTTCCTGATACCCGCACACTGTAGTTTTCAAATCATAATACTGATCAAATTTAACTGCCCGAATGCCCCCAGTCTCAATTTTTCTTTAAATGAAAAATAAGACTATGGAAAATATGTTGCATGTGTACCAGCTCCTTGTGATACTCACATGATGATGAATTGAGCCGGGGCTAAGGAGGTGACCGGAGCCATTGAGAGGCAATCAAGCCTCACTTCAGGTGACTTATAGCGAGACTAGTGGGTACACCCGGTAAAAAAACAAGCATTTACTTTTAAAACTCGCAAAATAAAACTTTTAACCAGAGTACATGATTGAAAACTGTTAGATTTTTCTTATTAACAATCGTTCCAGATTTGCTTTCGGATATTTGTAAGGAAAAGATAACATATTTCTCCCTGGACCCCAAGCGCCTGCACTAATAAAAGGTATACCATAGGTAAACTCAATGCCTCGACAGTGTAGCCGAGGATGTGAATGTACCCGCGTAGCCCGGGTGCGGGGCGGGGCGGGGCGGGGCGGGGCGGGGTGGGGCGGCACACCGGTACGGTACACTCTCTTGGCCGGAGCTTACAGGTAGCTCATCGCATTCATTTATACACAAGGGACGGGATGGGGCGTGCGTAAAGCGCGCTTGATTAGGTGCCTGTGCGCAGGCGCAGGCGAGGCGCGTGCACAGAGACATATGACGAGTGCTTTAAAAGAACGCCACGCACTCACACTGCCGCACACGTCTCCAGGCGCACAGGATGGGGCGTCTGCTCGTGGCAGGCCCGGCCCGGCCCGGCCCCGAGCCGCGAGATCCACCAAACCATTCCAAACTTGATTAAAACAAAACCGAGCGTCATTAGGCTCTACTCCGGGGCGGCGAGGTGCACGACGGTTCGGGACAATGCGCGTGCTTGGCGCGCGCACGCGCCCAGGTCGGACTTCTTCATCTTCAACTTGGGTTATAACGGCAGCAGTTCATTGTGAACTTAAGGCACCTATAACTTAGGCACAGCCGCCAGTCCGTGAACGGACCATCCCCCATGACATGACAGCTATTGCTGTGTGACGGGGAGGCGTCACAATAAGGATGTGCGGCGTGATCTTCGGGGGGCTGGGCTGGGCTTCGCACGGTAAAAACTTCGTCCAGGTTTTCAAGCAGCCATTCCTGTTTTTCAAGCAGATTTGGAAAAACCAAGCAACCCCGATTTGGCTGCTTGGAATTGTGGACATTTTTCAAGCAAGTCGGCTTGGAAACAAGTACGGCGTCCCGCAAATCAGGACGGACGGCCGAGCCATCTTGCTTTCCAAGGAGGCCGCCTCGGGCTGCTTGGAAAGCAAAGACATTTGCTTGAGAACCCGAAACTTGGTGGCGGCGCCGACCGACGTCAAGCAAGACGCCTGCTGAGCCCGGGTTTCCAAGACAGCCGCCGCCAACTGCCGGGTTTTCAAGCACATTTCTTTGCTTTCCAAGCAGCCCGAGGCGGCCTGCCTGGAAAGCAAGATGGCTCGGTCGGCCGGCCTGATTTGCGGGACGCCGTACTTGTTTCCAAGCCGACTTGCTTGAAAAATGTCCCCAATTCCAAGCAGCCAAATCGGGGTTGCTTGGTTTTTCCAAATCTGCTTGAAAAACAGGAATGGCTGCTTGAAAACCTGGACGAAGTTTTTACCGTGCCCGCCAAGTGCTAAATTTGAGCCCCGCACACTTGACGCGCCTTGTCCTCCTCCGGGCGGGGCCGAGGGGGAGCCTGGCCCGGCCCGGCCCGGCCCAGCCCGGGGTAGGCAGATCCTATTCCTGCTATCGGCAAATATGCAATAAAGGTGACTAGCATATTGCGGTGGCAACCCAACCCAGCGCCGCCCGCACCGCCCACACCACAGCCCCTTTTTCATAACGTGTGCTTCAGGGCCGCGTCCGAGAGCGGCGCGACGCCGGCGGGCCCTCTCTCTCTCTCCCTCTCGCTCTCCCGGCGCGGCGCGGTGCTATAGTCGGTCGAGGCCTAACTGCCCCGGCGGCCGGCGAGACGTCGGGGAGGCGAGCTTGAGCCGAGGCGACTGTGCAAGACGACGCGACACAGGAGAGGGGCGCGCGCGTGGGCTGCACCGCCGTCTCCGTCGCTCCAGCGGGGCGGGGCCCGGGCGGCGTAGTGAGTGGGAGAGAGACAGGAACAGACAGAGAGAAAGAGAGAGCGAGAGAGAGAGAGAGAGAGACAGAGAGAGAGAGAGAGAGAGCGAGAGAGAGAGAGAGAGACCGAGAGAGAGGAAGAGAGAGAGAGAGACAGGGCGGAGACCGCGGAGACACAAGACGCGTGCCGAGATCCGATAGCATCATACCCCATATTACATGCCGCCCCACCCCACCCCACCCCGCCCCGCCCCGCCCCGGCCGGGCTACCCCAGCCCCAGCCGCTCAGGGTGGCGCAGCGGCGGGACAGGACAGGCGGACCTCTCGCGACAATGAGGGTGATAAGAAAAAGGAAGAGAAGTATCGCCTACAGGTACTGTACGTCACGACCGTAGCGACACAGCTGACTGTTCATAAAGTGAGGGAATAAAAGCTCGTATTGAACAGCAGCACAGCGGCACACGAGCGACCCCCACCCCCACCCCGCAGAGGTATCGTAACACGGGGGCAGGGCACGCCGGGCCGGGCCGGAGATTGACTGCCAGGCAAACGGAATCCTATCAATCCGTCACACGGGGCCAGGGGCCGGGCCGGGCCGGGCCGGGGCGGCACGCGTGACGGAGCGGGAGACGCCGACAGAGAAATAGGAGGCGAATCGTTAGTCACGCGGAAAACTTGACATTTACCATTTTTGGAAAAGCAAATAAACTTCGTGGTTTTGTCCCGCTGCCTTTCCATTTTTCTTTTTCCAACGTCGAGCTTTCCGCGTTTGAGGCGGGCACGGGCACCGAGCCGTACCTGTGGCAGCCCAGGCGGGCTGTGCAACAGGCAGGCGAGGCGGACAGGCCAGGGCCCTGGGAGCAAGCGATAGACAGGCACATCGTTTGCCGTCTTTGTCGCACCCAATCATCGCTGCACTATCTCGTCGTCGGAAGCAGAGAGAGAGAGAGAGAGAGACGAGGTGAGAGGGAGACAGACGGCAGGAGAGCGATACAGCAGAGGAAATAAGGACACGGCCTGACAGGGACCCCCGGCGCGGCCCGGCGCGGCGCAGTCCTCCGCAACTCGTCATTAAAAACAAAAATGGCGTCCAAGACATCCAAATTGTGCAGCAACTTATAATGATGCGGCGGTAGGCAGGGTCCAGGCGAGTGAGGGGCGGGAGGGGGGAGGGAGGACGGCGCGGGGAGGGAGGGAGGGAGGGAGGTAGTGCGGGAGGGTAAAGGAGAGCCGAGAGAAGAGCTGCCAGCAGAGGGGTGGTGGGAGAGGGGGGGAGGGGCGGCAGAGGGACGCAGTGGCGCGATAGGGTACCTCATCATTATGTACCGAGAATAAACGAGTGCTCCTGCTAAACCTTCTAACGGCGGGGCGGGCGCCCCACCCGACCCCACCCGACCCCTTCCGCTATTCGGCTCGCCACCTCTGGGGTCACAGTCATCGCAATATACGTTCATAAGGGTCTGCAACAGACTGCGTGGCGCCGCAGTGGTCGCTCGCGCGGCGAGGCACGGGTCACGAGTCGCGGGCCGCGGGTCGAGTCGGGTCGGGTCGGGTCGGGTCGGGTCGGAGAGCGACCCGCGACCCAGACCCACCTCCTCACCAATAGACCGATAACGAGTCGTAGCGGAGCCTCCCCCGGCCAACCCCTTACCCCTCCCCGCGCCCTGCCGCCCCTGCTTCGTTATGCGGAAGGGAGAGAGAGAGAGAGAGGGCAGGGGGAGAGGAGAGGGGTGGGAGAGAGAGAGGGGGTGGGAAGGGGAGGGAGTAGGAGAACAGAGCAGCTCGGGATCGCATTATTTCTCGAGTCTAATTGGAGAGGCGCTCTTTGAGTCGGCCACGGTCGCCACCCGCGCCATTTAATACGGCTGTCATGACGCCCATCAGGAGGGGCGGGGCGGGGCGGGGCGGGGCGGGGCGGGGTGGGGCCGCCCCCTGCCGCTAGCGCCACCGCGGTCTGGACCTGCGCCGCGCGGCCCGTGGGAAGGAGGAGAGGAGTATCGATACCGCAGTGTCGCCTCCGGCCCGAGCGATGCAGGGCTGTTCACGAAGCTCAAATAGTACTTCAAATCTGATTTAGTTAAAATGATCTGAAGTTCAAGAGAAAGAATACCAGCAGGGCAAGGCGGCAAGAAAAAAAGAGGTGTTTCTAAGGGTTCGAAACAACTAGAATTCGCCCACTTACAAGTGCTCAAATCACCCAAACGTTTGGGCAAAGTTAAACATGAATATCGTTTCACACAAATTTATGCGAAAAACTGCATGAATTTATACAAATGGATGCACAAAATCGTTCAAATCACCGCACAAATTTGTGTGAAAAATTAGATTGCTTAACTTTGTACAAATTAATGATACAAATCCGGTTAGTGTGATGGGTTATGATTACTATTGACTTTAAACTAATTTGCACAAGTGGAGAGAGAGAGAGAGAGAGAGAGAGAGAGAGAGAGAGAGAGAGTGAGAGTGAGAGAGAGAGAGAGAGAGAGAGAGAGAGAGAGAGAGAGAGAGAGAGCGAGAGAGAGAGAGAGAGAGAGAGAGAGAGAGAGAGAGAGAGAGAGAGAGAGAGAGAGAGAGAGATGTGACTGGGGGTGGGGCGGTGGGCGCCTCATGCATATTCATGCACACACAGGGCGACACACATCATCGCGCCGAGGGGCCTCGCGGGGCCGAACGTCGAACATCAAACTGTATCGCTCGTCCATCACAAACACCGCGCCACCGCCGGCCGCGCCACGCGCGTGTTTTTGTCCTTCCTATCCACAGCAATTAGCGGGAATCAAGTGGAGCGCAGTCTGTCACACACTCGCGTTTTAACTCTTGTCTTTCTCCCTCTTACCGTCTGTTTGATTGTCTGGTCTCGTTTCCCAGTCAGATGTTTTGTGCTTTTTTTTTCTCTCTCTCTCCCCCTCTCTCTCTCTTTCTCTCTCGCTTTTATTGTCCGACCTGGTGACATCGATTTACGATTAGCATTCCGACACGCCGACTCTTGACATTCTCATCGTTAAGTATCATATCATGGTTTTTCGCATGCAGCGAACGACTGCAAATGGACGAAATTTTTGGGCCGCCTGTTTGTCGTTGTTCTCTAACTAACCCTCATGAGTAAGAGTCATGCTTTTTTTTGTGGTTTTACTTTTCTCTGTTTTTGGTTTCCTGTTGTCGGGTTGGCAAACTGGCAAAACACAACAGGGCCACCCACGAGCCACGAGAGAGCGCGTGGGAGGGAGAGAGGGAGAGAGGGAGAGAGGGAGAGAGGGAGAGAGAGAGAGAGAGAGAGAGAGAGAGAGAGAGAGAGAGAGAGAGAGAGAGAGAGAGAGAGAGGCGCAGCAAACTGAACGGCTTCCAAGCAGCAGGCCGCCCGCACGCCACGCGCATCGAGTCCTACAGGAGGGAAAGGCAAGAGAAATTTATACGGGATGCTCTTGTCGTTTGCATATCCGAGAGGTCACGGTTGGGCTGACATAACCTCTCCCACCCACTACCACACTCCGTTTCTCCACGGCTGCGAGAGCTTTCCGACAGGAAAGTCATAATAAGTGTCCCATCTTTCTCCTATACGCAAAGAAGACGTCTCTTTCCCGAAGCGAGCGCGCCCCGCCGCGACCAATGCATGTGGCCAGCAAGATGTCTGTGCATGGTGTTCGTTCCAGCGCTGTTTCTTTTTTAATTTTTTTTTTCTTTCTTTTTTTTGAAGGTTTGTGTCGACTTGGCATCGCAAGCGGCACCCCCGTCGCTGATTTCCAAGTTTGGCTGCGATTCAACGGGTATCATTGGCGGAAGCAAAGGAGGGACGGAGCCCGGGGGGGGGGGGGGGGGGGGAGGGGTGGGATCATGCGTCCTATACCCCGCCCTAGTAGTATTGGCGGATGTGGGCCAAGAATACCCTAGTGGCAGAAAAGCAACCGGAAGTTGCGATGGGGAAGAGAGATGCGGGGGGAGGGGGGAGGCTACCAACAAGGGAGACGGTCTGAGCGCAGAGTAGGGGGAGGAGAACGAGAGAGATAGAAAGAGCAAAAGAGAGAGCGAGCGAGCGAGCGAGAGAGAGAGAGAGAGAGAGAGAGAGAGTTGCTGTACTTAGGGGTGGACTTTGTTACATGGCATTGTATTGCGATCGCCGGCCGTCCCACAGAAAAAAGAACGGGGTGGGCGGCGGACGGATACGCGAAGAGAAAAGAGAAAGGCGACAGAAAAAGAGAGAGAGAGAGAGAGAGAGAGAGGGAGAGTGGACGAGAGTGAAGGGCCGGGGATGCAGGCGAGCGAGAAAGGGTTAGGGCCGGGGCGGGCCGTGCCGCTGCCCTTGCAGACCACGGTGGGAACGCTCGCAGACGCAGGCCGGGACCGGCCGGGACAGAAAAGCCCCGCGCCCGCAGCGCTCGCAGCACAGGGCCGCCCTGCCTGTCCGCCGCCTAATTTTAACTCGAAATTAATAATGAAAGACCCGGCTTCCCTCAGAGAGGATGGTTGGGTTGGAATTTAAATACACTCAAGTAAACCCGCCACTGAGGCTGAGCGGAGCGTTACCGACAACCGAGTTTCCTGTGCCCTGCCCAGTGGCTGCGCGGGGCGGGGCGGGGTCGCAACGTAGTATCATGTCATTACGTTCTACTGGAGCAGTCAAAGTAAGAAGCGTAACGAAGGGGAAAAACTGAATGCGATGGCCGGAAAAAAATATTGTCGTTTTACAAGTTTTTCATGAAAACACGTCAAAAATCGGGGACACATGTATTCAATCGTGTTGACAGACGGGAGATGAGGTGTGTGAGCGTAGTGGCGGCGGAGGGAGGGAGGGAGGGAGGGAGGGAGGGAGGAAGGGAGGGAGGGAGGGAGGGAGGGAGGGAGGGAAGGGAGGGGCGAAGGGTGGCGGTTTGCTTGGCGCGCACATATCCTTGCCCCGCCGATTTCCAATTAACTCTTCGGCAAGCTCCGGCATCACATGGCCCGCGGCGGGGCGGGGCGGGGCGGGGCGGGGCGGGGCGGGGCGGGGGCGGGGCGGGGCGGGGCGGGGCGGGGCGCGGCTGGGGGGCAGTCGTAGCCGACACCCCCTCCCTACCTCCCTGCCGCTTTCCACGTACGAGACGCCCCGGCCGGCAGCAAAGCGCGCTCCGAGAAGAAAGCAATCCCCTGGACTTGTAATAACACGGGAATCGCCGCCGCCACAGCCCCGCCCCGCCCCGCCCCGCCCCGCCCCGCCGCACCCACAGGTCGCTTTGAGCCCCGCGCCCGGACCGGACCGCACCGGCCCCACCGCCCCACCCCGCCGTCACCCCCTATCCTGTCCCCTGTCCCTCACCGGTAAGCGCTCCTTACCTCTTCCCCACAGCGCAGACCCTCACTCACCACTACACTAGGTTTACATCGAGTTCGCCGTATCCATAACATCTGCAGAGAATACACGGCACCACACAGAGCGGCATAGCGCCTCGCGCGACAAGCCCGCGCGAATTTCTCGGAAAGTGATAGGACGCGGGGAAATTGATGGGGACGATGATGACGACTCGTGACCACCGCGACGCGGCCGCGACAACATCCCAAGGCCCTTCCATCAGCGACCACAGCACACCGGCCCGGCCCGGCCCGTGGAGCCCTCTGCCCCTATACCGGCCCCGCCCCCCGCCCCACTCTACGCTCTCCCTTCCTCCCTCGAGTCCTCGTTTTCCTGGGCACGAAAATATGCGCGGGATTGTGGCGGGCGCGTCCTGGCCCGGGACGGGACGGGCCAGACAGCCCGGCCCAGCCCGCCCCTAGAGGATCAGGACCTTATTAACCGCCACTAACAATCCGCCGTACCAGTCATCACCGTCGTCATTAGCCACCACGGGGCCAAAGACGGGCGGCGCGGCGCAGCGCGGGCGGGGCGGGGCGGGGCGGGGCGGGGAGGGGCGCGCGGGCGGGTGGAGCGCCGAGTGGGGACGGGGAGGGGATGGTGTGGTGCGAGTAAGTAACAAGACGGCAGTCTCGTTAGGGTATTGTCCTCGTTAACTCAACCAGGTCTACCAAGTCCTCCCTTTGATCCTGGCCTCTATCTCTCTCTCTCTCTCTCTTCTCTGTCTCTCTCTCTCTCTCTCCCCGCGCCCCTCGGATACTACCGTGCGCGCCCTGCCCGGCTCGGACCGCCCACGACAGGACTAGACTAGCCCGCCTCCAACCGTACCTATCTCAAACTTCTATCGCAGTGGCAAGACGCGTGCTGTGCTACCGACCATCATCATGTACTCCGCAGCCCCGAAACGAAACCACCGGGGAGCCCATTTGCTTAGACTACCAAGAAATTTACAATGTAGTACATTCTTAAGGGCATATTTATAGAACAATATTGATTAGACTAGAACAACTACGTAAAGTGCATCATGATTACAAAATTTTGGATCAGATATCGCGGATACAAAATTAAAGATACAATATGATACAAAAAACTGTAATATTTTTTAGAGTGAAGGGCATCGAGGAAACGGTGCCACAACAACGGTTTACCGACGGCACATGCAAAATAAAGCTGTTGCGTTTGTTTAAACAAAAGGAAATTATTCTTTCTTCATTAAATTTTTGTGGGTTTTCTCGACGGCTTTGCTGCGCTAGATAAGTGGTTTCGTTGACAGGATATTGGACGAAAAGCCTCTCTACTCGTCACAAGGATAGATGGAGGGGGTGGAGGTGGGCACGTAGCGCCAAGGCACACCACCGCCACGCCCAACCCACCCCGCCCCACCCCACCACACCGCGCCCCGCCCCACCACAGCAGCACCACCAACGGCCAGGCGACTAACAGCGAAATATAATTGAGTCAACTTTGAGTGGTTGCGGCGAGGGCTATGGCGGAGGCTGGCGGGCGCCACTAGCGACGCGTTCCCCTGTGTGTGTGGGGGAGGGGCGGGGAGGGCACCTGGGGGAGGGGGGGGGGGGTTAGGCCCTGAAGGGCGAGAAGAAGAGGGGTACAGGCCTGGTGAGCTGGCGGTCAACTTAAGCCCGTGCCACCGGGCCGACGCACATCACCAGCGTGCCGTCACATCTTATCTTCATGAGACCCCTCCCCACCTCACGAACCTCCCCCGCCCCGGGCCCGGAGCGCGACGTACGAGAGTGAGAGAAAATCAGGTTCGTTATGAAAACAACTAGGGCAGGACGCGGTGCCCGGGCGGGGCGGGGTGAGGCGGGGCGGGGTGAGGCGGGGCGGGGCAGGGTGAGGCGGGGCGGGCGACACGAGGTTGAGGGGTGGGGGAGGAGCGGCGGGGCGGAATCGTCTGCACAAGTGGCCATTATCCGCCAAGACCCGGATTTTGCATCTGAGTCTCTCTCTCTCTCTCTCTCTCTCTCTCTCTCTCTCTCTCTCTCTCTCTCTCTCTCTCTAGGTGCGCCCTACCCTGCGCGTCACCGTACGGGGCCGCTGCGCATGCGCTCGGGCGGGCAGGGGAGAGGATGGGTGGGGAGGGGAAGCCGCGCCAGCTTTTGAAGTGGCAATGGCATGCTTCCTAATTAACTGCGCTTATCCCCACGACTACGAGATGTACATATCCTATACACACGAGGCCCGGGCCGGGCCAGGCCCAGGCCCTATTAGGCTGCCGCGTCCGACCGCCCCGCCCGTCTCTGTCTGTTAGAGCGCCAGTCTGTCTGTCTGTCTGCCTGTCTGCCTGTCTGCCTGCTTGCCTTTGTGCCTTCGAGATCCGTCCGTCGATCCATGTGAATATGTGAAAACAATCCCTTAGGCTTGAGCAGGAGGGCTTTCGTCGGAATTTAGAAACAGCGCACCTCACTCATCGAGAAAGGCACAAGAGCGAACGTGACACGAAAGGAGAGAGAGAGAGAGAGAGAGAGAGAGAGAGAGAGAGAGAGAGAGAGAGAGAGAGAGGGGGGGGGGGGAAAGCACGGAGAGCGAGAGAGAAGGTGACAGGGGAGGAACAGACAGAGAGAGATGGGACGAAAGGGGGTAAGGTAACAGAAAACAGCAAACTCGTCTCGCTAATTATTCTAATGAGTCATAATGAGCCGATCAAAGTAAGCACCTTCTACTGAGGAACGCCAACACAACCCCCTCCCTCCTTTCCTCCCACCCCCTCTCCTTCTCCCCTTGTTTCCTCCCCATTAACTCACCTCCCTCCCGTTCGGCTCCCGCGCGCCTCACGCCGCCGGGGATTGGAAACAAAGAAGGGCTAGTGGTTTTTTCTTCTTTTCTAAATCTGCGTCGCACAGATTTTGCGAAAATTACTGTGGACAGTTTGATTTTGTTGAGAGAGGAGTGAGAGAGGACAGCTGACAGCGGTGTAGCTCAAATATCCCGAGCACCGGTTAGTTATTGACTGCTGCCGATCGGAAAACAAAAAGCTGCCCCCCGCAAAAATCAGGGGACGGACAAAAGAATGGCAAACATTAAGGGGGAGGGGGGGGGGGGGAAGAGACGAGCACCCACACACCTCCAGGTCAGCGAGAGGCCCCCTCTGAGATCCGGGGGAGGAGGGGGATGGGGGGGGGGGGAGGATACGAAAGGGGAGGGGGCGGCCCTTTGGGGCGTTTTGGCACGCGTGAGCAAGTCGCCTTAATGAGGCGAGCCGCTCATTAAAAGTTGCCAACACCTAATAAACACATACAAAGCAGGGGGCCCGGCCGGGGGGGCGGAAGGAGGCGGAACGACGAAGCAAAAGTGGTGGAGGAGAGTTAGACAGGCGGTAGGAGGGGTGGAGAGAGAGAGAAGGGGGGAGGGGGGGTGCTGAGCAAGGTGACACCCGCGGGGAAACAGAGCTCGCGTTGGCTTGGGCGGGCGGGGAGGCGGGTACATGCTCTCATCATCCGAACCGAACGGAGCGGGCCGGGCACTGGGCGGGAGACACAAGTCATGACACATCACAGAGGAGCGCGGGGAACAGCCGCGGCGTCGAGACGAGCTGTTGCAGTTTATGAACGGGGCCACTGCAAATCCTCGACACTGTCAGAAAAAACTACAGTGAATCCCGTTACAGCCTTTGCTGTAGTTTCAGGTACAGTATTCTCTGTACTTTTTGGCAGTCAATCCCGTACCCCAAAAAATAAAACGATTGAAATGGAAAACCAATTGTAGAATTAAATTCGTCTCGACAAGACGAGCAAAAAATGTCAATACATGTCATGGGTTTGGACTCGAAAATGTTATGAGCCTAGGTTTTTTAGGGTACAGGATGGACTGTCAGAAAAGTACAGTGAATCCTGTACTTGAAGCTACAGACATTGCTGGCACGCAAATTAACAGGATTCACTGTAGTTTTTTCTCACAGTGGAATCCAGATTCTCACCCGAAAAGGGAAAGGAAACTTGTCCTTGCTTATTTAGGGTGAGAATTTTAAACCTCACTCTATCTGAGCGAGATGTTTTTCAGCCTCGCTCTATATGAGTAAGGATTTTTTAGCCCCACTTTATTTAAGCAAGAATTCTCACTTTATTCGGGTAAGATCACAAAATTCTTTCTCAAATAGAGAGAGTAAAACAATTCTTACTCTCCAGAGAGTAAGAAAATTACCCTCAAATTCTCGCCCGTATAGGAGCGAGAATCAGGATTCGTTCATTTTCAGTGGCGTGCGGTTAAGTCTTTGGTCAGGAGACGGGCAGAGGCTAAGGCTCTCCCCCGGGCCGCCCCTGCGCGGAGAGCACCACGCCAGCAGACGAGAGCAGCCCTCCTCTGTATGCCCTTCTCTCAGTTCCTACGCGGATCACTGCCCTCTACAGCGGCGGCACCGCTCGGCCCGCAAACACGCCCACCGTGTTGCTTTATGATATCTGCACACACACACACACACGCGCGCGCACGCGCACACACACACACACACACACGCGCGCGCGCGCACGCACAGCACGGAGCGTTTTGCGTAATATTCACCGTCAGCTTCAATATTTATTTTTCTTGTACCCCCTGCGCGGCGCGAGCGTTTCGATATTACGGCTCCCACCCTTTACGCATGTGTGTGTGTGTGTGCGTGAGCTTTCTCGAGGTGTACACGCATGCGCGCATGTGTGTGTGTGTTTCCTCGAGGTGTGCCGGCCGAGTGTTGTTTTATCGCTATCCATTAATTAATCATAACACAAGGTGGCCGTCCGCGAGCGCGCTCTCTCTCTCTCTCTCTCTCTCTCTCTCTCTCTCTCTCTCTCTCTCTCTCTCTCTCTCTCTCTCTCTCTGCTGCGGAGAGGAGAGAGCGAGAGGGGAGGCGGGCAGTATTGGTAGAGGAGGCGAATATGAAAACGCAACGCTAAAAATACAAAACGGTAGGTGGAAAACACGCATACCTCTGAAATTCTCCTAGCCTGCGCGAGTGTGTAAGAGAGAGAGAGAGAGAGAGAGAGAGAGAGAGAGAGAGAGAGAGAGAGAGAGAGGGGGGGGGGAGTGGGGGGGCTGGACAACGGAGAGGAGCGGAGAAGGGGCCAGAAAGTGTGGCTGCATGCCTGATTCATGGACAAAAATCACAAAGAAAGAAAAGAGGCGGGCGGGGCTCGGCTGGGGCTGCACACACCGGCCGGCCCGGCTGATGGCGCCTGAGAGGTAGGCAGACCCGGCCGGCACCCCTGTGCGACGGGCCGGTTGCCGCCAGGCGCTCGCCGCGCCGCGCCAAGCAGCAGCAGCACCGGGCGGAGCGGAGCGAAGCTAATACGGGTAATACAGCAAGGGCCGGCGCGTGCGCGATCCGCAGTTTGCAGGTAGGTAGACACAAGACGCGTTTGAAGCCGAGCATTATTTCAATCTTATTGCAACCAGAGAAAGAAACGCGAAATGCGAACGACTACACGCATACTATCGAGTGAGACTACCTTACGCTGCTGCATACCGACATCGTCCACCCCGCCCTCGAGGAGAGCGTGACCCGCGCCGCGCCGTCCGCTCTCAGACGGACCGGCGCCCGCCCCGCCCCGCCCCGCCACCTGCCTCCGCTCGGCGCCATGCCGTGAGATAGCGCCGGGAGCGCCCGCCCCGCCCCGCCACGCCCCGGCCCGCCCGCGCGCCGCGCTCACCCCCGCAAAAATCTCAACAAAGGATTTTAATTAGCCGCGTGTTGCGGAGCGGGAGCGGTGGGGCGGCGGGGGCGGCGGGGGCGGTAGGGGCGGCGGGGGCGGGGGCTCCACGCACGCCGCGCCTCAGGGGGCTCCGCCCCCACCCCCCGCGCCATAACTCTCCCACCCCCTCCCTCCCATTCCATTGTTGAGCCAACTTAGATTTACCGTATCCAATTATAAACTCGCTAATAAGTGGGACTTAGCCCATTGTTACGGGACCCCTGCGCCCCTCTCCTCTCCGCCCCCCGCCTCTCCAAGACGCCCCCGCCCCGCCTCCCCTTTGCTTGCCCCCACCGGTGGTGGGCGGGTGGGCACCCCACCAGGACCCTGGCACCACCCCGCCCCGCCCCGCCCCGCCCCACCGGGGCGCGAGTTGAGGGTGAGGGTACCACTACCACACTCGCCTCTTTCTCATCCCTTGTCTCGGCGCTCGCAGACGCACAAAAACGCAATTATTCGCAGATAAATTAGCCACTCGTTTTCTCGATAGACCAGATGACACTCCTTTGCTCAAGAAAATCTCTTCAGCTTACAGACACCTGATTTGATCTCGGTGATTAGAAAAAAGTTGTCATTTTATTTTCCTTTAATTTTTTTTCCACGGACGCGGCGAACCGCTCCAAAGGAGAGGGACAACTTTAATCGCTGAACGGGCCCGGAAATGAGGCCACATCCTCTTACAGGAGGACGCCTGCTCCTCCCCGACGCTCTCTCTCTCTCTCTCTCTCTCTCTCTCTCTCTCTCTCTCTCTCTCTCTCTCTCTCTCTCTCTCTCTCTCTCTCTCTCAATGCCCTCTCGCTTTCAACGTCGCTGTAATCTCGGGGTTCCTTTTCGATGAGGCTGTTGAAGCGGGCGAACGTGATATGCTGCGCGACGGTGTGGCGTGAAAAGGGGTGGGGGGTAGGGGGGAAGGTGCGCGATGGAAAAGGGGTGGGGCGAGGCCGGGGAGGGGGCAAGGAGCAAGGAGAAGGGGTAGGGCGTCGGCTAGCAATCACCTGATGGGTCCTTCCATCAAGTAATCTGGACCAGGGAGGCTGCGGGCGGGGGCGCGGGGGTGTCTTGTGTTCTTCTGTGTTTGTGTATGTATGAGTGTGTGTGTGTGTGAGAGAGAGAGAGGAGCGTGAAGAGGAGGAAAGGGAGGGGGAGAAAGGGGAGAGAGCGAGAGAGATAAAGCGTGAGGGAAGAAACCCGCGACGACTAAAGAACCAAACGCAACTGGGACCATGCCCTTCGCCCTTTGAGTCGGACCTTTCGTTAGGCCACCATCAACTCAGTTACTTTTTGCTACATTCTTTGTATCGACGAGCACTGGGCGCGCGTGCACGGCTAGCGTGCGGGTGACGTGGCACGTCACATGTGCCATGTCCACCTTGACAGGGAAATTAACGGGAAAAACAGGAGCAGTGCCCTGTCGTGTTGGCACGGGCACGGTATAGGACACTGCAGCGCAGGGTGACTGCACAGGGTAGGTGCAGGGCGCCCGGCGGGCCGGGGCGGGGCAGGACACGGCCAAGGCGAGCGCGAAATTTGTGGAGCTCTCTTTTTCTTTACTTCCTTTTTAAGCTCCCATGAGCTACCTTTCTTTTTTCTTCTTTTTTTTTTTCATTTGAGCGAAGTGAATGTATATTTTAAGCGGGAGGGTTAAAAAAGGTCGGTCCCACCACGGCCGTGTGCACGCGCGGGCTGCGCTGCGAGCCTGCTCCACGCCCCGCCCCGCCCCGCCCCGCACCGCCCCGCCCCACCGCACCCCGCCCCGCCCCGCGCCTCGCCTGCACGGCCGCACAACTTGCACATCCCCTTAATTAGCAATCGTCACATTACGGTAAGTGCATACCTAGAGCGCGCGCCTTTCAGCCCGGCCAAGCCCCCCCCCCTCCCCCGGCCCGCGCCCTGCCCTGGCCCACCTCTCTCGCTCACTCACTCATTCAGTATCTCTCTCTCTCTCTCTGGCTCGCTCCCTCCAGCGCCACTCTCGTTCCGCAGAGTGAGACTGGAAAGGTCCTCTCCCCTCTCTCTCGCACTGCATTACTCAGATAAGGCCCGGGCCGCTGGCGTCCTCCGGCTTTTACTTCCAATGAGATGAGATGACACGTGTGAGTGAGACGGCAAGACTGCCCGAGTGAGAGAGAGAGAAAGGGGGGAGGGGGAGGGGGCGGCCCGGGCCGCGTGAGAGTTGCGAGGCGAACCAACCACTGGAGACGAATTGAGTGTCACATTAATTGATTGAAGTGAGCCGGGATTGAAGATTCTCTCATGAGATTGCACCGGGAGTGCGGGCCGGGCCGGGCCGAGCACGCCGCCCCACCTCGCTGTGGGAATATGCCACCACTAGGAACATCTAAGGTACAGGTACCCGCTACCCACCCGCGAGGACCGCGAGGTGAGGTGAGGTGGCAGTCGCACTGTGAGAAATGTTCGTAAGAGTTACGGGAAAATTTTCCATGAGAAATGTCGTAAAGTTACGATTCCAAATTGTAAAATTACAAAATTTTAAGGACACTTGGTATCGACCTGTAATTCTTAAACAAGCACAAATAAGCGTTCGTAAATTTACGATTTCGATTGTAAATTTACAACACCGTTTGTAAATCACAAATTACGAAAAAAGTCGTAAACTTACAGACATATTTTTCACAGTGTCGGAGCAGACGTCGGACGCCTCGTCGCGCTCCGCGAGGATACCGTCCCGCCGCGCGCAGGTGCATTTTAGTTTGCCTACTCGCAAGGCGCCATGGTAGGCAATAGCGTCCGGAGGGTCGACCGCGCCCGCCCCGTCCTCTACCGCACCCCTCCCCTCCTGCAGCAGGTAGCGGGCGCGGCCGCGTAGGCAACCCAATCTACGCTGCGGCGCCGGCCGCGCCACGGGCGGCACATTAGGGGGCGTGCACCCAGGTTGAGGTTGGCAGTCCTGGTCTTTGCGCCCCCACTGCTGCCGTGGCGGGGCGGGGCGGGGCGGGGCGGGGCGGGGCAGGGCGGGGCGGGGCGCGGCGGGCGGGCGGGCGGGCGAGGAGATCCGCTAGCATTGCTGTGGCCTCAGGCTCCTGGGCCGCCCCCGCCCCGCCCCGCCCCGCCCCGCCCGGGGCCCCCGTGCACGAGAGACGCCAATTATCGCACTAATTACACAGCTACAACACAACCCCCCAACACGCCCCCACCCCCACCCTGCCATCTACCTTTCAGAGGCACTGCCACAGCCCCTCCCCGGCGCCAGCCCCGCCCGCCCCGCCGCTCTAGCTCCTCTTCTTTTCAGCCCCGACGACAGGATCAAGGAGGTCGGAGAGGCGGGAGGGAGTGGGGAGGGGAGGGGAGGGGTAGTTGTCGGTCCCACTGCAAAACCGCACTAAATGTTGCACGAGGGCTTTCTAATTAGATTATACTCCCCCCGGTGGTCAAGTCCCCACCAGCCGGCGCAGCGCAGCGCAGGGCAGGGCCCGGGGAGTAGAGCGGTGCCGGGCGGGCGAGGTGGACGGGGTGGGGGCGGGGAGGGGAGGGGAAGGGAGGGGGCTCTCAAAAGGCACAGTAAAGAGCTTATTTGCCGTCTGGATTTTTACGTTCATTAGCAGCTGACAAAGCAAGGGAGTAAGAAGTCACGGCGCGGAGAACAGGAAGGAAGCAGAACGCTCATGGAAGGTGAGGCTAAGGGGTAGGGGGCCGAGCACCTGTAAACTATTGAGATAGGCCTCGGAGAGGCCGGCCCCGAGCACGCCGAGGACGAGGTCGGGGAGGAGCCTCCGAGGGTCCCGAGCACGCCGAGGACGAGGTCGGGGAGGAGCCTCCGAGGGCCCCGAGCACGCCGAGGACGAGGTCGGGGAGGAGCCTCCGAGGGCGCGGAGGACGCCGAGGACGAGGTCGGGGAGGAGCCTCCGAGGGCGCGGAGGACGCCGAGGACGAGGTCGGGGAGGAGCCTCCGAGGGCGCGGAGGACGCCGAAGACGAGGTCGGGGAGGAGCCTCCGAGGGCGCGGAGGACGCCGAGGACGAGGTCGGGGAGGAGCCTCCGAGGGCGCGGAGGACGCCGAGGACGAGGTCGGGGAGGAGCCTCCGAGGGCGCGGAGGACGAGGTCGGGGAGGAGCCTCCGAGGGCGCGGAGGACGCCGAGGACGAGGTCGGGGAGGAGCCTCCGAGGGCGCGGAGGACGCCGAGGACGAGGTCGGGGAGGAGCCTCCGAGGGCGCGGAGGACGCCGAGGACGAGGTCGGGGAGGAGCCTCCGAGGGCGCGGAGGACGCCGAAGACGAGGTCGTGAAAGAGCCTACGAGGGCGCGGAGGACGCCGAGGACGAGGTCGGGGAGGAGCCTCCGAGGGCGCAGAGGACGAGGACGGACAGGAGTCTTCCAAGAACCTGAGCACACCGCACCGGGACAGAAACCCAGGAACCTGACCACACAGAGGACGCGTCGGCGACCAGCAGGCTGGCCCAGCCGCTCGTGTCCGTGGTGTATCGGCGCACCAGCCCCCCCCCCTCCCCCCGCGGTCTCCGCTACGCCGAGCTCGTCTACGCCGCGCTTGGCCCTCCATTCGGTAATTGCAGCTTCCTCTTCATTACACTAATTGCTGTGTACGACAGAGGGGCGTGGCGCTGCGGGGCGGGGCGGGGTGGGGCGAGGTGCGGTGGGGCATGGTGCAGGCCGAGGGTCACACCGCTCCCGGCCCCCGCCCCGCCCCGCCCCACGGACTGAAGGCGAGCCGATATGCACGCCGATGTGGCTCTGAAAGGCGCGCGTGGGCGCGCGGGCGGGCGGGACGCACTCGCACAGTGGCGTAGGTGCACAACGGGTGGGGCGGTGAGCGGTGAGCGGCGGGGCGGGGTGGGGCGGGGCGCTCTGATCCATCCCGGACGATGCGGCCGCGCAGCACCGCACCGCACCCCGAAACGTTCAAAGTGATCACACGCGAGTGCGCTTGGCGGGCGGCCAGGGAGAGCGCAGATCTGTTCAGCAGCGCGGTCTGACCCGGGGCGGGGCGGGGCGGGGAGGGGCGAGGCGGGGCGAAATGCGCTCAAGAGACCCGGGGGCAGGGCGAGGCGGGCGAACCGGGCGGACAGAAAAAGGTATACTCACTCACATGAGCGAGGACGCGAGGCTGGCTGCGGCTGCGGCGGCGGCACTAAGCTCTACGCGACGAGTCTATGCAGAGGTTGGCGCGCCGCCCCGCTCTACTGGAGGCTCCACAAATGGAGATGACATTCGCTCGTGCATCCGCAGCATCTGCCTGCTGCCGCTTTTAACCCGCTCCTCATTATTCGTCGCGTAGTTGGGAGGAAAAACTACTCCACGCGCGGCGCGGCGCGCCAGCGAGAATGAGCGGGACGGAGGCATGCTGGCGTCTCTCTCGCACCCGGCGTGAATATGTAGAGCGAGCGCGCGCGACCCCGACCACTATATCATTATCCGGCCGGCGCTACAAAGGCGTCCGCTCAGCGCGGCTCAGCGCCCCGCCCCGCCCTGCCGCCACTACTGCGCGCTACTGCGCGGGGGTGAAAGCATCGCCCCGCTAAACCACAACTAGAACGCCATTTCAACGTACCGCACCATCGTCATCGCCAAAAAAAAAAAATAATCCCCTACAAAAACACTTGACAACCTAACGCCCTCAAATCAGTATTTCACAACTGCAGGCCTCCTAGACACTGTAAGGGCGCATTCGAAATGCGATTATTTTCGGGATTTTGAGCCGCTTTGAGTGACAAAAATCTTGCCCTCACTTAATTTGTACAACGCAAGAACTTTCAGGTACGACCCATGACGGTTATGAATAACTCGCATCCACTCTAAGCTCACACGATTCAAGTGAGGTTACGGTTACGTTTTGACTTGAACAAGGCCAGAAAACATTTTTAGAAAAGTGAAAAATAGCACTCACCTCGAGTTCCTCTTCTAATGTGGCTCCTTTGCGTGATGAGAACAGCTGATGTTCTGCGTCGAATCCTAACCCCGCAGACATTTCCTTGCAAGGTTGTCTATCGCGATAAATTTAAAATCTGCGCACACCGAGGCAAAGGTCCACTAACAAATAACCACTTTACGGCGATCAAACTAACCGAATTCAAACAAGAACATAAAACTAATGATAGTTCAGTCCGACTCCACTCGACCGGCCTACCGTCCATCACCCGTCACCGTTGCTACTGATCGCTACCTCCCGCCGACAGGAGCGCTAACGTCGCCCTCAGGCACTTGAAATTCAAACTCTTTTCTATTCGGAATAGCCAACTTTACGGGCGTAAACATTTACACGCACGAACCTGCTGACTGTTAAAACAGATGACGCTAAGAATAATGAAAACAAGCTTATTAGCTCTACCGTACAGGCCACGCCGACTTTTGCTAGCCTGCGAGACAGATGAAGAGAACCTGATCTAATCATGGCGGCCATGGCGGCCAGAGAGGGGGGCCACCCTGTTCACGTGACTTAAGCGTCCCTACCATTTGTTTTAGCTCGCGCCTGCGTTCAAACCAGAGCACCTCGCCATCTACTCCGAGCAGAGGAGGAGGAACGAGGAGCGGGAAGGCTTCCCTGCTGGACGCGGCCTCGCCCCGCCCCGCCCCGGGCAGGGCCAGCGCAGCGCGCGCAGCTGAATGGGTTAATTATATCAGAAACGAGAGAGAGAGGAAGACGAACAAACCAACACAATAGTTGCGCGCGGGCGCGAGCGCGGGCTTTCTTTTTAAAAACATTTTCTCTTAATTAAATAAGCCAGAGTGTCGGGTCGGGTCGGGCGCTAAGCTCCGCCACTTGTTACTACAAGATGAGATGCGTGTGCTGCGCTGTGCTGCGCTCCGCCTCGGCCCGGGCCGTACTAGACTAATGAGACTGAATTATGTGCCACGCTACAGGCTCTATGGCCATTCAGTGACAGCAATACAGAGATAGGCCGCGGCTGCATAACGAGGCGAGCTGGCTGCGGAGGGGAATTCGGAAGAAGAGGAACGAAGCGAGGGGAGGGGGGGTAGTGACACCATAATAATCAGGTGGGCAACGGGAAGTGGGAAGGGATCCGAAAAGGAAGTGGGGGGCTGCTCATTCTACAATGTAGCAGGTTTGGGACTTTGGACACGAAGTCGAGTTATGACATCATCGGGGTTGGGGGTGACGGCAGTGACGGCTGGGTAGGCCGGCCACCCTTCTGGTTCCGGTTGGTGTTGAGAACAAGGAGAGATAGTCAGACAACTAACATACGACATTCTACATTCCACACAGGGGCGGGCGAGGGGCGTAACGCCTGCTGGTTGGTGGGATTCAGTAAACGCCTGGGGGGGGGGGGGGCGCTCCAGGTGTCTCGTTACGTGCTAATTAAACAGGTGCAGCCGCCGCCGGTGCCGGGGTGGGCTCCCTCCCGGGCTGGGGCGGGGAGGCAGGCGCGCGACCGCAATGCAACCCGCCCCACTCCCACTGCCGCCGCCGCCGCCGCGTTTTTTAAAACCGAAACGGACCGGCATGAATATGTAGAGCGCGAGGGAGAAGGACGCCATGACCGTCCTCGTCCGGCCGGCCGCGGCGCGGGACGGAGCGAGAGAGAGGGAAGACACGCGGAAGCTCGAGTCCGAGTGGCGAGGGGAGGGGAGGGGCCGTCGGCGGGGTGGTCGCGGGGGCGGCCGGCGGCCGGGGAGCCCTCGCGGAGGCGGAGGCCCTCTCTCCTGGACGCAGCCCTGTCGGATTGTTTGTAAACAAGCGTTGCCAGGCAACCACCCCCGCTCTGCATTACCGCCCCACCCCACACCCGCAGCCGAGCTCCCTTCCTACCCCCACCCCCACCACGAGCCCGATAAAGCCATGACACACTCTTATCTGGAAATCGCCCACCCTGCTGTTGCAGGGCCGGTGCAGGTATCCCCCGGTGCGGTGTCGCCGTTTTCACGTAAGATTATTTGCGGGGTAGGTTAAAAAAAAAGAGCCACACAAAGGCCACGCACGGTTCGGGTGGGCGAAATTGACAATCAGCACCTCTCAAGATCCGGGCCTCCGAGAAATCCCCCGCCTTCGCACGGTACAGGGTGAACAAATAAGTGACATTTCCCACGCAGCTAAGACAACACTCAGCCCTTTTTCTTTCCACCACCACCGCCACCCCTTTTTCAGCCTGCTCCTCCTGTTTCTCCCGCGCCCCTCCCCTCCCCGCCCCGCCCCGCCCGGCTCCTGTTGACCATCACTTAGGACCTCTTAAATTGGCAAACACGGGGTAATCAATGGTCCGGCCCGTGCTAGGGAAGAAGAGTGGGGCTGGATAGTGGGGAGGGGAGGGGGGAGGACAAGGAACGGAGGAGGTGGACGCCACGGCCGAGGAGAGGAGGGAGGGCGCCCGGGCGGGGCGGGGCGGGGCGGCACGCAGGTGGTTAAAAGCGAGTGGTTACAGTACACGACTAGACCGCCCCGCCCCGCCCCGCCCGGCATGTCCAAAGGCGAGGAGAACCACGGCAAGGGTTGAGGGAAGGGCAGGATCGTCGAGGACTGGAAGCCAGCCCAGCCCGTAGTGCAGAGGAGGAGGGCCCTCCAGGATACGGGAGACGCCTTAAGTCCGGGGTGCCAGGCGAGACACACCGGGGCGGGGACTTACACGGAGGAGTTCAGGGAGAGGAGGGTACATGGACAGCCCTCCTTGGGAAATCCTCTCCCCACCTCCACACTCCACGCGAGGCGAGGCGAGGCGCGGCGTCGCGTCGGGGAGCATCTCCTCTCCTCCTGTGACGTCCACAACCGCCGCTGCGCAGCAGCAGAGGGCCCCGGCGCGGCCCGGGCGGGCTGGGGTTACACTGGCCCTAGAAGGGGTAAAGGAGGACGGGTAGCAGAACCCCGGCAGGCCTAATGATGAAGGTGAAGGGCCTGCTGCTGACCGCCGCGCCGAGGTACTGTGCTGGGAGTTGACACGGAAAAACGGCCGAGGCCGACTACGATACGACGTTTGATGAGCTCGATAGAGGTTTAAATAGGTAATGGTCCGGAAAAGCTATCGCTCGTTTTACTCGAAAGTAATAAGGGGTTGCGTTACGGCAGTAACCAGCCAGCCCGGGCCGCGCCTTGGTACCACCCCGCCAGCCCGCCAAGCCCGTCGGGCCCCCGACAGCGCGCGCCATTGTTCGCTGAATTCAGGCAATTAGTGGCCCTGAAAGGCTCGTTACCGTAATATTGAACGCGGCCTCCTCCCCGACTAGCTACGTCCCCGGGGCCTCGGGGCGGGCCGGGGCGGGCCGGGCCCCAAAAGGGATGCGTCCGAGACCGCGCCCGCCCCTCTCGCTCCCCAATACGTCCCCGCGTCCGCCAGGCAGAGATGACCTACACTTTCGAAAGCCGCCCCGAGACGCGCCGCGCCCGGCCGGCCCGCCCCTGTTAGTCCGGTGTGGAAGGGCAGGGGCGGGGCAGGGGCCGGGCAGGGGCGGGGCAGGGGCGGCGCGGGGGCGGCGCGGGGGCGGCGCGGGCTCGGGGGTGGCGTTGGCCGGGTGCGGGGCGGGCGGGGGCGCTCGGAAACTTGTCCCGCAACTTTCGCCAAATTGAAACCCACCGCTTGGCGCCCCTGCTGGAGCTTGAGCCAGGGCTACGCTAGGAAAGGGACTGCGCTGCGCGTCGAATGCGTTCTGTGGACGCGCGGGGCGGGGCGGGGCGGGGCGGGGCTGGGGACGTCGAGCCCAGAGGGGGTAGGTGTGGTAGTGGGGCGACCGAATCCCCTGGAGTCCATCACCCTTCCAGCCGGTTCGACATGGGAGATGGAATGTCTCCCGACAAAGCAGGGGAATATGGCTCCTTATTTGCTTGGCCCTCTAGACAACTGATGAATGGGCAGCATTGCACATGGGGAGCATGGATGCGGACAATGTTTAAAATGAGAACATAAAATGAAATGGGGTGAGTACATGGTAAAGGAAACCATTAATGATTTAATGAATTGATTAGATGTTTAATCATTGAACTAGGAGCTTCAAGCTCGGAATGATGAGCGCAAGAGCTACCTTGACACCAACAAAACAGGATACAAGGTTGATTGAGACTGAAACCAGCAGAAAAATAACTACTGGAATACTGACTGCATGAATAAATCTGAATAGATTAAGCCATTGAATGTTGATGACTACAATTCCAAAAAGAATTAGAAATAGTTGAGCTCAAGAGAGCAAAATAAATAAAATTCTCCTAATATTTTTTTTTGAAATTTCCAATTATATGCAGTTTTCAAAAATCACCTATCCACACAATTGGAAACAACCAAATATGCAGACTATACTCTAAAATTAATTATAAAGTGATTGTAAAGTTTTTACAAACTTAACACAGGTAGAAGGAGAGTTAAAACATCCAGGTCACATTTCTTAATGGTTCATCTCAAATGTAGAGTTCAAAATCAACTCTCTTAATAGAGTAAAATTCACTTTCACCATCACTCCTAACTTTCCTGACCCACTCATCACCTTTAAAATGGCCCTCATCTAACCACTTCTGCATTTGTTCACTGTCATGTGGTCCATGAATTTTGTCATCATCCTTTTTCCATTTGTACTCCCATGTAACTTCTGGCTCTGAAAAGATAAGATAAGTTAAAAAATTTACTTTAACAAAATTTAATAAATAGGACTTGCATTACAGTTTTTTGTTTTAAAAGTTATTTTTATACCTTTGATGTAACCAGCCTCTTCCTTATCAGACTTCGCCTTGGCCTCGGCAGCAGCAGCCTCTTCTTCTTTGCGAACTTTCTGTTCCTTTGCCTTGACATCAAAGTCATCAGCATACATATCAAGTTCAGCATCAACAGCTTTGGGTAATTCAGTCTTATTCTTCACGTCAGATGCTGTGATCTGCCAGAGAAAAAAAAAATTAATATTATTCTGTGAAGGAGAAGGAAAGGAAATACAAATGTTATAGCCACTTACTTGCTGTGATATGTACTCATAGGTTTCTTGATAAATATCCATATTTCCTGTCCTATTTAAAATGTTATTGGCAAGTTCAGTTAGGTCAGTGACAGCTTGCTTGTCACCTGGGTTCCCAAGATCCAATCCTGCTTTCTTACGCCTAAGTCTCTCTGATGCAGACAGACTTCCAGACCCACCTAATGTCACAGATTCAAATATTATTTAAATCAGTTACAATACTTACTAAAATACATACACTTTTTCTTAATTAAAACAAAGCATACCAAGTCTCTGCAATGATTGCTTCACTGTTTCTTTCGGTTTCATGAAACAAAGCATTTTCTTATAACTAGCAATATCATCAAAAGGTGACTCTGGACGGGGTTCTTCCTCCTTCAAATCCGCTTCACTGGTTTCCTCACCTTCAAGACCTGTTTTAGCATTTTTTATCTGGGGAAAAAAAAGGGATACAAAGCATTAATATATTTGTTTCTCTTCTCATGAAAGTAGGTTGATGAAAAATTTTAAGAGAAAATGACACATACATTTACCCATTCAATGTTCTCTAGCCAATTATCACGAACTTCTTTGTCTTTTTTCCAATGGTAGTTGCCTTCTGTATCAAAATGGCCCTCTTGCATTTCTTCATGCATATTGAAGGGTGTAATATGAACTCCACCTTCTTGAACAGCGTGACCTTCCTCTTGACCTATTGGGTAGAAAAATAAGTCAGCAACCACACAAACGTGTAAACCAGACTTTTTAGCAGCTATCCCATTTATTATATAATGCCATTATTCCAATTGTGATATGAAAATAAAACTGGTAACCGTTAAATTTTTTTTGTAAGTTTCTGTTATACTTGATGAGTAAATACAATGGGACAAAGAAAAGAAATGATAAAATAACTAAATTTGCGGCAGTTAACCTAACTTTATATTTACACTCCAAAATTGTGCGAATTACTTGACACAAATTTACCTTCAATGTCGTCGTCAGACATAATGTCATAATTTTTTCCATCGCCATCATCTTCTTCGTCAGAATCTAAAGAATTTTTCTCTATAACGGGTTCTGTTTTGCTTGGCCCATCCTTCTGTAGGTCCCTCTCCAGAAGTTCCGCATTACTCATTTCATCAAATTTTCGTTTCGACATGATGAAAGAACAAATTAACTTTCACTCCACAAGCCGATAAAAAAAGTGTGAGCAATCGAACTGAGACAACACCAATTCAAACACAGAATCCAGTATTATCGGTTTTTTCCTGCAAGCCTAAACGCAGCTTGCCGCCGCTTCAGAACAACACCGTGCAATGTTGTCTGCTATCCAGCATAGCCAACAGTTGGGGGAAGTTTTTGGGCACAAGGCGGTTAAGTCACCCTCGTCAGTGGATAGCGTGATAAAAAGAAATTGATTTTTTTTTCTGCAAGATATTTGCTATAAGATGTAGGAAAATTGTAGACGAATTTTACAATATCTATCTATGCAGATTTTCATATTTATGAGAATTACAGAGGATTGTGCGGGAACGTTCAAATGTTCAAATTCAGTATGTAAACGTATTTGCATGGAAATGTAAATTTATTTCATGGTAAGCGCACAGCTTTGACAGTAACATGTTTGAAATCACAGCTTGTTCCCGCTGCACACCATCACAGCATCTTGGACATGTAAGGACCGTCGAGTTCATAGCCCATTTTTCTGTAGTAGTTACGCGTGCCAACACCTAAAACAATTAAGACAAAGATCAGAAGTGTGCATTTTTTTTCCGCTGGAAATCTTGCGGGAAATGACGACACGAGCATGGCAGCGCAGCGTACCCGAGATGACCGCGATCTTGGTGGAGCCGTGCTCCTCCCTGGCGATGCGCTCCGCCTCCTCCATGAGCAGCATGCCGAAGCCCTGGTGCTGGAAGCGCGTGGGGTCGCGGGCGCTGACGGGCACCACGCTGCCGTACACGTGCAGCTCCCGGACGATGGAGCAGCGGCCGCCGACGAGCTCAGGCCGGTAGGTGGTCTCGGCACAGCGCCGCAGCCGCAGCAGGCCAACCAGGATGTCCTGCGCCGGGTCCTCGTACGCCAGGAACGTCTCCCAGCCGCCGTTGGCTACGTAGTCCCGCCGGACCAGCTCCACCTGCGACAGGAGACGTTTGCGTTCACATCATCGTCATCTGCGCGCCACACACACACACACTGTGCAGGACGGACAACGCCTGACTCTACCTCATAGGGGCGGATCTTGTGATGTATCTCTTGGATGCCCACCTCCCTCGTGCGCACATCTCGACAGTCGGTGCCCAAATCCTTCATGCGAGCCAGTGCCAGTTCGCGAAGATTGCCGTGCTCCACACCAGAGCTGCAATCAAAAGAATGGCAGTATAGGTCTTAGTTTTGGCATTCCCTTCCCTTCCCCACTACACCACCATCCATTACCCCCTCCATTCCGCTACCTCCCCCCCCCCCTCCATTCTGTTATCTCTCCGCTGCAGCGGCAGACTTTTTGTGTGAAAGCGCGAATACATTGAATTTACCAGAAGTACAAGTGTGCACATGAATTGTCATGTAACTGGAGACATCAAAACATCAGAATAGCAATTAGCTGATAAGAAAACTCGTGAGTAAGGGGATTTAAGTGCATTTGTGCCCAATAGTGCCATTGTATATACAGACGACAAGGTTGGACATAGGTTGGCTTTTAAACGGATTTGTATTAATTTGTGCTTATTTTGTCCATTACAAGAGTGAAATCAGGGAACATCATTTCTATTTTGCGTCAAAACTTAGCCTAGGAAACAAAATTAGGTTCCAAAGTAGCGAGGCGAATTAAGAAGCAGTTAAGAGTTTAAGAGGTTAAGAGGCGTATATGAATTAGTTATTTGTTTAAAGAAAGACCTACCCACAGACTCCTGACTGATACTGGAAATTTCATAGACCTTTAATGTTATCTGATAACATTTTAAATCTAACTGATAACCGTCGAAAACGAATTCGTCTTTTCGAGGTTACAAGTGATTGACATTTCAAATTCCTGCAAACACTAATAAAACTTGTCTTTTTCAGAGAAACATGACAACGCCTTGTGAAGAGATTGATCTTACTTGTTCACAAGAAGAGGATTCTCAAATTTATTCCAAGAAGAGAAAAGATGTTGTGAATTTAATTGATATCAGTCCAAATCCCAAAAAAATATGTTCAGAGACCACACCTCAAAGCGTAAACGAAGGTGACAAGACAAATACAATTATTAGCAGGGTGGATCTGAAAAAATTATACAAAAGAATTCAAGCTCTTGAAGAGATGCCTGTGCAGGTTCAAGCTGAAAATTCTGGCAACCAATATATATCCAGACAAGAATTTGATCATCTTGTAAGAAGAGTAACTCGAATTGAGGAAAGAGTTCAGAACTTGGAACATATCATAGGCAATGTGAAAGCAGCATTACTTTTTCCTTCTTTATCAGCTATCAATGGAAACAGTGAAGCTAAAGTTGAATCTAAAGATGTGACTCAGAGTACAGTACGAAGGCATAGTGCTGAACCTCAATACTCAATCCAGAACTGCCCATCTCAAGGCGACAATTATCAAACACCTCAAAGCTCCCAGAAAAATAATATTCTGGAGACCTCTACAGAAAGAAATGGACTTAAATCTGCAAGTCCATCTACCCCTTGCACTATTGCAAAACCTCAGAAGAATACCTCAGGAATACGTAGGTCCTTCAACATTCCCAGTAGTTTTACTTCACCAAATAGTGGCCCTACTAATCCAGCTATTTCAAATAGTTCTAGTCCCCAAGTCAACCATAATCGCCAGCAAAACACAACTGCATTAAGTGCACCATCATCCAGTAAGCAAAAGAGTTCTGGAAACTCTGCAAGGGTTCAAAATGGAAGTCTTGAAATTCAAGAAGTTCCTAAAAAAACTGCTTTGCTTGAAAAGCAAAGTCCAGCACAAAGATTCTTGGATACTAGTGCAACTGCCACACCTATTAACAGTTCTAATTCAAGACACTCCAGTCTAGGATCTATTCAAACTTCGTCTACAAGTAGCAGGTCTTATGACACTCCTCAAAGAACTCCAACTCAGCGACCTCCTTTTACTGTACAGCAAGACTTAAATAATCAAACTACTTCCAACAATGCCAATATCAAAAGGAATTCAGCACCCTCAAACTCAAGAAGCGGAAGTGGCAGCACACAAAATAACATTTATGTGGGCCATCAACCAGGGTCTTCTTCCTCTTCAAATCAGAACTTGCCAGTTGATCAAAATAATGCAACTTCAAAAAAGCAAAAGAAACCGAGTGATTATGAGCTACCAGCAGCCGCACTTCGTAATATACGAATAAAACGAGAGGTTGAAAGTGAAGACGCAAGCTTATGGAGGGCAATAGAACCTCAATCAATCAGAGAGAGTGGAAATTTTGTTGTATATATAAGAGGAATAGGAAGAAAAATCAGGGGACAAGACACATATGTAGCTGTCGGAGGTTTCTCTATTAGATCCTGGGACCGGTAAGAAGATTTTTTTTCCTGTTCCAATTATTTACATTAAGACATTTCTTTTAACAAGTATGTCTACTTCCAGATCAAATGTACCAGTACAGTCAATACCGACGGTATGCGTACCGTTTGTCACGGAATTGAACAAAGATGATGGCATAGGTCCCAAAATGTGGGATAAACTAAAAACAGAAGCATTAATAATGGCTGCTGAGAAAGCCATTCGGTATTTAAAGGAAATGACAGTACCCAGTAAGTTCTGCAATCATGTTCAGAATAATACTTAAGTTGTTATAATATGCACTTCATTTCTGTAACTCATATACCAATCCATTTCTAACATTTTCAGATTGTATAAAGGTCACCATAATTGCCAGCAAGAGCGCTAAAAAGTTAATTAACATCATGAAAGAGTTACAGAAGCCAGAAGTTTTTTCTGACATCTACAACAATGCTAACAAATGCAATTGCAGTACACATCCTTGTTTCCATCGTAATCGTTGGGACACAAATAGTCGCATGATAAAAACATTTGTTTGTTATTATGATCTACCTAAACTTTGCCTTGCTGCAAAAGGAAGCAACAGTACATGGGTAAGTAACACACTGGAACTGTTATTTTATCAGGAGGTTTAGCTTTAGCGCAACTTTACATATTTAGTAATTTAATCTTTTTCAGCGAGAAGAAGATTGTGATGACTTGGAAGTATTTGCTGCCTTAAAAGCTGAAATGGATTCTCAATTGTCCAATCAGATGAATATATGTGGAAGTGGAGTCTAATTGTCAACTGACAGATTTTTTTTTTACTAAATTAACTATTCTAAGATATTGAACTTTCACCAACCCACCAGTATTGTTTTCTGAACATGTATTTTATTTCTTGTTAAGAAATCAAATTTTAATAAATAGGCTTTAATATGTTATCTTAAAATTGATGACTTACTCACCTGACAAGTGGCATGGGAATATCTCGCTGAACTCTGTAGACACGAGTCCAAGGTGGCACTAAAGCTAAGATCCGGGCTATAAGGTCAACAAGAGTTCCTGGAGGATAGCTCTTATATCGTCCAGTTTTCCAAAGCTCATAAAGACCAGTTCCTCTTATTACAAGGGTAGGATATATTTTCAAACCATCTGCTCGAAATGCTGGGTTTTCAAAAAACTCCTGAAATTACAATTTTGGTTCTGTAATTGAAGTAAAATATCACGAAAACATATTTATATTTGAATAAGGTAATTATCACTCACAGTAAATTGTTCTACATCTCTTTCTAAATCAACATTCGGAAGGTCTGGCATCATGTGAACAACTACTTTGAAGCCAGCATCTTTTGCCAAGGAGAAACTTTCAGTGACAGCTCGCACAGTGTGACCACGATTGGTATCCCTTGCAACATCTTCATAGACAGATTGCACTCCGATTTCAAGACGAGTGCAACCATACCGAAGCATGTCTGATAGATGAGGCTTCAAGCAGTAGTCTGGTCGGGTCTCAATTGTTATTCCTATGCATTTCACTCGACTTTTCTCAGAATATCTAAAATACAACACAAAACATTAATGAAGCAGAATAAAGCAAAGATAAATGTGTAAAAATTTCAGTTAGTTACATGTGGGATATCATACTTGACAGCCTCATCTACATTATTGCTGGTGTGTCCTGATAAAGCATCATGCAAATTTCTTATGAAATAATCCCTGTATTCTTTGGACAAGCACATAAAAGTCCCACCCATCACAATAAATTCTACTTTGTCAACACTGTGGCCCAACTGTTTTAGCTGTAAGCAAGTAATGGACAATTATAGCAACTTTATTACAAGAAACATTTTTTGTAACTTGTGAATGACATGGTAAGACAAACCTGTTCAACACGATGTCTTGTTTGAAGATAAGGGTTGTAGCGGGCTCTTATAGCTCGCATTGATGTTGGCTCATACCCTGTGTAAGATTGAGTGGAGTATTCAAAATCAGAATCTGGACCTCCAGGACAATAGACACAAATATTTCCAGTCATATTAATGTGAGGGCATCTATGTGGTTTACACATCACAGCAACAACTGCAATCTAGAGCAGAGGGAAAGCAATGAATGAATATGAAAAATATTGATATATTCCAGGCGAACATAACACTTGTCACTTACTCCACTAGCTGTCCGTATGGGTTTGGCACGTAGCTTAGGAAGTAGTGCCTTCTTGCTCTCAGTAGGAACTGCAGCAATGATGTCAACAAGTCTTGGGCTACTTTCCAAGCCATATTTAGAAGCAATTCTAGTCTTCAGCCGATTAAGGTCAACATCGCGTGATTCCTGATGTGCTCGTTGCAGCTCCTGGATTATTTCCGCAACAGTCCTGACCATCCGTTCCTGCTTGGAAAGCTCAGCAACTGGAAACAGAAATGTGACTTCAGTATCTTCAACAGAAAATGGAAGAAAGAATAGCAATTCTATATGTATCATACAAGAATACAATGAACAATAACATAGATTAACAATAAACAAAAAGAGGAAGAACCCTAAAAAAAGAAGAACCCTAAAATATTTTTTTTTAATAGTAATTTTAAATATTTGAGTCAGCTTAAAAGCACATAAGTTAAACCTTAAAAAGTGAGTACATCCTTTGCGAATAGTATCTGGCAAATACATTCAAATATTAGTCAAGTTTACCGTTGTACTTACATTTTACTGGCTTCCCCATGCTGACGGAGTGTCCTTTCCTTCTATTTCTGCAATTAAAATGAAAATAGAAGATACATTAACCTAAACCTGTCACATGTATCGCAATCATAACATCGTACGCATGAAATTCTCATACGAGAAGGAAGTAAGGATGGCCAAAACAGAAAGGAAAATTCTATGATATATCCCACAGTTTATAGTTAATCTTTTCTATGAGACGATAAGGGTACACATATCAAATCTGTCATTCATACAAACTTTCTTTGTGTGGGGGAACCATGGATTAAATGTTGACATGCGTTTTCGTGTTAAAAGCAGCTGGGTATAAGCAACGATTTCTTATCCACACGCCCAGCGAGCGGGGTGGGGTGGGGCGGGTGGCGGGTGCGGAGCGGAGAGGTGAAGGGAAGGGAGGGGTACATGCCTCAGACTCGCTCATGGTGGTTAGTTTTCAGCTCAGTTGGAAGCCAGTCTCCAGCTCAGACAGGTTGGGGTTCTTGAATGGGCGAGGTACCTCTTCGGTACGGCTTGGCGTACTCTCAACTTAGTTAGCACTCTTTGTTCGTGGGCATCAGTGTTTGTTGCTCATATCGGAGTGATCCCGAAGTATGGTTAATGCATTCTCGATATCTATCCTAAGTTGCGTTAAATTTTGATCAGCGTGACAACCATGGAAACCAAGGAGAAAAGAGCTTACAAAATCGTACTGACTGGAGGTGAGTACTTTTGGTTTAGGCCTGTGAATTTTTTTCCTCCTCTTAAGTTTCTTGTTATAAACAGTTCTATTAGAGAACTACTATATCAACTCCACATTTATTTTAAAAGTATAGTTGTCAACCATTTGATATCTTCCAATAATTCTCAAATAATGATGCACCTTTTTTAGTCGATGATGGCACTGCTAGAACAACTCTTCTCCGTTGCCAAATTTAAATTGTTGTCTGAGATTCACAGTGCGCAAAACTTTTTTTTTAATAAATCACAATTTCCGGCTCAACTGTTGCATTAAACAGTCGAGTTTTTTGTTTAGAAGGCTTGATATGTGTATCTAAGATTCCCTGTTTTTCTTTTTAGGTCCTTGTGGTGGAAAAACAACTGGGCAGTCACGTTTGTGCACTTTTTTCGAAAACCTGGGATGGAAGGTAAGGCATTTAATTTTATTAATATAGCACTTTTACTATGACAATCTACAACAAGTGAAGGCTGACACTCCTTTGATGCACATATTTTATTTTCCTGTGTGTCTATTTTCACTAAGCTTTTCAGTTGTAGACTTCTCACCCCCAAAATTTACAATTATTAGTTTGGGAAAGAATAGTTAATTCATGTAATAAAACTAGGAAGGTAAGCTTCTAGTAGCTTCATAAACTGTCTAAATCCGGTGGCAGTAGCTTTAGCAAGATAGCATAAGTAGATGTCAAGAAATTCCCTCGCTTTTAACACTCCCCTAACTCCATTCGTGTACGCATACTGCGTCCGCGGCTGATCGGGCGAGCGGCGTCGCCTCCAGGACCCGGAAGTGAGCCACCGGGTTGGGGCAGCAGGGCGTCCAGTGACACCCGGTTCTCGTACTCGCCGACCGGTGCGGTGCATACCGCCATGCCCGACCATTAAATTCAACAGATGAAGCAGACTCGAGCCTGGCATGGTCCTGGCCCTGGCTGCCGGGCCGGGCCGCGCTAAAGCCCCCCCCCCCCCCTCTCCCAGTGCACACAAGGGGCCTGAGCCGAGCCGGCGCCAGGCCAGCGGTCTTTGAACCCCATCGGATAGATGTAGGATGGATGTCATGTAGGGCGATAGACAGTTGTCATAGTGTGATTAGCCGGTAATGCCTAGTGCTGTTCAGAGTGTGGACTGGTGTTGTTGTTTTGCAGGTGTTTCGCGTCCCGGAGACTGCCACGGTCCTGCTAAGGTACCTATACCTCAATCTCGTTCTTGTCCTTTTTCCCCTTTTTTCTTTTTCATTAAAAAATAAAAAATAATACATTGTGAGCGAAGTGGCGCTACATCACAACCTTTCGGTCTGAAAGGAATTTCCATCCATATCCACCAATTTAATGTTTGATCCCCAGTTTTTCGCAGACGTGCTTTTTTAAAATAAAAAATTAAGAAAACTTGGTACAGATTAGTAATTTTTAAAATTTTTAACAACTGTACGCGACAATTATATATCATGCAATGCTCAATTTGATCTTTTTATATTCCTCTCTACATCGCATCCCGTGGCGAACGGCCAATTTTTTTTTAACTTTCATTTTTAGTAGAGAATGTGCTTTGCAAGTTTTGGATTAAAACATTAGTACCTTTCACGCGCTTTTCTTTTTCTATCAACTTTGCGGGGAAGTCCCACAGTACTTTAGAGTAGAATGCCTTGGAAGGGAGTCATATCTGTCCTCTTACGCGACGTACCTGCCTCAGGAGCTCATTAGCCTGCTTATTTCTTGTTCACAGTGGCGGTATAAAATTCAGCGACCTGTCGGAGGATGAAGGTGAGTGTTCCTCGTCGAACCCTAGTTTACAAAATGGCTTGCGGGTGACGGATGTAGCTCGGGGCAAAAATTATTTTCGTGCATGTTGCGGCGGGAGAGGGAGGGAGGGAAGGCAACAGGCAAATGAGCAGAGTTGCGGTCTCTTGCGTGGTTGGAGACCACTTTAGCGAAATCTAAGGGTTGGTCAATTCTAAAACATTAAAGGTTTAGTCAGTTTCGAAAACATATATTTAATCCCCCGCCTGGTAATCCCAACCATTTTGTCTTTAATCCTCATGTAATTTGTGTGCGCCCCCTGCTTCCTCCATGGCCATCTCGAGACGTTATCGTCCGAGCGACGCGCCAGTTGAAGGTGTAAGGGGAGGAGAGGGGGGGGGAGAGGCAATTGTTATCATCTCAGCGGTATGCTGGTCACCCCGAGCGGAGAAGGGTTGGCTGCCTGGCCGCTCCGCTCGTCTACCTGGCTGCTTCAATAAAACCACGACCGTTTCATGTGCGTGAATGTGTGTTCTCCCCCCGCCCCCCATCACCCCCAAATCTCTCGCACCCCACCTTAGTAGTGCTCAGAATGTCTGCTCCCTCTATCCACTTCCCCCTCTCTCAATGTGTTTTGTAGGTCGATGGTCGTCGAGTAGTAATACGGCGACTCTGAGGTACTATTTCGTTCTACTTTCAATGTAGGTAGGGCTTTAACTACGCACTTTTCCCCGGGCTGACGCACAGCCCTGCGTGCCCCGCGGCCGCCCGTTTGCTCCAGTGTAGAGCCCGGAGTCTGGACTCGACACCACACTGGAAATCCAAGTGTACGAATGTCGCTCACTTGTAGGTGAGCGAATAACCATTCACTCACTTGTAGGTGAGCGAATAACCATTCACTCACTTGTAGATGGGCAAACAACCATTCCGTCACTTGTCGGTACAAGTGAGTGAATTGATATTTGCTCACCTACAAGTGAGCGACACTCGTACACTTGGATTTCCAGTGCAGCGCATGTCTTCACTTTGTGTCCAATTTTTCAGTCATAGTGCCTCTCTAAGCTGCTTTTCCTTTACTCGACGTATCATTTATATTAACTACTCAACCTTGTCAATCTGTCTCAGCGACTGTCGTCGAAAAAAAGCGAAAGTACGCCGAGAGAGAGGCTTTTTAAAAATGACGGGTGTGCGCGCGTGTGTGGTTGTCTAGGCTGGGCCGGTTTCTCAACGCGTCCGGGAAATCGTGATAATGATGATGATGGTTGACCAAGTCGTCGTGGTATCGGTGCGCTGCGTACCGCCAGGGCTGTCCTTCTGTGTAACGCGTTTAGTCTGGCGAGCGGTCGGGTCGGGTCGGGTCGGACAGGTCCTGCACCTGCACTGTTAAAAAAAAAAACAAAAAAAAACACAGTAGTGAAAACCGTAGACCGGAAAAACCGGAAAAAACGGTAAAACACTGTACATTCAGCGTCATTTTCCCAACAATTTACAATACGATTTTACGGTTTATTATTGTGTGTAGGAATAACGCTGTTAACCGTTGTTAAAACTGTGTGTCTTTTTAACAGTGTGTGTAATGGATCACGCAGAGGTCCTTCATCCGGCCGTGAGGTGAGGGCAAAGGACCTGATTACGAAACAAAACATTCTTTTTTTTAAAAAACAAATCTTCAAAGTTGTTTTTTTTTCTTTCAAGAAAGAAAGTTTGAAAGGGTAATTCTGAAATAAACAAACGACTTCCACAAAAATTATACGTGACAGTAACGCAGCGCACGGACCGCTCGCTGGATTGTAATGTACGCAGATTTGTTGCCAAAATTGTGTGTGTCATTTTGTTGCAAACCGGCTCGGTACATTTTTTATTTCCATCTCTCTCTCTACCCTTTTCTTCCTGACTTGCTCCTTTGTGAGAGGACCACGTGCAAATGCAAATTTCGAGAGAGATGGTCGGGCGGTCCGCGTCGTCCGGGCCGGGCAGGCTCTGTCTCTGTCGCACGCGCTGCCGCCTCGCCTCGCTCCTGCTCGCTCCCACACCGGCCGCGGCTGCGCCACTCCTTTGCATATTTTTGCCGCGGCTTGGCGTCTTTTCGCGACCCGGCGCGGCTCGTGCGTCCGCCCGCCCGCGCCACCACGTGGTCAAGCCTCGCGCCGGTGCGTTTCAGCCGACCTAACCCGGGCGGGCCGGGCCGGTGACGTCACATACCGCCTGATAAGAAGCGGGTCGCGTGGCCGCCGCGTAGGCGCGCGGGCGGGACGGGAGGTAAACGAAAGTTTTTCCTCCAAAACTCTAACCGGCGACCCAAGGTCGAGCTACGGTCTCCACGCGCCGTGTCTGGGGAGAAAAAGAGCTATAGGAGGGTGATGACCACCAAGAAAACGGAATGGAATCCGTGGAAACGGGAGCTCTGATATCCTAGAGGCAAGGCGGTGTCGACGGCCATTTCTTGCAGGATACCCGGCCGTCCGGTCGAGTGTGCGCAGCGGTTGGTACCACCACGTTGTCGCCACGTGAGGACTACTCCGCGAGGTGCCCTGCCCTGCGGTACCGGCTGCCAGCCAGTGGGAGGGGGAGGGGGTGACCGCTCCCCCCCTCCGTTGAGCCGAGCCGCGAACGCGAAGCTTGACCGGGCGTTTCTGATGACGGAAGGACGTTCACGGTCGCTTGCGTTCCTTACTCCGTGTGCTCCGCCGCGCCGCGCCGGGGCAGGCAGGGGTCGCGTTCAAGGGGGCTGCAGGCGGGCGCCCTGCGCGCCCGTCTCCCTCTCCCTCCTTCTCTCTACTTCTCCCTCTTTATCTCTCTCTCTGTCCCGTGTGTGATATGCACTTTTCGAACGCCCCTGCTCTTTGGGTGGCGCGGCGTGGCCTGGTGTGGCCTGGTGTGGCCTGGTGTGGCCTGGCAGGCACCGATGATGCCCGAGTACTGCTGTGTGTACACTGTACACTTCAGTGAACTCCCCGCCCCGCCACCCGTCCACCCCGCCTGCCTGGTGCGGTGGCGGCACCAGCAGGGTGATTCCGAACAGTGTCCTCTCTCTTGCTCCCTCACATGGTCGAGCCGCATGAGTGCGACAAGGACAGAGAGACGAAACCACGGTCCGGAATCGGCCCACAGGGCCTCGTTTGAAAAACGCCATTCCTCTGGCGGTCTCGCTCGCTCGCACCTACACCGCGGCCGAAGAAGAGAGACGGACAGAGAGGAAGAGCAGCCCTCCCCCGAGGGTGTTTTTTCGGAGGAGCCTGGCCGCTGCTCGTGACTGAGGCGCAGCACCGCGGCACGGCCAACAGGATGAGGCCCCGGCCCTCTGTCGACTGATTCGGAAGAGCGCTCTACTCGCTCTGTCTCTCTCGCACTCATGAGGCGCGCCGTATAGGTGCGAGAGAGACAGAGCGCTCTTCGGAATCAGTCAGCTGCGCTCCGACCTCAGCCAAGAGCGAGGTGGGTCACAGGACTCTGTGCTGTGGCACCGAGCCGGGCCGGGCCGGGAGCGCCGGCAGAGCGGCGTCGTTGCGGAAGCCAAGCACCGCGACGAGCAGGTGCGAGGCGAGGGCGGCGCCCGGCCCGGCCCGGCCCACCCGCCAGCAGCAGCAGCAGCCAGGACGCCGTCGAGTGGGACACGCTGGCACACTGGGCAGGAAGGGACGCTGCGCTGGGCTGGGCTGGGCTGGGCTGTCCTGTCATGAGACTAGGACGTCCTAGTCTCATGGTCCTGTCCCTACGCCAGCTCGGTTACCGGGACACTCTAGGGCCGTATTACTTCCTGACTTCCGCGATGACACGTATCTCTGCCGGGCGGGGCGGGGCCGCTATCATCGCCCATGGGCCGTGTGATAGGATTAGGGGGCGGGGCGGGGCGAGGGGGTTCAGAACAGAGGGACAGAGCCCCGCCACGCCCCGCCCCGCCCCGCCCCGCCCCGCCCGCGTGCCTCGTGTTCTAGAGCAGCCGGCCCGGCCCGACACGGCCACACTCGACACGACTACACTATCGCGCACCGCGAAGCGACCGCAAGGCGACCGCGAGGCGAGACCACCGCAGAAAAAAAAAAAAACAGTCGTCAGGGAAATAAAAAGAAGCGCGCACACACACACACACACTCACACTTGGAACTGAAACGGGGGAAAAAAGCATTGAAACAACAAAACTGCGAGCGTTAGCGATAGAGTAGGCTGCCCTGGCACTGTATGGGACGAGCGCTCGATTTCATTTTCGTTTTGCTCTCCTTTTTATTTTCGGCGTTGGCTTCTGCCGCGGCCCGTTTTGCGCTACTGTGTCTACCCGCGACTTTTGTTGACTCGACCTGGCGCCGCGGCGGCGGTGTGTGACTGCGTGACTGCGTGTCTCCGCACGGACTGGACGTCCAACAGTGTGTGAATGTTGCACACTTGAAGGTGCGTGAATTTCCATTCGCACACGTGTCCCTTCAAGTGTGTGAAATGCACATGGAAATTCACACCTTTGACGTGTTCAAATCAAAATTTCATGCACCTTCGCATTTGGGCTTCCAGAGCGCGACGCGAACACTGGTCTCTGCTCTCCTTTCTTTGTAGGTAAAACGAAGAGAGGAAAGCGGGGCCGCACCGCATTCCTTGTCCTTTTGATGGGTCTGGCTCTCTCTCTGGGGTCAGGTCAGGTCAGGGGCGGCTCGAGCGGCGAGCCGACCGATAGATGTGGGGCTGCTAATTGATTTGTTGATGTGACCCTCCCATGGAAGGGGGAGGGGGGCCTGGGAGAGAGGGGTGGATCTGGGCATAATTAATAAACAGGTCAAATGAGTTCGATTTCCCCTAGGAGACAGCGGCGCCGGCGGAAAAGTTCGCATCTTCACGCGTATCTTGGTGCGGGGGAGTATCGCGGGATGTGCGCTCTTGTTCGTCTTTTTTTTTGTTTTTTGTTAGAGGTCTGCGATATACGGACCGCAAGAAGAGGAATTTGAAGAGAGGAAAAAATGACGAGTTATCTAAATGTGTTTCAGGAATTTTTGTTTTCGGCGCGAGACGGGAGAGGACTGTGGGTCGGCGGGGAGGGAGTACGTAAGCTGTGCAGGCAGGCAGGCAGGCAGGCAGGCAGGGCAGGCGTTTGCTACGGCGCAGATAGAGTGCGATGGTCTGGATACTCCGCGTGTGTGTTGCGTCGCTATAAAAGTAAAACGCGTCTGGAACTGCAGCGCAGCGGGGTCCGTGATCATCGGCCTGCGCCTTTTGATAATGTGTCTGGTCTGGGTCGGGCCCGCCCCGCCCCGCCCCGCCCCGCCCCGCGCACGGCCTGGTAATGGCTTGTTTCATTGACTATCGCCCCGCCCCGCCCCGCCCCGTTGGAGGAAAGACATGGTAATCTGGGGCGGGGCGGGGTGGGTCCGGACCGAACCCGTCAGAGAGCGAGACAGCCGTCTCGGCTCGTCTCGAGGTGCCGCGCGGACTGGACCCCAAGAGCCAGCGGGGAAGGCCACCCCGCCGCGCCAGGCCGCCCCGCCAGGCCGCCCCGCCAGGCCGCCCCGCCAGGCCGCCCCGCCAGGCACCGCGTGGCCGTTGACCCTGCGGATACCCGGCGTGCTGTGGGTCCTTTTGAAGGCACCGCGGCATTGACAAATGAAGGACGGCTTATGACAAGGCCTTGGTGCGGGCTGCGGCCGACCTCCAGGGTTCGAAACCGGGCGGACGGGGACCCCTCGGAGGCGTTGGACTTTGAGAACCAGTCCGGCTCACCCACCGGGGCCGGGGCTGGGCCGGGGCTGGGCCGGGGCCGGGGCGGGGCTGGTCCTGGGCGCCCAGCCCAGCCCAGCCCCGCGCAGCAGTGACAGCGCGGCGAGCGCGGCGCGGCGCAGGTTGTCTAACAGGGCGTCATGTAATCTGACGTGCGCGACCTTGAGACCACGACCCTCCATCTCGATGCACTTCCGACTTTGGGAGTGACCTTGTCTGCCGTCTGGTCTCTGCCTGCATAGCACCGCGCGCCTCGCCTGTCGTCGCCGGGCCGGGCCCCCGTCTTGAAACTTGTATTTTTGACGTTATTTTCGCCGCCTTGTGCTATCTGCACGGCTGACAGGGCAGCACGGCACGGCACGGCAGGGCGCGCGCCTGTGCTTTGCTGTGGCGTGGCCGCCTTGTTTGCGCGGAGGTGTTTTTGCTGCACCAAGGAGAGGATGCGGTGCTAAGAGCCCGCTAAGGAAAGCTTGCGGTGAATTTCGCCGCGTACTGTACGCTACTGTACCCTGCAGGAGCACTGTAGTTTTACAGTGGATGTCACCGTAAGCTACGGTGGTAATGCACCCGCAACCTGATTCGTAGTGACCGAGAATACCACATATCTTCGTAGTATAAATCGCGTAATTCAAGGCAAGTCCACACAGGGAAAACTGGACCAGGGCACTCAGTGCTCCTCAAGGGCTCAAGGAAGGAGGGACAAGAGTTGATCACGATAGGATTTGGGTTGTCAAGATGAGGATTACTACCTCACTCGAGGGACCATACCCTCGCTGAACCCCCGGCGGGCCGGGCGAGACAGTCATAAGCCGACAGCGGGGTACGCGTGGCCGCTCAAGAGATTTTCCTGCGATTTAAACCGCCTGCGTTTTGATCGCCTCGGCGTCAGTGTCACAAGCCGTCGCGCCCTCTCTCCCGACCCGACCAAAGCCTCCACCCCGTCATGTCCCTCCTGGAAGCCCCGACCCGACGACTCGCGTTATCGGCTCCTCAGCTGAGAGGAGAGCCTCCATGTCCCGGACACAGTGCTCGGCGGGGCAGGGCGCAGGCGGCCGGGGGCGGTGAGCCGGCTGTAATATGAGAAATTGCTGCTGCTCGGCGTCGGTCGGGTGAACCCGCGCCCGCGCGCGCGCTGCCGCGTAGTACACAGCCGTGTCCCCTCGGATCCAGATGCGAATTTAATTTAGTTCCGGGGACCCCGGGGGGCGGGGCGGAAGAGCAGTGGAAGTGGGATGGGAGAGAGACCTTGGGGCCTTATTTCCCATTGTCCCATGTCACGCAGAGTCGCCCGGAGCTGCGAGGGGAGGGCGGAAATGTACACGTCGAAGGGAAGGGAGCCCCGGCCCCAGCCGCGCTGCTAATACAGGCGGGGGAGGGGGCACGTAGTCGCACTGACCCACTTACCTAAAACATGCAAATGGAGCCGCGCAGCAGGTTAGCCGGATGATTCAAAGTATGCCGCGACTGGTCTAGCGCACTATGTCGTGGTATCTCGTCAAAAGAAATCTCCGCTCCCCGTCACCGGCGCGGGGTGGGACTTCCCCCGCGTCCCGCCACGCCCCGCCACGCCCCGCCACGCCCCGCCACGCCCCGCCATGCCCCGCCACGCCCCACCACACCCCGCCACGCCACGCCCCGCCACGCCCGTCGGCAGCGTGCTGGTCACGGGGCCTGTGTGTCTCACGGGTGATGGGGCGGGGCGGCGGCGGCGGCGCTAATTTTAGCAGAGCGGTGGGAGGCCCCGCCCCGCCCCGCCCCGCCGCGCCCCTGCCGCCGTGGCCCGCGGAGTCAAGTAAAAAGCGTCCTTTTCATTTTCTATTTATTTTCGATCTCCCCGCCCGGCCCGGCGCGGCGCGGTGCTGTACTGTGCTGCGGGGGCGGCAGCTATGCGAGCACTTGCGCCATGCCCCCTCGCGCTCTTTCTGCTCCCCCTTCTCAGAATGCATATGCCCGTGTGTGTGTGTGTGTTTTGGCGGGGGTGCGAGGCGAGCGCCCCGCCCCGCCCCACATGTCGCCGCCCGTGCTCACGCCCTATAGCCATTATTAGCCGCGCGCGTACACAACACAGCCGTGCAGCGCACATTCGCCTCGCCTAGGCTACTCGCGCCCGCCCCGCAGTGCGCGGTGCTCATTCATTCATTCATTCGGCCCGGCCCGGCCGTGCGTTTCATCCATTCATTCACTCGATACTCGATACTCATTCGCTATCGGCCCCTATAGCCCGCCCCGCAAGCCGATACATCCGACTAACCGCGGTCGGTCGCTGTCCCGTCGGCCATTCATCCATATAGTTCGCTCGCAGATCACGTCAGCGGCAGCTACGCCTCGCCCTCCCCCGCCCCGTCTCTCTGTCTCGCTCTCACTAGTACTACGCACGTCGTAGGGGTGCGTGTGTGTGCGTGAGAGAGAGAGAGACGCACAGACGAAGGTCGCCGCGCAGGGCCGGGCCGGCGCCGCTGCTGGGCTCTGGGGCGCCGCGGCGCGGCGGGGCTCCCTTCCCCTCCTCATGGCGGCGGCGGGGCTGGGCGGGGGTTGGCGTGTTACAATAATAGCTTTTCCCATCCCAAACGGAATGCGTCGTCTGGTCTGGTCCCGACGCACCTTGGTCTGGTCCAGGGGCGGGGCGGCGCGAGTCACGTGACCGCCACGCCGCATTCATCATGAGCTGAGCCTGACCCGCCGCGCCCCGCCCCACCTCGCCGCGGTGAAGAAGCACCACCTGTTCCTGTCCGACGGGACGGCAGGCTTAGGCCCCGCCGCGCCGCGCCGCGCCGGGGATCGGCTTTGGAGTCTCCTGCAGCAGCTCCTGCGCTGCGCTGCGCGTTACGAGCGGGGCGTGTCGCGTCGTGTCGCGCGCCGTACACGTACACTGCTCTCTATGCGCAAGGAGTCGTGTGTCTGCGTTTAGAGTAACCGCACATTTCGATTTCGAGTAGAAAGCGAGACGAATAAGAGCGTATTTTGCACTTGAAATAAAATGACTGACTCGTCGCGCCGAGGCATCCAATAATCTCAAATATAGCCTACGCGTCGGGTTATTTGCACGGTGTTCGGGGGACAGATGGCGCGGCGGGGCGGACTTACACGTCTTGCGTTGTGCGATAACGCGGGCTTATATTTAGTAATCGAAGGACGGGGCGGAGTGGGTGCCGCGCCGCGCGCTGTGGCAGGCGGGCCGGGCCGGGCCGGACTCCGTGCATCTGCTGCCCCGCCCCGCCCCGCACCGTGTGTGAAGAGCTGCTCCTTCCTCTCTGTAATCGCTCACCTCCATGTCGTATTCTGTACTCCGCGGAGCGACAGGTAGAAACGAAATCCGCGGCCAATCTTCGATTGTGAGAGGAATTCAATTTAAATCGTGCTATACAGCAATAATTATTGTAGGAAAGAATCCGGCTTCGTGCGTGAATTGCGTAGTAGAAATTAAATATCCATAGGCGGTTTTTATAAATTGCGCTGTCAACTGCTGAAGCGATAATGTATCGGGCGTTCAAGTGATTTGCATGGCATCTATTCCCGTATCGCTTAATCTATTCCGGGCGCGGCGTGACACAGCCCCGGAGACGTCGTTACGTAAAGGCGGCGACTCCGGGCCGCCGGAGCTTTCCGGAGGCTGCGGAGGTCAGGAGGATGTCCTGGTCCTGCGGCGCGGCCCGGCCCGGCCCGGCCTGCGGGACCTCTGGGAGGCTCCCAGTGGGAGCCAGACAGCGCCCGGCCCGGGGTGGAGGGCTCCGACCCCGACCACGCTTCCGCCGCATCAATGGTTAATGCAGATCAGGTCGTGTGTGGTATTTTCAACGATACGACCCCTGTGGACGGTGGAGGCGACCCCAGCCGGGCCGGGCCGGGCGGAGCGCCTGACCAGCGGGAGGTAGGCAGCGCGCCTCACACCGGAGCGGAGCGGGCTGCCTATCCGCCGCCTCTCTAGGCGGCCGGCCCGGCCCGGCCGCGCTGCGCCGAGGCGAGGGCTGGGCTGGGCGCGGTCGGGTCAGACCAGAGGGCCGGCGGCCGGCCCAGGGCGGCCTGGCCTCGGCCGCTTCCGGAAGGGCATATACCCTGTGATAGGGCTCGGTCGGTGACTCGCTCACATAATTTTCGGAGATAACTCGAGGACTTTGGCTCGCCCCCGCCCCCGCGGGAGGCCCGGGGCCCGGCGCACTCGCACACTTGGAGGTTCAAGTACAGTGCGGGGCGGGGCGGGGCGGGGCGGGGCGGGCACGCCGACGCCTCGTGCTGCACGGACGCCGACGCCATGGTCGCCATTACTACTCGTTAAGTTGGTCGAGAGTTGAGTCCGGTCCGGTTCGGGTCCAGCCCCGCCTGGCCTCGCCTCTAGATATGCGGTTTGGGGCGGTTTGTTGGTTGCCTCTTGAGCGCGCCCTGCCCTGCCCTGCCCTGCCTCGCCCCGCGCACTGCAAGACACTTGTTGGTGATGAATGGGAGGGCCAATGGAAGCAACCACGTGGACAGCGATCATCTCGCCTCGTCTCGCGTTCTATGGTATATATTTTTTTTCCCTTCCTGCGCTCTTTTTGTTGCCGCACTGAGGAGCGACCAATCCACAATATTTTGCCTACTTTTCTGACATCACTGGCGAGCGAGCGCCTCTGGCCGAGAGGGGTTTGTTGTCATCAGGGGGCTGCAACGCCAATGGTCAGTGTGGGGGCTATGCGCGAGCCCAAGTAAAACACGGCAAATGGGGACCCCTAATGCTCAATGACGGTAGCTTTTCTTCAGTCTCCGGTTATGGGTTCTCAAAGAAAAATGTTCATTCTGGGTAATAGGCCATATGGCACACACGCTGGTTGCACCGTTTATCAATAGTGGGCAGTGAAAGTAGTCCGTTTTCAGCAGTTTTCCCGCCATTTTTAAATTTGAATTTTAGAGTTTCGGCTATAGGCTCTCTTTGTGAAACTAGGAGTCTCATGATGAACTTATATAGCCTATTACCCAGAAAAATACCTTTACTTTAGGTTTGCTTTGAGAAATCGGAGTTACAAGTGACGGGTTTCGAGAATTAGGGGCCACCGATTGACAATGTACTGGGCTCGCGCATAGCCCCCAGCCTAGTCATTGGCGTTGCTGCCCCCTGCCCATCTCTAAAGCGGAGCAGTTTCGATCGGTACCCGCCCGCTTCCGCCCTACCCCTACCCGACCCCCTACCCTCTTCCTGTCTCGCCCAAGGGCAGGGCCATCTAACTGTGGAGCGCAGCGCTGCCACCTGTTATATAGCGGTGACGGTCACTAGCCACTAGCGAAAGCCCAGCCCATCCCCTGCGGGCGGAGCAGGGCGGGGCGGGGCAGGGCGGGGCAGGGCGGGGCAGGGCAGGGCTCTTTGGCGCGCCGCGGGGCGTGCCAGGCCAGGTAGCGACAGTCTTCAAACTAACAGGCTTTGTGTCCGCTAAAGGCCACGGCACGGGCGCCCACGGGGCACAGCCGACGCCCTACCGTGCCCTTCCTCCCCATCTCTCGCCCTCTCTCTCCCTCTCTCTCCCTCTCTCTCCCTCTCTCTCCCTCTCTCTCCCTCTCCCTGCCTCTCCCACCCCCCCTCCCCCCTCTCTCTCCCTCTCTCCCAGCCTCCCGAGCGGCACGGGGTTGGGGACCGGGAACGGGCCCGGGTGGCTGCGGATGTAGGCCAAGGTCGCGGCGCGGGCGTGGCGCGTCCGAAGGGGTGCGGTGGGACAGGGGGGGGGGGGGGCCAAATAACCAGGATGCATGTGTCTGTGTGTGTGTTCACGGTGAATCATCGTCTTCCCTCGTTACTAACGCGCTGGCGGGGGACGTACACGAAAATGGCACTACATACACGTCATTTCTTTTGGGTTTGTTGCACTCGTTCCTCACTGCAATTTACAAAAAAAAAAAAAAAACTAGTGTTATGGTCATTTGCGGGGTACGGAGTTTTGGGTGTCTTTGTCGATGACATTTAATTATTTTTTTAAATTTATTTTTAACCACTACTGTTATTTAGCAAATTTGTTGGCCTATTTTTCTCACGTGCCCCTATGGAATTTGCGTGTTTTAGAGTCGGAGGATGGTTTGTGCCCCCGATGTTTAGCTCTACGGGGTGAGGGTGAGTGAGCTGGTGTTTCTTTTCAGTGGTCCCGTCCTCCACCCTCCTTGTCGAGCCTGACTGCTAACAACGCTTACTCTCCTTGTCCTCAGAAAGTCTGCCAATTAGACAAACTAGTGGATTCGTGTTGCACCCTGGCTGTGGAGCTGTTGTCTAAGAGCCCACACTGCCCTGCGTTCTGTTTTATTCGTGGGAAATGTGTATAGTTTTGTCGGGATATATAACTTTACAATACTTTCAGAGTGCGCTGAGTTATACGACCTCAATGCTTAAATGCAGAGATGCAACTCTTGTCTTACCAGTACTTAATAGACTATCAGACTTAATTCTTTTTCCTGAAATGTTACGCAACGTTCTAGTCGCAACATGTTCGTCGCTTTGCATCAGCTCACACAGCCTTCAACATTGGAACTTTAATAGAGTCATAAAGCAACTTGCAGTTTCGCTCATATAGAACCCCTGTCTTAATTGAACCAACATTGTACTGTACTGCATAAAAATCTTTAGTTGGATTTTTAGTCGGCATTCTCCTAGTTTATTGCCTCGCGATAACGAAAAGGCACTTACCTCTTTTCCCGAATTCCCTTTTTTCTTTTCAATATCTTTTTGCTTAGTTTGAGCCTCTCCAGTTAAAACTCTTTGTGTCTGCAACGCCTTCCCTCCCATATCCTGCTCGCCGACTCCTGAACTAATCATTTATGTGACTTGCTTGGCTGACCTTGTGGTGCTCACTCTTGCTGTACTCAGTGTTTACGTCACAGTGTGCCACAGATCGTGCCCATTTATTTATTGATTGATTTTTTAAAATTTTTAACTCAAACAGCGTCACGCCACCCCTTATAGGGGTGAGTATGCGCGGGCGTTTGGCGGGGTGAATGGTCGATGCAACTGAACCTTATCGGGACCGCCATATGTTTTGATCCGTATTTTCGTGCAGTGTCGTAATGCGCTCACTCGACGGTGAGGTGATCCGGTGTAGATTAGATCAGATCAACTTCTCCGATAAATAAGTAACCGGTATCACTTGGTTCCTATCCCGTTGAGATGGGTCCCTAAGCTGCTCAACCAAGAGCCCTGCAAGCTAAAATGATTTCGAAAACGTGACTGATACGCAAAGGCAAAGCTCCCCATGGATTAAAACTGATTCATACTAAAACGCGGCCGCAGTCCGCAGCAGCTGAGACCAGTTACAAACGATGACAGTCTAAAAAAAAATCTCTCCTCTTTTTATATATATTTTTTTCACCCTGCTGTGAAAGTGTGTACCGGTCGGTAGCGATTATGACCGAATATTCTGTTTTAACCTAACGCTATTTTTGCGTGTTCCGTCTTTCTCCCGCCCCGCCCCGCCACGCCCTTCTTCCGTTGGCAAAGTAAAGGGGTAACCTTTAGGCCTCATTGTTCTGGCTTGCCTCTGGCAACCCTCCCGCCGTGGCGCGCCACGCCGCTGTCCCACTCTCTCTCTCTCTCTCCCTCCCTCTCCTGCTCCTCCTGACCCCGCGCCCGGCGCCCAGGCGCCCAGGCCGCGGCTTCGCATGGACACCGCGACCGCGGTGGCGGGGCAGGACGGACATCCTCTAATCGTTGTCTTAGAGGTCGCGCTGCCTAATGTGTCATGCATTTTAAAGAGGCATTTGCCCCACGGTTATGAAATAAGAACCGCTATGAACCTCCGTAGCTTTATACGTGGTGGTTCTTTCTTCAGTACCGCATTTGCTTTCCTTTTAAAGTATGTGTACTTGTTACTTGGTGATGGTGCTTATGTAATGTAATACATCTAGTTGTATTATTAGACCTTCTGAGTAAGCAATGACATATCTTGTAGGGCCAGCGCCGTTGAGGGGAAGGGGTTCACTAACTGTCTTGCAGTTGTGCGAGTGGGTTGCCTACTCGCTCGGGACCGTAAGCCGATGGCGAGATATGTAGACTACCTGTTCGCTTTGACGGTGCGAGCCAAATCTCCCCCCGTGTAGAAATAACATACAAGCATCATTAAGTCACAAGAAAAATGTGCTTTACCCAAGGAGAACACTTGAAGTCAAAATGACTTCAAAGTGATATCATTTTGACCTTTTTTGTCAAATTTTAGTCCTTCAAAATAGGTACTTTGACGTCATAATGACTGTCAAGGACCCCATTTTGACACAATTTTGACACTATGTTCTCGTTGGGTACTTTGGGGGGAAAAGGTACTTTTGTTGTTATTTACACTTTATTTATTTCTGTTCCAGCTTATAAATTTCAAGAAAATCTTCTGAAAACAATGATTCAAATCGAGAACACTTTCTTCTCACTCGGGGAATCGTGCGCCAGGAATTGTCTGATTATCTGTGATCGTGGTGCGATGGATGCAAGTGCATGTAAGTGAAAACTGTACTTATCGTCTACTTTTAGGAGAATTCAGGATTGAAAAACAAATATCATTAGACATGGAGGTAACATTAGATATTTTAATAGTACATGTCTGTCATCAGAGATAGCCACTAACCATTTTATTATTATGTAATTTTATACTCATGAATATGTAAATTACAATACATAATTGGGTTGTTAACATTTTATTTTAGAGGTAGATAAATTTAACTTACATATTTTCTTTCATGCATTGTTTTGCTGTTGCTGCTGCAAAATTTTGATTTAATCATTCAGATGGTAAGATATGACAGATAAAGGATTATAGCTGTCATTTCCATTAACTTTCATAGGTGCTGGTTGTTGACTCGTGTGTTTTGGTGGTTGTTAATTTTCTCTCTTTGTATTTAGATCAAGTCTAGGTAGATTTTTGGAAGTACTTCTGGTTTAGCAGCATTAGCAGCTGAGGTTTAAGGGAGTGGATATAACGTAGAGCAATTGCATGCATTTAATGTTTTCTCTGCCATATGTCAAAACTATATTTCATGTGACATATTAATAATATTTCAACATTTCTTTTGCAGTCATATCTCAAGAAAAGTGGGAGTACATGCTGGCCTCAAATAATTTGAACAATGTGGATCTGAGAGATAATCGATACAATCACATTATTCATCTTGTGTCAGCTGCCAATGGAGCTGAAGATTTCTACTCCACAGAGGTATGCTCCAAAATTTACATATAAAAAAAGTGTTTCAGCAGAAAAAAAAAAGAAATTTTTTTTTTAATATTTTCCTTGTTTTCTTTTCTTTTGTAGGATCATGTGTGTCGTAGTGAAGGAGTTGAAATGGCAAGGGAATTAGATTACAAGGCAGCTGCTGCTTGGGTTGGGCACCCATACTTTGATGTGATTGACAACTCAACAGATTTTGAGACAAAAATATGTCGTATGATTTCGGTATGATTTTAAAAGTTAAATCAAATCTTCCTAAACCGTTTACTTTATGTAAAACTAATTTGTTTTTAAAATTCTTCTCAGAGTATCTGCCAAAAGCTGGGAATTGATGTGGGGGACAGACTTCTCACCAATTCTCGCAAACTGAAGTTTCTTGTCAGAGGCCCTCTCCCTGCAGATGCAGATTTCCCTCCATTCCAGGACTTTGATGTTGTTCATAACTATCTTCAATCAAACACTCCACAGCTCCAAGCTCGACTCCGGAAACGAGGCCAAAAAGGTATCTTCTTATAAATTTAAAGTATCCAAACAAGTTTGATTTAGGGGTTGTAATTTTGTTGTGAAACTCTTTTACCAATGTTTAAGGTCACTGGAGTTATATCCATACTATCAGAAAACCAAAGCTTCGTGGACAAGTTGTTGAAGTGAAAACACAGCTAACCCATCGTGACTACATCAACATGCTTGCTCAGAGGGATGATTCCCATTTTACCATATTCAAAAAACGGCGGTGCTTCATAATCAATAATCAATATTTTCAATTGGATATTTATCGTGAGCCAAGTCATCCAAGGTAATTTAGTGCAAACTGTTCTATATTCTTCATTGTTTGAGCAATATGATTCTTATATATCCTTCAATTTTTATATGTTTTAGGTGTAAAGGATTGGTTTTGTTGGAGACATATACAGCTCTGGATTCAATTGAAAACACGCTACCTCCTTTTCTAACTGATGTTGTCGATGTTACGGGGAATCCTGCTTACTCCATGTTCAACCTCTCACTGAAAGAGGAGTGGAATGCAACAAATAAGTTTTGCCATGGTCTGAAAGGTAAACGTCTGTCAAATGGTTGTTCAGAGGGAAAATGTTGTGCTAAGTGTCATGAATAAAGATTTTCCTTCCAACTAAGTTTCTCTCCTGCATTAACAAAATCTCCTGTTGCTGCACTAGATAGACATTGCTACTATACTACATTAATTGAGTTGGTAGATAATCTTAAAGAACTAGTGATTTAAAAGAATAATTTTACCAAGTACATGTCTACCTCCCTTCCATCACTCAGATACTAGTTTTTTTTTTTCGTTCTCAGTTATATTCGAAAAGCCAAACAGGAGAAAAATATTAAGTTGTGCACAAATGGCATTTTCTCATCCAGGCCAACTAAATAATTGCATATTTGAGTCAATTATGAACATTACAATTCTGATTTGGAGAGGGCATTCTGTTACCAGATGAGGCAACCGGGAAAAGTTGAACTGCCCTATCTTGACCCTGCAGGTACGCGCTGGCCACCGTACTGCGTTTGTCATAATTTTGTTATGTTGTAGAAGCCTTACCCTTTTCTTTTTGTTGGTTAAATTTGGCCTTTGAAGATCTCATATTGATTTCATACATTCTTTGTTTTAATTTTAATTTTCTTTGCTGTTTACTTTTTATTTTTGTGTTATGCGCCTGTTTTTGAATGTCAAATTATTTTCCTTCTCTGCATTATTCTAACTTTTCTTAAATTTGGAAAACACAATTCTCAAAATACACTGAGGAGAGTAATAACGAAAAGAAGGGATTCAGTTTATCATCTTATTGACGGTAACTGCCAAGGATGTAAAATCAATAAGTGCGTGAAGTGAACTTCCATAATGCAAACAACTGATGATGTTTTTATTATATTTCAACTTTTTAATGGCCTATTACTTATTGTACTTGGCATTTAATTGTAGAACATTTAATGAACAAATCAGTTCTATTACTGACAGGAGCAAACAAATATCGTAGAGTGCATTCTTTATATATCTATGCAATGCTTAGTTTTGTAATGGATTTATACTTTGTTAAAAATTTATTGTGCTTCATCCAAGCATCAGCTTGCAGTAGATGCATGTGTTTTATTCCTTTTTTAATACTTTTATTTTTTGTACATGCTGTATGATTTGTAAGAACTGCACCAATGTAGGACTTGAAAGAATTTCTGTTTTCTACTCTAAATACAATCTATTTATTTTGCTTACAGAGTATTCAGTAACTGTGAACAAGAACAATACCCTGGAACCACCAGCTACTGATGCACATCTGAAGAGTGCACCTTTGGGAGATGGAAAACCTAATGGTATTTTGAATGGAGTTGCAGATGCTGTTCATTTGAACGGTGTGAAAAATTGCTTCTCTAATGGGGAAAGTCGCGACACTCATGATGAAACCTTCAGTGGTTTCTCCTATGGCTGTATTACTAGCAATGTTTGTAGCAGTTTATCAAATGGCATCTACAAGGTTGTGTCAAATGGCCTGCATGAGAAGTCTGTGGTCCCAATAAACGAGTCCTTAAAGAGGACTGAGAGTGGAGAAGGAGCTGCTACCAAACTGCTTGGAGTTAATGGAGGAATAGCAGTTTCAGGCAGCTAGTTTCAAATAGGAATTGGAAGAGTTGTAGAAGCGTGATTGACTTGAAAAAGCTATGGTTTTCTTCACACATGAACTTACTAAAAAGTTCAGCCGTAGTTCTTGCATTGGATAGTTCCTCAGCTGTTGAGAAATAGTTACATAGGTACTTACTTAGGTACTTACTTAGGTACTTACATAGGTACTCATTATGATATGCTTAGTTCTTTCACAGCTATCCCTCTCCCATTGTGAATGATTGAACTTTTTAGATTTGGGAAGGTATTTTGTGATTGTGCTAAAGTTGTCAAATTTTTAGTAACTTTCTCTTTTTCTTTTATTACTCTGCATTGCTAATAGTTTTCTGCAAAGATAAGTTGATTACATTAGGGTAGCTTTTGCTCAATTATTCTTTTTATTTATGTAGTTAACAGTATTTACATGGCTTAAGTAAGATCTGTGTTTTAACAAAGGTATTTTGTAGGGAAAACTATTGGTTGCAGTATGCTAGGATATTCATGTCCTCTTATTAGCTTAGATCTCCTCCAAAGTTGTTTTTTTGTCCCTTAAAAGAAAGTAATCTCTTATTTTCTACCGTTTGAATTCTGTGGCGTGTATATTATCCTCTAAAGTGCCTTCTTGCAGATTTTTTTTTTGTTTGTGTGCCATAAAAAAAAAGTCTTAATCTTAGGAACAGTTATGAATCGTAGGATTTTATACATTGAAATCCTTTTAAAGTTGTAGCAAAGATTGTTGTCCTTTAAAATCTTTCCCAGTGCCTTTTGTCTGCCAGAAATATCATTTCTCCCAGAACTTTGAACTTTTTCCAGTATAGTCATCAGATCTACATTTTGCCACATTTTTAGCCAAAACTTGCCAATATACTTTTTGCTGAAGGAAAATTGATCATCTATTTTGCAATTTAGAAAGCTGTCTGTTGTATTGTATCAGGATTCCATTGCCTGTAAACTTATTGTTTTGGCATTTCAAAATTTTTTAATTTGTATAGGAATCTATAGCAGTCACATAGTATTGTACTGTGGAGGAATATTTAGCAATATGTTTTAAGTCTTGCTGATACAGTATTGGATCAATTCTTCAATATCATGTCCTTTCCCTTTCCTATGGTTGATCAATTACAGCATCATTAAATTGTATAAGCAAGGAAAGAAAAATGCCAATCAATTTTCCACTGAAATGTGATACAGAATTTTTGTTATGTAGTTAAAATCTATTGCAAATTTCAAATTTTCTCTAATAAGCTGATAAGTTTAAGTAAAGAGGGTGAATTGCTTGAAAAGTATTAATTATCATTATGCTGAAATGATATTTCAAACTTCATCTGCAGTGTACATTAATTAAATAGTATGTATTGAAGACAACAGGCTTCCTGGAATGAGAAGATCTCACCATTTTTTAATGATAAACCAGGTTGAGCCTATGAGAGAATTATTTGATATTAGGGCTTTAAAGATGGAATAGATGTAAGCTGTTTTGTGATACATTGTGTGTGTGAGTGTATGTGTGATGAGAATTTGTTTTAAGTACCTGCTATGATGGACTCTACTTAGCGGGACCAGCAGTTCAGAAGAAATTTTCTACCCAGTGTTTGCAGCTTGTCAAAAACTTGAAAACAATTTTTTTTTTTTTTTTTTGTCTATGAAAATTTTACTGTTTGCTTTACCATGTTTTTTCTTGTTTCATTTTTTAAATCTAATTATACTTACCCATCATCATGTCAAACACTGCTTTCTGAAATCATATACATACACATCCTAGAATTTTTGTACTGTTGCCACAAGCTTTATGCTCTTTTAAAGAACCTTGTGTGCTACCAAATTTCATCAGTATATTGATCTGTATTTACTTATTGTCCCAGTTCATCCTGCCATGTGGATATGATCTACTGTGTACCTTAGACATAGTTACTGCTGGATACTGTCTATTTTTTCATTTCTTCATATTATAAAACATCAGTCTTGCTTTTAGCAAAACTTTTACCAATTGTCAATAAACAATCATCATAAAATGACTACACATCAGCACCTTTTTTTTTACCTCATCTCATACTCAGTAGTTTTCATCAGTAAAAATTCAATGGCAACTGCATAAAGATTTGGGCTGGAAATACTTTATTCTGTCATCTCTTCAAGAAAAAATACAATTTTGACCCATGAGGACTATAAAATTTCTCAACAAAATAACAGCTGCAATGATGTAATAGGAATGAACAACTCATAACAAGCCCAAACTGAACTAGAGTTTTATTCTATTATTGTTCATAAATGTAAAAGATCAAAATACAAACTAGTTTCACACAGTTTAACGACTTACTAAAAATAAGCCTCAATTACAACATGCATTAAACTGATTCTGCCACACTTTACTCATGAGACGAAACAACTAGTAAAAAGGTTAGGATATGATACCCTGGAAGCATAAAAGTAAAGATATATAGTTACTTAAAAGTAAAAACCCTCATTTTTTACATATGTTCGTGTATGAACTGATCACAGCCAGGCAACCCAGTGACTAAGTTGTTACACTCACATGACAATACTTGGTGCAAAATGTTCTATAAATATTTTTTTTTATCTTGTCTAAACACCAGTATACACAAACTATACAAAGCTTTGATGGGTTCATCAGTGCTAAAAAATTGTTAAATATATAGCTCAACTCTTAAACTACTTTATTGCCGTTGATATCATGTAGAAGTTGAACTTTCAATTGTGACAAGGATCCTGGAGTCACAGGACTAAACAATCTATTTAGCTCTTCCATGGTGTGTCTTTGACTCTCTGCTTTTTATACATATTGAGAACTTTCTTACCAGGCACTAATGTTTGACTCAGACCTGGTCTCTTCTTTCGTTTCATTTGTCCCTCTTCACCCTCATCACCTTCAGGTTCTGGTGAGACTGAGCCACCATCTGGTACTATTTGCCCAGAAACATTGCCTGCAAATGAGCTACTTTGAGATGCTCCTAGATGAAGATCAGAATCATGGGCAAATTTACAGTTGTGACCAAAGCGGCACCTTCCTTTCCTATAATTCCAACAAATCTGTTTGCCATTTATGAAGCGCACGTCATCTTTACTTGGAACCATTTTCACATGTTTCTCCAAGATTGCTTTTTTAGCAATCTCTGCTTCTACATATGGATTAAGGAAAACAGAATTTTTTGATGTGGGTCCATTAGCAAAGTCCGGCTTTGGCAAAGGAACTTTTGCTTTGGGAGATGACAGTTCGTGCCTGTCAAATGGGAGCAAACAATTAACAATAATTTCCCTTATAAAAATAATTTAATTTAAAGTATTTAGAGTAAGTAATCAATATTCAGAGAATAGCATGGGAAGAAAATTGTGAACTGTACAAATCAAAAGGAGGAGCAATGAGATATCACATAAGTCTATCACATAAAAATTTCTTGTACAAATTTCTGAAAGTTTTTATCAATTGTATACCTTTTTGAAATAGTCTTATTTAGCAGTACCTAACCTAAAGGTGTCCACTTACTCAGGCGAAGATTCGTGATCTGATTCACTTTCATCTTCAGAACCAGAAGAGGAAGAACCGTAGTCAGCCACAAGAGATGACATTGTCAGTCCAAAACTAAACGTAGGAAACGTATAGATTTTAACTCATATTTTTTGTTTGAAATTATTGATGTTTTCACCGCTTCATGTAGATCTTCAATGTTTTGGTTTGTTTTTCATCCTAGCATCGAAACGAAAACACGCGGGAGAGATCTTGTGACTAACCAGCTAGAATCTATTAGGAAAATAAGTTCATAATTCTAGCCTCATAACACTATTTTTGTAATACTTTTTTAATAAATTAAGTTACGGAGACAAAGTTATGCTCGATAACGCGTTTATGAGCCGTTCGTACTCGGACTTCCCTATGGTTTCAGAGCCCTCCCGTATGTCACATATGGTGCACATTCAGGGCCCTCCACAAAAGACTAGTTATACTTTAGCGTCTGCTAAGTTTTGAGTGCGGCTTTTACAATTTTCTTGCACATGCTCGTGCTGTAATTTTGACGAACCTTTAAGAGGTTGTCATCTGAAACGACATTCTCCATCTTCAACCCTGAGCAATCTCATTCATTAGCAATGGCAGATAAAGTACAGAAGAGAGGAATCTTTGGTGCCGTCAAATCAATTTACCAGGATCCTTTCATGTGGTAGGTTACGTTCGATTTTCAACCAATAATGATATTAATTTTGTGTACTAATCTCTTCACGACTGAAATATATCTTTAGAAACTTTGTTTTTTGTTTACTAGTTTAGCTGAAACCTTGATACAATAAAATACTCCTATTGTTAATGCTATACTGGGCTTGAAATTATTTCTTTGCACTATAAGTAATCAATCATACATTAATTCTATATACTTTCCTTTTACAGGTCAGTGGTGAAGAGTGTCTCTTTCTTTGCCTTGGGAGTTCACATTGCTCGTCAGTGTGTTGGTCTTGACGTTATGGGACCACCACAGTAGATAGCTTGATAAGAAACATTAAGATGGCATCACTACATATTCCACTGCTACTTCCAATTCTGCTGTCGTGCCTATGTTTTGTATTTGGCAAAAGCAACGTTGTTTTGATTATTAGTGATGATCAAGACTATCTTAGTTTTGTAAGTGACAGGCAAAATTGTACAATCATTTGTTCCTAATTTTATGTGCTAATATTTATATAGTATGCTCCTAAATCTCAGTATGTGTGCAAGGAATACAAATGTACTTTGTTTTGAAGAAGATGGCTTTGACTGAATCAATAAACCAATGATATTTGTAGCAACTGTTTAAATTAAATTTTACTATTTTTTGTTAGGCCCCTATTACGAAGACTATGAAGCTAGTCGCTAGCAAGGGCACCAATTTTAGGAATTCGGTGAGGGTTTTTTTTCTCTTTTTTTCTGTTCTTTTGGCTTTTTTTAAAGTGCCAACTCAAGAAACTTCATGGGTACAAAACCCATTTCTTTTTCAGTTTGTTAACACACCCTTATGCTGCCCTAGTCGATCAACATTATTGACTGGCTTATACCAGCACAATACTGAAGTCCTAAATAATTCTATAGAAGGAAACTGCAATTCCAGGAGGTGGCAAAGAAGATATGAACCTCTCACTTTTGCGGAAGAGTTTTTAACGGCTGGATACCGCACATTTTATGCAGGGAAATACCTTAATCAGGTACCTGGACCTGACCATCTGGAGTGAATTTTTTTAACCTGTTATTGTCTTAATTTTTTTTTTTTTTTTCTATTCCAGTATGGTTCCAATAAAGGGGGAGGCTTAAAACACATTCCTAGAGGTTGGCAATGGTGGGCCGGGCTGAAAGGAAACTCAAGATACTACAATTATACTTTGTCAATTAATGGTACAGCAAGGCATTTTTCGACTTCATATCTAACAGACCATATTGTAAGTGAGCTGAATAATTATTACAATGGTGGTGAAGTTTGAGACTAAAGAACTTAAAATATTTTCAGCACCAAATGGCATTAGAATTTTTGAAAGGTCAGTCTTCTCAGACTCCTCCATTTCTCATGATGTTGGCTCCTCCAGCACCACATGCACCTTACACTCCATCTCCTAAGTATGCAAGGCTCAAACTTAATACCTCTGTCCCTCGTTCACCCAACTTTAATCCACCAAGGCAGAAGGTAATCTCTATTTTGTCAGGACCTGTCTGGTTCTATCTGTCGTAGACTTTACAATGTTTTTAATTTCTTCACAGGATAAACATTGGATGATGCGTTTGCCTCCAAATAGGCTTCCTCCAAAGGTACTTGAGAAGGTTGATGAGTTTTGGCGTCAACGTTGGCGTACACTAATGTCTGTAGATGACATGGTGGCTGGTATTATTCATACACTTAACAGTATTGGTCTTTTGAACAATACTTTTGTGCTTGTAACTTCTGATAATGGCTATCACCTTGGTGAGATTTATCCTGCTTGTTCCTATATATTTTGTCAGTCTATGTTGCAAATAATAATTAAACTACTAACTTACCCTAGGGCATTATGGTCTCCCCTGGGACAAACGTCAACCTTATGACACCGATATTCGAGTCCCTCTCTTTATTCGTGGCCCTGGGATTAAGAGACAGCTGCTCCACAATCCAGTGATGACTGCTGATATTGCTCCTACCCTTCTTGAGATGGCTGGGTTGAAAATTCCATCCCACATGGATGGAAATTCTTTTTTGTCTTTACTGAAATCAAAGAGAAAAAAATTTCAGACCAGGTAAATATGTCACAGGTTTTAGGTATAAACTGCAGCATATTTTCTTATTTCCAATTTTCTTTTAAAAGGACATTTTTAGTGGAACATTCAGGAGAGGGTGGAAAATCTGTATCCTCAGATTGCCCATGGTTTGGTGACTCTGGCCTATCAGTAAGTGTACCTCACAAACAATAAAGACCTATTTATTATTAAGGTAGTTTAATTATTTTTTTCCATCTTTTTTTTTTCCTGTCTATTTTAGAACTGCAGTCCGGAGTCCGCTTGTAAATGTCAAGATTCAAGAAACAATACATATTCATGTGTCCGAACTATTGGCCCAAAACTGAACTTTATGTTATGTAAATTCAACGATGAAGAGGTGTGTATTTTCTCCATTTTCATTTCAGAATGCTATATGTTTCGGCACTAATATATACTTACTTTTTTTTCTTAATAGAATTTTATTGAAGCATATAATTTATTATCCGACCCGTATCAAATGAGGAATATTGCCTTTCAAATGAAAAACAATGAGATTTCAAGAGGGCTCTCTATTCTAAAGAAGCTGCAGTCTTGTTCAGGGATTTCCTGTTCAAACTTTAATATATAATTCTAGGTTTATTTGTGTTTTGTGTTCTATTGTATCTTAAGGTAATCAAATAATGCCGTACAGCACTTTTCTAAAAATTAAACAGATAACCACAGTGAAGTCCTTTAATTTTCGTTGGCCGCTTAAAGTCATTTGTCACGTTCCCCCACTACGGGGTCCTGCCCTGTCCTGCCTAGAGGCGAGACATCTCGGTGAGGATGGTGACGAGCCTGGGGTCGGGGTTGAGCCGGGCGAGGCGGCGCTGCAGGCCGGCCAGGTCGGCCTGCTCCAGCTCCGGGCGGGCGGGCGGCTCGGCGCCGCGGACGCGCTCCCCGGGCGCGGGGGCGTGCGTGTGCGCGTACAGCCGCTCGGCCAGCGCGCTCACGCCGCACCAGGTGCGGAAGCTCAGGCGCTCCGCGTCCAGCCAGCCGAGACGGTCGCGGAGACCGCCAGCCTCCTCGGACGAGAGCGGCCGGCCAAGGACGTCGCCCAGGGCGGTGATCACACGCTGTAACGAGACGAGAGCACCGAGGCGAGGGGTCACTGGGGGCCCAGCGCAGGGAGCGCGCTGCGTGCGCGCTGCGCACTGGGCGCCGCACGGGGGTGGGGGAGACTCGTAAATTGTGCGTACATTTAAACACCTGCAGGGTATGATCGTAAATTAAATTCTCAGTTTTAAACAAAAATAGAGTTGTAAATATATTCGAAAAGAGTCCTTGAAGAGCACCTGGATGTACAGTACAGCCAGCCTGGCCACGACTCGCCAAATGGGAAAAAAAAGGCAAAATAAACCACCGTGAAAATTGGACTTTTTGGAGCGCGCTTCTACTGTACCCGGCGGGGCGGGCGCGACGTACTTCCCCCAGCAGGTATCTCGGCTCCTCATCGAGGTCGGCCATGGCTTCCGCTGGCGACTGCTGCTGCTGCTGCTGCTGCTCCGGCGGCTGCGGCTGCATGTCCGGCCCGGGGCACAGGTGCGCGCCCTCGCGGTGCAGGTTGAACACGCGCCGGTACAGCTGCGCGCTGCTGCTGCACACCTCCACGTGGCGGCTCACGTACTCCAGCGGCGTCAGCGCTGCGGGGGAAGACACGTTCAGAGCCTCTAGCGCGCGCGGGGCGGGCGCCGTGGTGGTAGGCAAGCCCGCCCGACACGCGTGCCCCGCGGTACAGCATCGCGCCCCGTGGCATGGCGCCCGCCCACCGGCACCGGGGCGCTTTGCAGCGCGGGAAAGGGTACAGGTGGTGTGTGGATGGAACTTTTCCGTCCTGCCGTTCCGTTGATGTGGAAGCCTCGCAAATCTGAACCGTCCGGGGACGGGCGGGGAGGGGAGGGGTCCGCGCGCAAATTATGTGCGCTGGGCCGTGCCTGGGCGGCGGCAGGGCAGGCCCCTCGCTCCGCGGCGTTATTCGCTGTGCTCTCGCGCCGCCGCGCATTCGGCCCGCGCCACGCCACGCGGCAGAGGGGCGAACGAGGGACCGTCCGCAAAACACGTCATGTCGCGTGTCCGCCTCCGTCTTTCTGGCGAGTGAGGGGGACAGAGGGGATTGCAGCTGCTCTACCGTGACAGTTCCGCAGATATACACCTGGTTCAAATGGCTCTTCCCACGGCAATTCCTGCATTTTCGCACGATTTACGGACGGCGCATACGTGCGCACGTTCAGTTACCTGACAGACGTGCTTTTCGCAGAGAGCCGCTATGTGTACATCTCAGTTTTTGAGGGCGCTTCGAAAGGAAAGGTGGTCGGAAGTGGAAGGTGGCGGGGTGGGGCGGGGAGGCGGCCCGCTGTACTCACAGTTGAGCGCGCGGCTGTTGAGGGGCAGCTCGAAGCGCGCGCTCCGCAGCGAGAACACGCGGGGAATGCCGAGGAGCCCACCGGGGCCGCACTGCGACGCGCCATCCGGGGCGGCGGCGGGGGCGGGGCCGGCGTCCACTGCCGGAGAGTCGACGCCGTCCCGGCCGCGGTCGCGGACGCGGCGTTTGGCGTGCTTCGGCAGGAGCCGGAACGCCTCCTCGAGGGCCAGGCGTCTCTGCGAAACAGCCAGGGCGACCAAGCACCGGTCAGAAAATGAAAAAAATAATAATAATAAAATAAAATAAAAAAACATTTCCGTGAAGGATAAAAGCGTTCGCGCACTTTCTCGTCAAACTCGCACTCGACGGTCTCCAGGTCGAGGTCGCGCTGCAGGTGCGTCAAGCTGTCGGCGTCCAGGAAGGAGCGGGACACGGCCCGGAGGCGCGCCGCCTCCTCGGCCGCCACGCGCGCCGCCGCCACGCCGGGGCCGTACGCCGCGCCCATGCTGCCGCCGGACGCGACCAGCCCCGCCCCCGTCAGCGAGGGCCGCGTCGAGGTGTTGTGGCTCTCGTCGCCGATGGCGGACACCTGAACAAGTGCTTTGACGTCACCGCACCGTCGACGTGCCACGCACCGCCTCCGGGGCAACTCACCTGCGTCTCCCCTGGCTCCGGAAAACCGTGTATCTCCTTCTCCGGCTCCCGGAGCGCGTCTTTCCCGGACTTCTTCCCGCGTCGCTTTTTACCTGGAGGGGCATAGGGATCAGTGACAGCTGACTGATTCAGAAGATCGCTCTTGAGCCTCCATCCTTGTCGCACCTATGGCGGTGCTCTATGCTGGGCAGGGCAGCGCTACATGAGTGCGACAAGGACAGAAGTACGAGAGCGATGGAGCGATCCTCGGAATCAGCCGGCAGCTCGGACTCAGGGACGGGACGGGACGGAACGGGACGGAGCGCTGGCCGGACTCACCCCTGCGCCGCACCACCTCGTCCTCGGTCGTCCGCGAGTCGTCGGCACAGGTGACCACCACGTCGGGGGCCTCGGTGCCGAGCAGCGGCGAGGAGGATGCGAGCGGCTGCGGCTCCGGACTCATCATCACCTCCCCGCTGACGCTGGCTGCCGTCTGGAGCTGGGCGCACGGGATGGTCAGGGGACGCCGCGTCGGTCAGGACGCTGACAACCATCACACGGTCCCGGTTACCTTGCCGCGCTGGCTGCGCTGGCTGCCAGGGCTGGGGCTGGTGGGCTGGCTGGACGGCCGCGCCAGGGACATGGCCGTGGTGGAGCGGCTGCCCGCGCGGCTGTTGGCGGGGGGAGGTGGCACGCGCCCCGTGGCCTGCGAGGCGGGGCGGGACGCGGCCAGCGACGGGCATGGCGTCCTGGGGGTCCGCCGCGGTGGCTGCGGCCCGCCCCCGCCGCCCCCGGGGCCGCGCCGGCCGGCCGCGAGCGCGGCCTCGCTGGGGGAGGGCGGCGACACGCGCATGGCGGGCGCCCCAGGCCCGGGGCCGCCCGGGCCGATGGTGGACGGCGCCCAGATTCCGCTCTCGGACTGCGAGGGACAGAGGCGGGTCGGGGTGAGGAGTGTGTCGGCGGCCGCGGAGAACCTGAGCGATGGCGCGACGCCTTACCGCGGCCGCCACGGACAGGGTGTCGTGGCTCCGGGACCGGCGCAGGTCCAGCACCAGCAGGGTGCGCTGTGGCTGTCCGGGCCCGGGCTGCTGCAGCTCGGCCGGCAGGTGGTGGTGGTAGGGGTCGGGCGTGCGGCACCGCCGCTGCCCCGCCCCCGCCCCCGCCAAGGTGCCGGCCGTGGGCGGCGGCGCCACGAGCGATGGCGGCGGCAGCAGGGGCGGCACCCCGCGGTACAGGCGGGCGCCCACCCCCGCGCCCGGCGGCGAGTGCGGCCGCGAGTCCGTGTCGGTGTAGCGCCGGAACAACTCCTCGGGCAGGGCGTCCTCCCCCGCCAGCACCCTTTCCGTCGGCTGCAACACGGACCCCCGGGCGTGAAAGCAGACGGCCTGCAGGCAGGCGCGGGCGGGGCTGGACCTCCGACACCCACCCATGTCTCCTTGACGCGGCGCAGCGCGTCCCTGCTCTGCGTGTCGGCGGGGTGGTTGCACAGGACGGAGCAGCCCCGGGCGTACGGGTTGAGCAGCGCGGCGAGCGGGCGCAGCGAGTAGGGCGCCGCCTGGCACAGTGGCGCCACGTCCAGCCCCGGCGCCGCCGCGGCCGTCCTGCCCTGCGCCGGCTGCAACGTGCAAGGCGTACGAGCGCCACAATAGCTCTGAAATATTTCACTGGCCGCTGCTGCCAGTTCTCCGCATGTCGCGGAAGGACGTGGGGCCCCGCTATAGCGGGGGCGGGGCTCGGACCGACCTGGGCACGGCGCGCAACAGGCCGCCGCCGTCCTTCGAGCAGGCCGGTGCGCGTTAGCAGCGTCATCGCGATGCCGAGGTGGTGCGCGGCGCGGCGCGGCGTCGAGAACGGGGGCGGACCGCCCCGGCCCGGCGCGGCGCGGTGGAGAGGAGGTCCTCGCGGGGGGCGTCGCGCAAGGGCACTGGCACAAGCCCACCGAGAGGGCCGGGCCGGGCTGAGCGCAAGGCTGGAGGGCTGCGCCGCCGGCTGCACACCACGGGTGTTTGATCGAACTTCCCCCGCCCGGCCCAGGCCGGCCCTCGCCTACACGTGTTCGCCCTGCCCCCCGCCCCTTTTTCCCACCGTGAGCGTTCAGTCAGGTAAGTATGGTGAGCGGCGGCATCTCTCTCTGACGTGAAGCGTACAGTGCTCATATGTGCGATCGAAGAGCATCTGTCGGTGTCGTATGTATGTCCGTGTCGGTTGCCACAGCAACTAAGTGACAGAGGGAGATAATATTTCATTCGATGAAGGGGTTCCAGAGGTTTTATTAAAACACAATCACGAAGTCAAAAGAAAACAAAAAACAGAAGGGAGATCAGGTAGCTCAATCACAATAGTACACCACAAGTGAGTATTTCAAAGTCTTTGGCTCAAATGAGACAACACACTACACAATGAAGTTCGCCTTGCAAACCAGTCAGGGAGCAAATAGTCTTTGGTTGGTCCTGAAAGTACTATATTTGTGCACTGTGCTCCCATATGATAAGTGACAATGGTAAGGCTGTGCTTTCAAATGGACACATCAAAACACTATCTAGCAGCTCCCTCATCACAAACATCAAATTCGAAAGAGAAAAATTGTGATAAGTACACCATTTCCTTGCTATCTTATTTTTGTTTTGTGCAGCTTTGTGTAACTTGTAAAGGGGGTGTAACAACAAAGGGCATAGGGTTATCTAACAGGATAAGCAAATGCCTGTATTAATTTTTTTTCTTTTTTTCCAACTTTAGAAATCTAACAAACTATGCAATGGATATATAGGGGATGTGATTCCGACTTAAGAAATTTAGAGGCACATTGATAATGGCACATGAGACATTTCCCAGTCAATTGTAAGTCTGAATATTCTAAAATGATTTGATTCAAAATCTTGATTCCAGGCAAATATTGAGAAGAGAACAAGGAATGGTTTGGCACTCTCCAGTAAAGGTGACAACTCAGTGAAAAGTCACAATTTCAAAACAATTTAACCAATTAACGACGATAGTGAAAACTGGTTTTCAGCTAAGTCCTAACACAACAAGCTTCTCACAAAAGCTGCACAAAAATATCTGTTTTAATTGTAAAATTATGAAAGGGGTAACTAGGTATGATCAATCATCATACATATTGGTTAACATATACTACGTCAAAAATTACAAGACAAGAAATTACAACATTTGTCTATTCTAACCAGAAGTAAACTGAAGTAAAATCCTATACCAAAGGACAATGATAAAAAGCATTCTAGAAGGGTTGGCAAACATGGAGAAAGCTGTTAAGCTATATACAAAATAGAGGGCATAGGGAATGCAAAGTATAACTTGCACCAAGATACAAAATTGATACGTAATCAAGTAACATTTTAATCTTATGAGTTATGGCGGGAAAGAAATTAAAATTCCTACGAAACAGTCATAAGATGATTAACCACATCATACCATCACCCTACAAAAAAAAGGAAAGAAAGCTTCTTGATGAATTTATATCAGTACAATAAAATATTAAAGAACAAGTATACATCTCAAAGTAGGGGCTGATTTTTAAAACAGTAACCTCAATAACCTAAGGTTTAGTGATGCCAAATTACATCACACTCACTCTAAATGCAGATCTTAAATGGTTCACAGTGCCACAGCTGTACATTCAATTACTCAGAATTAAACAATTAAGAGAGGCCAAAGATAAACTGCCATATCTTTGAAACCAAGTACTGAAAATATAATTTAAATAGCAAGGACGAAAATGTGATGAAAAAATAGATGAAACAGGGTCAATTTCATCATCATGCTTCAAATCAGTGTGGAGAGTAAGACTAGAGGCCCACACAAGATGATGATTTCACATATTCCAGTTTTAAGTACTGTTCTTTGAGGGAAATTAAACAGTTTCATAATCCTTTCGGAGAGCTTTTCCCAAACAGCATGCAAGAATCACACCAATAATCTAAAATAGAGAAAGAAATGAAATTATTTTTAAAAAAAGCCAGGCTTACTTTAAATGAGAGTAGATAAAATGATAATTTACCTGGATAAAGCAGACGCCAAGTGCAATACTTCCAGCTACCACAGCCCTGTTTTCCAGGAGCGACTCAAACTTCTTCAGGCATCCTTCAGTGTAGTGTTGAGGAGTTGAAATGGTGCAAGCATCATTAACATCCTTATCAGGACAGCAGACATCAGGCAGTTTGTTGCCACTCAACACAGTCTTCCAGTCATCTGGTCCATTCACACCACAGCAAGCAAACTACAACAAGAAAGAAAAAGAATTAATTAATTTTGTTTTATGTAACAATATAAAATATCAAGTAGAAAGTGAGTACAACTTACATCGTGCTGCAGGATGTTCCATCCGTCTCTATATTGAGTATTATTGTTGTAACTCTGAATAGTTTTGTTCAAGCCTGACTGGACAATGTCATGAACATCAGCCCTGAGCACATAAGCAGTAACCGCAGCAGTCAATTCAAGGACGAAGATGATGATGAGAAGTACTGCAAACTGAGAAATAATTGCTGGATGTAATCTCATGATATTTATAGGACATTGCAATTACAAGCCCTTCTCAACATTGATTAATTACTTACCGACATAACCATAACATTGCTGTTGCGAATGGCACCACAGCAGCCCAAGAAAGAGATAAGGAAAACTATGAAGCCTGCAACTATGAGCACAGCTGCAGCCGACCAATAATTCTCTGTCATCAGCTGCAAATTATTTTGGGAGGCAAGGATGGTACCTCCCAAGGCCAGAATTGTTATGCCGGAGATCTGAAATGAGAAAGAACAAAAATAATCAGAAAAACTCTGGCAACCCACCTATTTTATTGTTTTTTGTTTTGCTTTTTTTAAAATTAGCTTTCACCACCGGTCGTGCCGGGCTAGAGGGGGTGGTAGAATAAGCGACATAACCTATCTTACCCAATGGCTGTTTTCGCATCAAATGATTCATCAGACAAAGAAATATTGAAGAAAAATCTTGCCTAACCAGGTTGGCACCTAGGCCACCCATTGCAATAAGAATGCTAGAACGGGCAAGGTGGGCCGGGTTAGCCTGGAAGGGCCGGGTCGGGGTGTGGTGTCCCGCTTGGCCGAGCTGCGAACTACGGCTAACAAAGAGATTTTATGGAATGGACAACTTGAATCGGGTGTCGGAACGTGGTGTAGCAGTAAAAAAAGCAGATAACACTACTTCACATAGTTACAACCAAAGAGAAGTCTTGTCAGACGTTTCCCCTAAAACTGCAACATTGCAATATAAAGGAGTCAAAAGATAATGTTCCCTGTTTTGTTTTGCTTCTACGCCACGCTACGTCACTCTGGTTATATGGTCCATTCAAGAAAAGTCCTTGAAGTCGACGGGACGCGGGATGGAAATATCTGGAGCGATTGTTACGCAACACGTCGAAGATATCGTGCTACAGGGTGGAGTAGGGTGGGCCGGTTCGCATCGCAGCTCGCGGGGCAGGGCAGGGCCGGCCGACCCCGACCCGTCAGGTAGGCCGTAACTGCGTCATTCAAAATTCATCAAGAAACGCAGTCTCGGAGCGCAAACATATGAAACAATTTCTCCCGAACAGATAAGACGAGGCGCACGTAGTTATTGTGCAGGTGCAGTTTTCCGCACCCACACGCACACACACATGGGTACACATACATGTCGGGGAAATAGAATTTAGGCTTCTCGCAGATCGAAAAATACACAGAACATAAATTAAAAATATGCTGGAGTGTCTGTGATAACAGTAACGTGACAGGGAAGGCGTTAAGTGCCAATTTCAACGTGACGCGCGGTGGTGAAAGCCCGTTGCGGAGGATACTTACGGCGAATAACAAGTTGAAAGCAAACAGGAGGTACTTTATACACGACATGCCGCAAGACTCCATTTTGACGGCTCCAATAAGTTAATCCCAAACGGAGAGTGTAGCTGTGCGCTAGCACGGCGCGACGAAGTCCGCGTAGAGAACCGAAACAACTCCAAGTCGCACGAAAACAAAGCGAACGACAGCCGGGCAGGACGACAACAAGCGCCTTAGTGAAGTCGAAATCGTCTGCTGATGCTACGGCGGAGTACTGTTGACGACTGGCGGAGGGGGGCGGTCGCAGGGTGAGAGCGCCATGTATCCCTCCGCCCTCGCTTCGCAGCGCTTTACAGTCCAGGTCACGTCGCGCTCGCATCACCGACGTCTCGTCCCCAATCTATTTTCTAAAGACGTGGACACTCTGTGAGTAGCATCTCAACCATTGACAATTCATTTCAGCCGGAGCTTTTGGTGTTACAAGTCGGGGACTACTTTTTCGTCCGCGCGGTATTCCCGGTCCATGCGGCCGGGCGGCGGCCGGGGAGGGGGAAGGGCCGTCCGCCGATAGGTGGGGGTCACTCACATGATGTTGACTCATTTAACCGGTCTCTTTGAAACGTCAACCCGGTACACACTTGACTCGGGTACCATCACAGGGCGCAGAGGCTGAAACGAGGTGGTGCAATGCCCCCGCATCCGCCGGGGGGCGCTCGGAGGGGTTTTCTGTCGAATGACAGCCCGGTGATATGGCGGATACCACCGTATTTTGTCGAGAGTAATTCGAGTTTCTGTTTCAGTGATAGCAGCCACGGACGGATTTGGTGCTGTAAGTCACCCGCTGTGACCGACGAGTAGGCGAGCTTTTTTTCATATTATCTGACGGAGCGGTAAACAGCAGCCATGGCAGACCGCGTGCGAAAAAGCCACCCCTTCTCTCTCGTTATGCACAGGCTGTCAGTGATTAGCTTTTTCCCCCCTTTTCCACACGTAACCGCACGACGTGCACGGCAAAACAGGGCCGGGAGGGCAAGGAGTGGGGAGGAAAGGGGGGGGGGGCACATGCGAAATCAGTTGTCGCAATTATCTCTCTCTTCTTTGTGTCTCTTTTGCTCCCTTTGCAGTGCTGGCGTTGGCGTTAGCGAAACAAAGGAGCGCAGAGAGGTGTCACGAGAGTTTCGCAGGATGCGACAGACTGCTGCTGAACCCTCCCCCCATCCCCACCCCCACCCCACCATATCCAGGGGCCACTGAGGTTCTGTGACTGTGACTGAGACTGTGAGCGAGTGACTCGTCATATGTGTGACACTCCGGGATCAAGTACATTTTGTACTAAGAGTGACCCAATATCAACTTTGTTCTTGATACAGCACACACCTGTTTCAGCTACGAGCAGAAACAGTTCTCCGACGACCTCGCCGAGGACAACGACCTCTTTTTGCAGACGAGCCTTAACTCGCGTCAGTTCACTTCGCTCATTGCTCGGCACTCGGCGCTGGGCGGCGTGGGCTGGGGCTGGACACCCGGTACACTCCACTCCCGCGTTGTTGCCGGGCTGCTGGGGTTTCCCCTCTGCCCACTCACGCCCACCGTAAATTTTGAGGAAAGGAAAGACCTTGAAAATAGATATATAATAATTATAAAGAGGACTCTCTGAGGCAAAAAGAACGACGTGTCGGAATGCTACAGTGCTTATGGGCAGGTAGGGCCGAGCGCGTGTGCGTGCGCGTGTGCTCGCGCTCGCGTGCTGCCGCGGGCCCGGCCCGGCCCGCCAGCACGGTCTTCATACTTGGGTCGGGCGGAAGCACTTTCGCCCGTGGGCCGCGATAGAAGGGGTGGTAGGGGAGAGGGGCGGGGTCAGTGCCCCATTCAGTTAGTAAGTGTGTGCCAAAGTCAGCCAGTCAGACAGCCAGCCATTCAGTAAAGTGCGTGGCCAAGTCAGTCAGTGAGTGACACAGCCTGGAAGTTCTCAGAACTCCTGACTAGGCTCCTTGTGGCGGAAAAAACTCTTGCAGCCGCTTCCTTATCACTGGCGGGGCTGAGCTGTGCCCTGGCCTGGCCTGCCCTACGGCCCGTCACCCCTTCCTGCCCGCCCAGTGCCGGCAGATAAGCGGACGCGCCTGGGGACTTGGTGAACCGGGCGCAGCCCGTCCTGTAATCGTCGCGGACGGCAATGAATAAGGAAGGCGCGAATCAATATCGGCTCCTCCTCCAAGGACGCCTTATACCGCGCAGCGCAGGGCCAGGGCGAGGACGCGACGCCCGCGCGCGCTCGAGGGAGGGAAGGGTAGGGTCGCAGCGGGGCAGGAGCAATAGTGGCGGTCCGGTCCGGTCGGTGGGAAACAATCACTACGAACTGCGAGTCTGGGGAGAACGCCGAGGACAGGACAGTCTCCCCGCGGGGATCCCCGTGCACTTATACTGTACCGCACGCACGGGGGCGGGCGGGCGGCCTACTAGCGCCGGTGAGGCGGCAAGGTAAGCGGGCCCGCACCGAATCGACGCAGTGTCTAGGTCGATTTGCAGCGTGTTCGCGGGAAGATTTTACAACGCACTGGCGTGAGCCGAGGGTTTCCCTTGCACCTGGCGGAGCCCCCCGGCTGGGCAGGGCTGGCCAGCGGGGCCGAGGGGCCTGAGCCGAGCCTGGCCAGGGGGCAGTGATCGATGTGGTCCTGATTTATTTACCGGCCCGCTCGGCGGGAGGCCGGGCAGGGGCAGGGCGGGCAGGGGCAGGGCGGGCAGAGGGCAGGGTGGGCAGCGCCCCAAACAAGCCGACAAGAGTAGGACACGGCGGCGCAGTATGCTGCAGCTGCTGATTTTCCTGCCCGCTGCCCGTTCGGCTGTTTGGACGCCCCAGCCCCAGCCTGCAGCCAGCCCGCGGTGGAGAGCCGGAGCAGTAGCTTTGCAGCGAAACGCGATAAAAGAGGGAGGAAAAGAAACGGATGTATGTATGAGTGGGGAGATGCTCAGACTCAGAGACACGCCAGTCCATACACTGAGCCGTGAATTGATTACTCATCTTTCTATCAGTTTCAACCGCGCCCTCCCCCTCCCTCCCAAAGTGAGTCAACGCGAAAGAAAAACAAGGCCACGGTGCCATTTTGTTCCCACTCTGCCGCGCCGGCTGCAGCACGGGTCTCGGGCGGGAGGCGGACGGGACGCCGGCTTACCTCCGCCGCCCGCCCTAATCTCGCCACCTCGCGGCTAAAGAAAGATACAAGGTAACAGTCACAACGATTCCAGAGGTCACTGGTGCGCGCAACCCAGAGAGATGTCTGCTGAAATAAAAGGACAGTTAGGTGCTCGACGTCGGCTAGGAGGGGAGACGAATACGGACGAATAATAAACTGTCTTATCTTTTTTTATCGCGCCATGTGCCTGCTATAGGTGCCCCCCTGGCGGGAGCGCGTCGTGCGGTGCGGCCGGGCGCGGAGGAGCGAGGCCCCCGGCTGGGCGAGGCTGGGCCGCGCGGCGCGCAGTGGTGTCGGAGGGGTTGCCTATCGCCCGGACAGCAGGAGGTCGTGGCGCGGACCAGCGCCGTGTGGAGGCCGAGCGGAGATGTAACAATTTGCGGCCAGGAAGGAAAAAGAAAGAGGGAGCTAGTTGTAGTTCTTTATTTTCGTGACACGCGGAAAAAATAACGATTAATTACAAGCGTTGGATTAAGAGAATGTTTCACTATGTTTTACCGAAAAACCATTATGAACATTTTCTGGGTTTTCAAAATGGAACGGCACAGTGCTGTTCGTAATCTCCAGGCACCAACAGGTTTTTCCCTGAACCTTCACCTTTGTCACGGGACCTCTCCCCTCCTCTCCTCGCGCTCTGAACCACAGGCAGCCCGTTTGCTCAGCTGCGCCTTGCGCCCTACACAAGTGCGTCAAAGCCTATAATACCAGAATCGGGTTACATACGATGGTGAATCAGAGGTAAACGGGAGAGAGGGGGGGGGGCGGAGACCTGAAGTGGGGATATCGAGGTAAGAGGGAGAAGGGGAAGGGGCTGGTGAGGCGTGGAGTGACCGGGAGAGCGCGAGGAGCAGCCGGTTGTGGGGGGACCAGGGGGCAGGGGCAGGAGGCCAGCGGGTAGGGGGGGCTCCGGGGCGGGGCGGGGCGGGGCGGTTCGACTGCAGCGCTGCCGCTGGCCAGCCTAGCAGCGGCTGCTCGCCTTGACGTCGTGCTGCGGTGTGCTCGTGCCCGTAGGCCGTGCTCAGCTCCACGGTGCGTCGTGGACTCGCCCGCTCAGCCCAGCCCAGCATGTGACGGCCCGCACCTCACACAACGCCCTGCCCTGCTGCCCCGCCCCGCTCAGTGTGCCAGCTGTGTCGCGGTGCTCAGCCCGCTCCGCTCAGCCCGCGCCCCGCGCCGTGCTGCGTCTCTGCCCTGGCCGCCCTGCCTCGCCTCGCCGCCCGCCGCGCGGCCGCGACGCGACGCGACGAGCGCGAGAGACGAAAAGTCCCCGAACAGCCGAACGCGCCGCACCGCGCCGCCGGTTGTTGTGGCGCCCGCCGCCCGGCCCGCCCCGCCCGTGCCTCTAGTGTGATTCTTGTTGTCCGTCGCGCAGCAGCGGTCGCACCGCACCGCCACCGCCACCATGATGACGGCCAGCCTTAACGTCATCAAGTACCTGCTGTTCCTCTTCAACATCCTCTTCGTGGTACGTGTTGTGCGTGTGCGCGCCGCTACAGTCACGCGTGTGTGACTCCCCCGAGTGTGTCTAGTGCTGCCGTGTGGTGTGGACCGGACTGTGCTGTGCGCTGTCGTCCCCTGGACGGGCGGGGGGTGCAGGGAGCCGTCCCGGGTGGCGCGCTGCCGGCCGCAGCCGCGGTGGACGTCCTCCATATGGCGACTTGCAGGGAGACGTTGTTCGGTTTTCGCGAGGCGAGCAGCGGCGTGTATGCCGCGCTGTGTGAGCCGTGCGCTGCTGTGTCGTCGCCCTATCGGCCTGCCCGGCCCGGCCCGGCCGCCGCGCCCGGTCGCCGTGCCACCTCTGTGGTTTTTCTTGTCAGTCGAGTTTCGGGGCACACAGCAAAAACACAAAAAGGCTTGACTTTATTTAGGGGCCGCGCACAGCAAGCTGAACCGTTCCTCCCCGCATCATGTGTCACGTTACGTGAGCGCGAAGCAGCAGGAGAGAAGGCGGGGGATTACTCTCGGGGGAAATAGAGCGCTAAAGAAAAATATTGAAGAAAGTGACGTAAAGCAAACTGGGTGGCTTATTATGGCCCCCGTTGCTGCCCGGTAAGTCGGGCTGTATTCGCAGCTTTTGCCCCGTTCCGACCCGACCGTCATCATTGCATAATGAGCCTGGAGAGGTGGAGGTGGGCGGGGAGGGGGTAGTGTCGGCGGCCGGGCCGGGCCGGGCCGGGCAGCACCGCGCCGACCACGTGTAGACGTGGCCCGGCCCACCATATAATGCTGTACCCCTTCCCTACCCGCAGCGCAGCAGCGCTCTGGTTTAGTTTCGCCTGATGACGCCGCACACGGCTGCAGAAACCAACGGCAACGGCCCTCGCCTCGCGATGTGCCCGTGCCCTCGCGAGCAGTCAGATCAGCAAGCGGCCGTGCCGTGGGGTGCCGTGCCGTACACACGACTGTTGAAATTAATGAGAAGGGACCGTGAATGCGGCGGCGGCGGGCTCTTGTCATGCGACAAATACATCTGAAAGTCGCTCGGGAGTCTTGTGTTTGGGGAGCGCATGTGCAGAATGCGATAACGCGGAGGGCACCTTACTCCGAGGCCCCTAATCGCCACAAGTCTTTATTCTCAGCAATCGGGTGCAGACGGTGACCGCGGCCTGTTCTGTTCTCCGCCTCGATATGGAGACATATGGCGAATTTAATAACTGCACGCGCAAACCTTCCCGATAAAGGCTCGAGTGGTGCTTCACGTTGAGCCGAGTAGGTACAGCCTGGCTACTAGGCAGCAGCTTTACAGCCGCGCGGGAGGGTTGCCTACCTGGAAGGCGCCCGAGCAGTGCCGCTCCTCTGTGTGCCCGACCGGTTTACCGTCTACGTGTTCTGAGAAACGCTGCGATAGTCTCGCACCGTGTGTCAAGAGTGAGTGTGCGCGCCGTAGGTGTACGAAGGGGCCCGTACGTACAAGGACTTCATCTTAAATTTTCAGCCCGCCTCTCAGTGTGTAACAGGGTCTTTGCTTTTGGTGCGACACGACACGGCGTGGCCCGCATGCAGGCCCCGAGCTCGACAGCAGAGGGTCCCCGCGGGGGAGGAGGGGGCCGGGCCGGGGGGAGTCATCTTGGAGCCCACCAGACTTGACCCGTTACACGGCCCGGTGATTTGGAAGCGGGGAGGGGAGGGGGAGGAGGGGGAGCAGGACGCTGGGCCCCGCCCCGCCCCGCCCCGCCCCGCCCCGCCCCGCCGCGCCGCGCCGCGCCCGTCCGGTCCAGCGTCCAGCCGCAGCCGCGCGCCCACGGACATGCAGCAGGAGCAGGAGCACAGGGCGGGGCGGCGGGGCGGCGGGGCGGCGGGGCGGCGGGGCAGCAGGCAGCAGGGCGGCTCGTTTTCTTTTTGGAAGGAAGACACCGGGCTGGCGTACTTGCCGTACTTGTTGTTTGTATTTTACAGGGAAGACCAAGCCAGAGAGGATAGTCCGTCCGGGGAAATAAAAAGCACTTAAAAGCGGTCCTTACTGCCACTGTGTGCCGGGGTGCTGCTCGTTCGAGCCGAGCCGCACGAGTCGGCGAACAGCTCTTATCAAAGCCCAAGGTGGGGCTGACTTTAGAACGCGCAGAGACAAAGAGGCAGCTTCCATTCGGTTGAGGTGGGCCGGGCCGCGCGCCCCTCAGCCCCGCCCCGCCCCGCCCCGCCCGGCCCGGCTCAAAGCCCGGGAGCCCTTTGCACACACAGGCCCGGGGTGCAAATAACCAGGCGACACGTGTGCGCGCCTCTCTTTATTCCTGCACCCTGACGGGTGACGAAAGTGCTGCACCCAGAAAATTGTACCTTTGGTTTAACGAATTTTCCATTAAAAAACGCTTTCGTTGTTCCATAGGAAATTTTGCACATGATCTAAAGAAAATTCCGTTAATACAAGGAACTTTGACTTGATATTAAAACAATTTTCTTTAGATCATGTGCAAAATTTCCTTTGGAACAACGGAAGCGTTTTTTAACGGAAAATTCGTTAAATCAAAGGTACAATTTTCTGGGTGTGCCACCACAGCCGTGCTGATATATCACCTTTCCAGGTTTTGTTCTTCTTCTCACTCCCGCGGCAAGTGACGCACGGGCAAACCTCTATCTGTCTCCGCGCGGCCTTCTTATCAGCGCGAAACTGGAGTCGACATTGCTCTTCGACCTGGCAAGAAAAAATATTTCAGAACAATAGAATACGAGGTGAAAAGCAAGAGCGACACGTGGCTGAAACAAAAATACAAGTTTCCATGGTGCTTTGCTCGGCCCGCACCCGCTCCCGCCCTCCCTCTCGGGGCGCAGCGTGGCGCAGCGTGGCGCGGGGCTTCTGCTCCTCGGGGCGCTGACCTGACCGCGGTGCCGCTCTGCCTGCCCTGGGTCAACAACGCCCCCCACCCCAGCCAATAGCGTCCCCGCGGCCACTGGATTAAAGGATGAAGACGAGGTGGCTGCATGTTATCGCATTGTAACGAGGCGAGGCGCTGGCTGAGTTAGTTCATGCCCTCTTTTTATTGGGTTATTATTATTGTTCGGAGTTAGGATTGGAGCGGGCGGACTGAAATAGGCCAACGTCAGGGCGTGATAAACCAATCGCATCCGTCGCACCCGCGGGTCCGCGTTGCGGGGAAGTCCATGCGATATAGCGTGGTGCATAGCTCTGGCCTGGCAGCTGTGTGTACTTTGAGACCTTGTCAGTGAGCGCACTGTGCCGTACCGTTCTGCTGCAGGTGACAGGGCTGGTGCTGCTCTCGATCGGTGCCGCCATCAAGGCCGCCTACTATGGCTACCACGTGTTCCTGGACGACGCCTACTTCTCGGCGCCCAACCTGCTCATCGCCGTCGGCCTCATCATCCTGCTCGTCTCCTTCCTGGGCTGCTGCGGCGCCGTCAAGGAGAACCACTGCATGGTGGTGTCGGTAGGTGGTCCCGGCTCGGCGCCATGCACACTAAACCCTTCTGCACGATTTTTGCATCGTTATGCACGATTTTATACAACCATAGTTATGCACAAAATTTAATGCATAACTATGCACACATTGTACATAATTATGCACAAATTTGTCTATAAGGGACAGAATTGAGCATAGATATGCGGAAAAAATTGTGCATAGTTATGGTTGCTTAAAATCCTGCAAGGCTTATGCACAACAAAGTGTATAAGGGTTTAGTGTGTGCTCTTGGACGACAGAGCTCGCACGGGCCTCGTGACGTCACCCTCTGTCCTGTCCGCAGTACATCGCGCTCCTCATCCTCATCTTCATCCTGGAGCTGTCCGGCGGCATCGCCGGCTACGTGTGCAGGGACAGGGTCAGCTCAGTGCTCGAGGAGAAGTTCACCGAGTCCATGAAGAACTACGGCGAGAAGAACGCGACCGTCGTCACCAAGCTGTGGGACGGCATCCAGTCTGAGGTGCGGGGCACTGAGCCTGCCGTCCGCAGTGCAGATTGACGTAAATCCAACGAAACTAAACATCTCTTCCTGCCTCCAGTTCGAGTGCTGCGGCATCAACAACTACAGCGACTGGCTCCATATCCTCCCCGCGCAGACGAACAAGACGAACCTGCCGCTGTCGTGCTGCCCGCAGGCCAGCGGCTTCGGCCCCCAGACCTGCAGCCCCACCAGCGACCCCCCCATGTACATGCACGGCTGCACCGAGAAGTTCGGCGAGTTCATCAAGGACAAGGTGGTGGTGATCGGCAGCACGGGCATCACCATCGCCCTCATCCAGGTGAGTCTCGCCTAGGCTCGCGATAGCAAACCACGCGGTTCGGTCGCCGTCCGGTCCGGTCGGCGACAGACACGACGACACGACAGAGTGTGCGGACTCTCGAGATAGCCGGGCCGGGCGTGTTGCCGAGACTTGCGACCAATGGACGGACACATCGACTGCTGTTGTTGAAATCGAAATTTAAAAACCGGTCGATTTTTTTCGACATTTGCAGTTGCTGGGTATCCTGATGGCCTGCCGGCTCGCGTCCGCGATGCGCCGGGCAGTGAACGAGCTCAACCCCATGTAGAGGGGACAAACGTCGAGGGGTAAGAGAGAGGCGGTTCGATATCTCCGATGAACGTGATTTCGTGTTCCTACTGATTCGAGTGCGGTGGGTGATTTTATATATACGTGTTTTCATGTCAGCGACACGTTTGTGCTGTTGATCTGTAAGAAGATAGACTGGTAAATAGTGTTTTGTAACTGTGATTCTGTAACTTAGGGGCATTTAGTGCCATACCCATCTGTACAGGAAACTCTTGTAAATTTCATACACTGCACACCGGTTTGACAATATTTTGATTTCCGTTTTATAGAACGCTTCAGTGCAGTGAGATATGGTCTCGGAAACCCGTTCTCCGGGGCAGTTGTAAGCTTTTAGGATTATTTGTAATCAGCTGTACAAATTGATCAAAGTCACCATATATTTGACGCTGGTTTTCGAGACGTTTCTTGTTCAATCGAGTCATTATTTTAAAATAGATTTCATCTTCAGTGTGAGTGTAGAGAGAGTGAATGTTGGCTACTTGTGCGTGATTTTATTATGGTTCAGACCAAAATAAATAAGGACGGAAGAAATCGATGCTGTTTTGGTTTACCGGCGCGAGTGTGCGCCGGGCAGGTAGACAGCCCATCGCACAGCCGCGCCAGGCGGGCGGCCCGATCGCTACCCTCTCCTCAATCCTTCCAAAACTATAAGCATGTAAAAAGAACGAAATAAAATGTCGCTGTGTCACCGTAAAGACATACAGGAAAACAGGAGCCATTTTTTATGTCAACCTGTAAAAGATAATAGTGTGTGCGGCGTTCAGTAAGGTGCAAAAGGGCGGCGGTGCAAACACGCGGCCCCGACACCACGCCGCCGCGGTCTGGGCTGGGCTGGGCCGCGCCACACCTGATACACCTGATCACAGTATACATCTACTATCAGCGCGGCGGGGCGGGGCGCGGCGGGGCGGGCGTATGGCGTCGCGACGCCCCGGAGTGACGCACCGCGTCGCGTCTCGTCGCGTCTCGCCTCCACCCGACGCCGCTGCCTCGCGCCGCACCGCGCCCCGGTTGTGATTAGCAAGGCAGGACAGGACCCGGCGCGGCGCGGCGCGGCCGGCCGCCACTGCCTGTCTGGGGCCCTGGCCCGTCCCCGTCCCCGGCCCGGCCCAGCGCGGCCCCCCGACGGCAAGACATTCGTGTATGAATGCGACGCTATGCGTCGCGGAGCAACTTTCCGCGGACTGCGCGCGCGCCAGCGGAATACATATGTAACAAAAATCCTGGAATATAGCTCGTGTCCAGTGTCGGTCCCTGGTCGACTTTTATACCAAATCCTAGAGGGGGAAAAATGGTTTCTCACATTCAGGTGCACCCGACCTGACGCGCCCGCCCGTGCCCCGCGCACCTGCAGCGAGTCATCGCGGCCGTGAGCTTGCTGAGGGTGTGCCCCGCCCTGCAACAGCGATAAGAGACGCCCGCGCCGCGGCCGAGCAGCTTGCTGAGCCGAGCCCTGCCGCGCCCCGCCGAGCCCCGCCGCGCCCCGCAACGCCCCGCCACGCCCCGCCACGCCCCGCCACGCCCCGCCCCGCCCCGCCCCGCCCCGCCCCGCCCCGCCGCGCCGTGCCGCCGTGTTGTCGCGGTGCAAATGAGAATGAGGAGGACGTGAGGACGCGAGACTGCTGGTCCCCGCCGCGCCGCGCCGCGCCGGGTGACTCCTCACGGCGTGTTCGCGTGTCTCCGTCCCTGTCGCACTCATGCTCAAACATGGCATCAGCGAGAGCGAGAGGGTGAGACGCCGTGCGGTAGGGTAGCGCGGGCTGCGCCTAGCTGCGCCTCGGAAAGGGCGTGCCCAGCCCAGCCCAGCCCAGCCCCTGCTGTGCCGCTGGCCTGCGTCCCCTGGCGTGCAGTAGGTCACTCCCTCCCTCCCCCTTCCATCATGTCCCTGGACGCCGACAAAGGGCGTCGCCGTGCGCCCCGCGGCCGGCCGGCCCGCGCGGACCAGCGCGGACCCATTATCAGCAAGCCCCGACCCCGCTCGCTCCACCCCCGCCACACCGACGGGACGACGCCCATGGCCCGACGCGACGTGTTTCGGTTCTCACCAGGATCGGGCTGCACCAGGGCTCGGCTGCCCTGTCGGCCTGTAATCAGGATGGGGCCGCGCCGGGCCGGGCCGGGCCAGGCGGGCAGGCGCGAAAAAAAGTGATAAAATAAGTACCAGCCAGCCAGCAGGCTGCAAGGCGGGCGGCGGCGGGCGCGGGCGTGAGGCGCGGGGCGGGAGAGAGGGAGACCGTCCCGGCAATACGCTACTCGCGCCTCGGCTCGGCTCGGCCCGGCCCGACTAGTGCAGTGTGCGGAGAGGTGCCTGCCAGTGTGTTGGGCCTGCGCGCCGTCGACTCCTTGCTCCTTCCTCAACATGACGGTCACCGACGACCTGGGCATCGGGATGCGGTGCATCAAGTACCTGCTGGTGGCGTTCAACTTCCTGTTCGCGGTGGGTACCGGACCGCCCTGCCCTGCCCTGTCCTACCCTCTGAGCGGACGCGCCCTGCCGGCCCCTTCCCCTGCCCCGCATGGGGAGTTTTCCTTTTTCCATGGCTCCTCTCCCTTTCAGGTGCTAATGTCCGGAAGGACGGCCCGTGCACGCGGCCCGCCCCGCCGCCAGAGGGGAGGGGCGGGGCGGGGCGGGGCGGGAAGTGCATGTATTAATTGCACGAGATGGAGAATGAAGCAGCAAGGACAAAATTAGTGCAGTGAGCATGTGTTTGTATTGTGAACTCAGTACGGGCTCGGGACATCACGTTCTCTGTCCATCCGATCACCCAGGTGCAGTCCTGACACAGCTGCGACATGTGTTTGTTGTCATATGTTACAACTCGGTACTGACTACGTTGGACGGTATTTTTCTTGCCCTCTCTTCAATCGCCGACCCTCTACTACTACTAAGCACTTCCCGGGGCAAAATAAAAATTGCTTAAAATTAAGAAGATTACTTTTGAAAACTTTCGCCGGTCTAAAATGTAAGCGTTTTGGTGCAGCTGCAGCGTCTCCGTGCCGAGCCGAGGTGCGAGGCCCCCCGCGGAGGCGGAGGCTCAGCGCCACGATTATCAGCTGCGATTATCGGGAAAGGCGCGCGATCGCGGTATCACCCGCGTCCCGTCCACACAGCGCGTCCTGGTCCCACCCAGTGCAAAGATTAGGGGAGCCAGGGCGCGCGAACAAATTACGTCTCATTTCGAGAATAATAATACTTACAACATTGTACATTTTTTAAAAGGCAAACTGACTTAACTGGTGAGCGAAGAATGGACAAATTACTTAATATGTGCGAGTCATTATGGCAAGGTCGTAAAAGGAGTGCGATAGGACAGGAGAAGGCGAGTCATCTCGAAAGAAGTTGCATCTTTCTGCGCCGTTTCCTCCCTGCGACGAGTACCATATGCGCTGCACCGGCACCGGCCATAACACATTGCTGTGTCGGCTCTTATCGCGTATGAGCTGTCAGTTAAAGCCCCCCTCCCCCTCCTCCTCTACATGCTCACGGTTGTAAGCGAACAGCTGGCGGGGGCGCGCGCGGGGGAAGCAGTAGAAGTTAGTGGTAAAATGGGACTAACCTGAGAGGGAATTCCAGCTGAGCGGCCTGCTGCTCGTGCTGACGGCCATCATGGTGGCCGGGCCGCTGTCCCAGCTGATGCCGCTCTTGGGGCGCTCGTTCCTATCCCCGGGCATCCTCCTGGGCGTGGCGGGCGGCGCCGTCATCGTCGTGTCCTGCTTCGGCATCTGGGGAGCGATCCGCCAGAGCACCGCCCTCGTCACCCTGGTAAGACTCGCACCCCTGCTGTTCTCGATGAGCATTTATATTTTGCACCTATGGAGCGGTTTCTTTATTTTCAACTGTCTTTCTGCCGTCGTGCAGTTTTCGTTCTTGATGTCCTTGCTGCTGCTGCTGGAGCTGGGCGCCGGCATCTCTGCCTTCATGCTGCAAAACGGCCTGCGACACATCCTCACGCAGAACATCTTCTCCGCCATGAACCACTACGACAGCGACCCGGCGACAAGGCACGCCATCGACCGCCTGCAGAACGGGGTACGCCCGCTTTTCTTTCTTACAAACTGCCCTCTAGGTGGGCCGCATATGTTTTAGAGGAGGACCTTACGAGTAGTACAAGCTTGCAGTCGGGATATTCGTTGGGCGTAACTGCACTTAACAGGTCTTTTCGGCATAACTCGTTTCAGCTTCGCTGCTGCGGCTACGACTCGCCAACGAACTGGAAGGACATCCCCGGTCACGAGACCTACGTCCCAATGTCGTGCTGCTTCGACTTCCCCGAGGTGAGCAACGGCAGCTACGCGCAGATGTGCCCCATGGAGCTCGTCATGTCCGTCCAGATGGAGGGCTGCGTGAACCAGTTCAGCCTCCTCATCCTGCGCGGCTCGGCGTTCATCGCGTCCACCGCCGTAGTCACCGCCTTCACCCAGGTAAGACACCCGCCCCGCCGAGTCACAGGTACCTTACGAGGCACTCAGCTACGCGCCGGGGTTCGAATCGCGCGCCAACTACTTCGGCTGGGACCGCTCGGCTCGGGCCGCTTCGGCCGGCGTTCGGGTCACGTACGGGAGGTGGCGTAGCGTGGCGCAGCCGGATCGTGGCTGACCTTGGCAGCGCCTGCTACAAAACACGCAGTGCGCGCCCCCCTCCTATCTGGTCCCATGGTGTAATGGTTAGCACTCTGGACTTTGAATCCAGCGATCCGAGTTCAAATCTCGGTGGGACCTATCACTATCATTTTCGCGTATCTATTTTTTTTTCCGACGTGTTGCGGTAGTGTTAGTTTCACAATATGGCAGAACCTTTAGATAAATGATGTGTCCTACTCTTTCTATTACAGTTCCTTGGTGTTCTGTTTGCCTGCACTCTTGGACGTTCGATACGCCAGCAGAAGACTCTCAGAGAGTTAAGGCGAACCCAGCTGCGAAACAACCTCATTAACTCTTACTCTCCTCTTGAAACTAAGCCCATGCCTCCAATCACAATTACTTATTAAATAATTGGTGCTTGAGATGCACATGTTATTGTTATAATGTCTCATTATTGTTACAGTAAATTAAATATTGAAGGAATGTTTTTTTGGATTCAAAATTAATTATGAGCTTAAGTATTTATAGAGATGCAAGGAATTTTTTCATACAGGGTCAAAAATAAAGTTTATCTCAAAAATGTTATGCAGTACAATCAGAACAGAACCACAGAGAATCACAGCTGACATTTTCAAAATTCACATTCTTACACATGATTTTAAGAAATACATTTTTTTAACAAATAACTGTGTTGCTTATTTGTAAATGATCCCAAAAATTATTTCCTGATTCTAAAATACATTCACTTTCAGCAAATTGCTTTCCTCCAGGTAAATAGGGAGGAGTGAATTCTCTATATGCTAAACACAATCTTCTTTCATGAACATCTTCCCGAAGAACACGATGTTCCCAATCATATCGGGGTGAACCATAAATTACAAGTAAGGACCTCCTAGGCATAGGAATACGAACAACAATATCAGAGGCCTCCAATCTATGCATAATATCTTGTTCTGAAACCTTGTCTAAATTCTTTTCTCCTTTAGCAATGGCTTTAATTTGTTTGTTAACCAAAACACCACAAGCATCCAACACACGATCGTATGTTGACACCAGGGGCAAATTGTAGCGCCATTCCTCCCCTTTGTAAGGTGTCATAGTCAGAACTGAGTCAGATAGAAGATTCACTGTTACAATTCTTTCCCCCCAGACCCAACAATCGTCAATATGTTTATCAATAGAGGCACCCTTTGAGGGATCATATTCAAGAGAGCATTGCTCAATAGTCAAATATCCCTACAAAAATTCAAAATACAAAGTTAGAACAAAGAAAAAATACTGATTCAATAAAAACTACAAGGTAAATAAAAATACAAATGAATTTACCTCTAAAATAGGAACTTCCTTGAATTTGTCTTGAACAAATTTGGAAAAAGCGGGAAAGCCATTGAAGTCTCCCAGCTTCATCTTTCTTTTTTTAAAATTACATTTAGGTCCGAAATTCTGAAACAAAGCAAGGTTTATTGCATTACTTTTTGGGGCTTCAAGTATAAATGAATAACAGAAAATATAACACTGCTCAGATAACAATTAGATTAGATATAATACTTTTGTAGAGGGAAGCAAACTGACTCCTATGATATGTACCTGTTTACGACGACCACTTTGAGAAATATCCCATGGCATTTCATCCATTCCTTTGATTAGGCTTCTTTCCTCCCCCTCGGAAAGCCAATCCATCTAATTACAAAAATAATTATAATAAATATATTGTATTGTGTAAAATATCAAGACCTCTTCTTTGTCTTTCTTACCTGAATGAAAACTCCTGGATAGTCAATGGGCTGTCCCTCATGATTTGGGTGATGGCGATACACGTTCATGTCCCATCCTGGCCAAGCTTTTTGACACCAGGGGCAAAATACATAGGATTTTTCTCTCTGAAAGTTGAAGATTTACTTGTGAGAAAAAAATAAGGTGTTTAACATGGACATGTTTGTCGAGGATGGGAGGAGTCATTAACACCATTACTGTCACAAAAACAATCCCTTACAGGGACAGGACAACATGCAGGGGTAGAGTCAAACCTACTACCGGGCCAACAAATTAAAGTCTGACGAGGTTCAGGGGAGTCATAACACATAGGACCTGACCAGGGCATTAACATGTTGGTAATAGCCTCTGGCCAAGAGGGATAAGGATGGTGGCTGTACTGTTGCTTTCCAACAGGCATCCACCTCTGGGGATGAACAGCAATCAGTGCATTTGTTTCAGTTGTTCGTAAGTTATCCTCCCATCTATAAGGGCGCTCTCCACCCCATGCCAGAGGATCGGGATACAGTTTATGAGGATCTTGCCAATCCCTGAGAGATCCTTTATGTCTTTTCCTTAATTTATTAGGGTACGCTCCATTTTTCTTCTCTTTACTTGAACCAGCCATGTTCTCCCCTTGCAAATTGCCACCAGCGCCAGCATTGTAGCCTCCAGTACCATAGCCTCCAGGGCCGTAGCCTGCGGTTCCATAGCCACCAGCTTCATAGCCCCCGACTCCATATCCGCCAGCTCCATGTCCACCGGCTCCATATCCACCAGCTCCATATCCACCAGCTCCATATCCACCGGCTCCATATCCACTAGCTCCATATCCACCGGCTCCATATCCAGCAGCTCCATGTCCACCGGCTCCATAGCCTCCAGGACCATAGCCCCCTGCAGCATAGGCTCCACCAACAGCACCTACACCATCCCTCCCTCCTCTTGCATCTGGCCCTTGTTGACCATCTCTTCCTCCTAACTCATCCTGGCGTCCTTGCATCATGTGATAGTAATCAGCAGCAGATTGTGGTTGTGTTTGAGGCTGGCATGTACAGTTACACCCTTGGGGTTGGGATGATGAGAGAATGTCAACCTGAGTCCCTGAGCCAGGTTCTGGGTCCTGGGAGGTTGGATGTGTGGCTGACTCATTTATGTCTGCTGGTGTCCTACTGGCCCATGTAAATACATGCCTCTTACTTTTATTAGTGAAGTTGGTCTTTGAATCAGTGGCTGTCCCCAAATCTGCACTTGAAGCTATGCATACACAGTCATTAATAGAAACATGTAGACCAACCCTTTCAATATTTCTTTTAGGGTGAGTGACTGGAGCAGTTTGGAAACCAGTGACTGTTTTAGGTCTGTGACTTCTATGTAACTTTTGGCTAAAGTCCATTGTTGCTTCGGAAGTTTTCTCACTAACTGTATCAAAGCAAGATTTGTTAATTGTTTTTCTATGTCGACTTGAAATAGTTTCATGTTTGTTTGACTGTTTAAGATGATATCTGGATGGCTGAGGTTGATTTGACAATGAAAACAAATCCCTTTGAACATCATCTATAGCTTCATGTTCACTTCCAAGAGGGGAACTAAGTTTCTTAGAAAAGTTTTCTTTATGGTCTTTGTGTCTCTTGTGCCCCTGTTCAGATTCTCTACTAATATTTATAGAGGAGCTTATAAGTCTGGGAGCACTTCTGCAGGGAGCTGACTTACTCCTGCTACTTGCAATATTATTTATTGTTTCAGAATTATTTTCTGAGCAGCTGTCATCCGAGAACTCAAATTGAGCACGAGTTTCAAGAGGAGCAGTACAATAACTTATTAGTTCCTCAGGACTTTTGTCCATATAGGATTGGTAAGATTGACGACGAGATGGGAAGGGAGGTATACATGCATTGACTCCAGAAGGATGTTCCTAAATAGGGAGAACAGTGGACAACAAAATATGTCACTGATTTTAAATAGGATTTCTGACTTTCTTCAGTCCACTGGATGGCAAGGAGTGGCAATAAACGAGTATGGTTTATGGGCTTCACACGAACGTACTCATGCACGAAATGGAACGGGAAATTGAACAAGCTAATGCTACTCTTTAAAGAAAAGTTGAAATATTATTGCAAAGTAAAATATAGCCTTACCTGAATGTCGCTAATGTCATCATGCTCTAAACCATACTCCCCCTCACAAGATAAACAGGTCCGTTTTCCTTTACAACCGCAAGGCCTGGGTTTGTCCATTCTGACGAGGGTTCAAATAATTACGAATTAATGAATTAATCCCGATAATATGCAAAGATTGTGCTGTGGTTCTGTTCTGTTTCAGCGTATGCATGCCGGGCGTCTGCTATTTCTGCTATATGTTTCGAAGAAGGCAGTGATTCGGCGTTACGCGGCCGCCTCAGTTTTGAAAAGTCTCGTCGTTTGACAGCAAAGAAAAGAAGTCAAAGTCAACATGGTAGACCGTATTCATTACAACACTGTGCTTTCACAAGTCTTTTCTCCATGTGGAAACTTCTTGGCTGCTTCCAACACATATGGAGATGTTGCTGTCTACAGGTTTGTATGAAAACTGAAGGTTGCCATTTTTATGAAGTGTTCTATGGAAGGTTATGCCGGTCTGTTTACATTTTTTAAGAACATAATATTTCCCGAAAACGGCGTCACTCCCCCTTCACTTTTTTTGGTTTAGTTAAATTTTCAAAGTTTTGAGTTTCCCTAGCTGGGGCTCAAAATACACATTAAGTTATTGTCTTAAATTTATCCCTTCTGCAGTTTGAACAATGTCACAAATCCTTCGGATGCAACCAAGTCATCCAATGGAATACAGCATCCCTTGCATCATGTGCGACCATTAGAAGGAGGTGATATTTGTTCACTTTCGTCAACTCCAAAATTTCTTGTTGCTGGTGGTATTGGGGAAATTCAGGGACAGACATGGGCATCCGTCACCGCAGCCAAAAAGGAGAGGCCTCGCTTCAAACTTTTAGTACCAGCACAGAGGTAAGTTTGTCTTTATGAATTTATAATGTCTGCTTAATTTATTTATGATTATTTTCATACCATATTTCCCACTATCCTTTGTTTGTAGGGAACGGTCAGAGCAGACAGATGTGAATGCTCTGCATTACAACAGTGCAGATGAACAAATCTGTGCAGGCTGTGGTGATAACAATATTTACATTTTTAATATGGATAATGGCAAATTAGTTAGGACACTTTCAGGGCATACTGGATTCATTCACTCAATCAATCTAAGGTAATTTTTTTTCTGTCCGCTTTTGTATCAAAAGAGTGTTATTTATTTTTTAATTTTTAATGATTGTTTCTAAAACACTATTAAATTGTTTAAAAACTGATTGCAGTGAAAACCAATTAGTTTCTGCCAGTGAAGATGGGACTGTCAGATTGTGGGACATGAGGCAGAGTGCTGCCACAAATATCATAAAGCCCTTTGAAAATCCCAGATTAAACCGCCCAGAGCTGGGTAAATGGATTGGTGCTGCGGCATTGAGTGATGATTGGCTGGTTAGTAATTTAAACAACTGTAAAAATGTTTTTAAAAATAAATTAAATTAGTATTAATTATTTTTAATTATTTTTTTTAGTTGCTCTGTGGAGGTGGTCCTAGACTTTCGGTATGGCATCTTCGATCCATGGAAGTGACCACAGTGTTTCCCATGAAAGATCTGAAGGGTGTTCACGTTGCCAAATTTCATGAAGACCGTATTTTTGCTGGTGGTGCTGGTCCTCATTTTTATCAATTTAGTTTGAATGGCCAGGTTTATGGTCAAATTCCTACATCAGCCTCCACAGTATATTCTGCGGAATTACAAGAAACTCCACAAAGGGTTAGACAGATTATGAGCTGTGAATTATTAATAAATATAGGTTTTGTTATAACTAATGGCCTTTTTCCTTAATTTCCAGGTTCTGTCAATCGCTGGTTCCAGTCCTTACATAGACATCTGTACGACCTTCAACTACTTGGATCAGAAACTGTCGTTTGCACTGCAACCATAGTTCTAGACCAGCAATATTCTGCTAATGAACATTTTGATTGAATTGATTGTAAGACAATCTGTAGTGATTCATTTAAAAAAAAAAATGATAGAATTTATTTTTTTCTGAAGACATTTCCTGTGCTTTTTACTTTGTGAGATTTTATCCCTAATCCCCAGAGTAATAGCAGATGCCTGAAGCACCTGTGTGCCAATACTCTTCATACCCGCTTAATCCCTAATCCCCAGAGTAATAGCAGGTGCCTAAAGCACCTTCATACCCGCTTAATACGCGCGCGCCATACACTAGTACCACCATAGCACCAACCACACATGAAGCTTGAACTATTTATGAAACACCTCTCTGCTCTTAAGCCGCGTGGAATGTCAACGAATTAACTACCTGAAGATTAAGTGTACGGTTGCTCGGATTTGCAGTCCGGTTAAAGAAAAGATGCCAGCCTGTACTCGTGGTGCCAGCACTGCCGATAGCGAACGCGGCGCGAACGACTTGTACCACGACGCCGTGTTTAACCGAACTTATTCTTTTGCGCTAGGGTGAAATCGACGAATTTAGTATCAAATATTTCACCCAGGGATTTTTAGGGGGAACCTCTGCTTGTCACCAAACCGCGGTTTAAAATGGTATTTTCATAAGCAATTTGTTAGATTGTCTGCCCAGCGTTACTGCATTTATTGCTATCTTGCCTCGAGTCCAATTTTAGGCTAACATACAAGTTTTAGTGAAAGCAGTAAATATAAAAACTTTATAATTTCTATTTCACTTTAGGCAAGTGAGAGCTCACAGTGCCCTTCGTTAGCATGGCCGGTTCAGCGTTACAGCCGCCGTGAAGGGTCAAGCTGGTTGCCTGTGGATGATGGTACTGGTTCTTTTACCTTGCTCGCCAAAGTAAGTCAGTTACTGTTAATTTCTCAGTATTTCCTTATTTAAAAAAAAGTAGAACTTGAAACTTTTGTTTCTTTTTTAACTAGGCTGGTCAGTTAATGCTTATTCAAAGTGGAATTGTTCTCGAGTCTTTACCTCTCAGCAACCATGACCAAATGCATGGCATTATGAAGGCTGATACTCTATTGATTGCTGCACGCCGCCAGGTAAAGTTAAATCCAGCTTGATTTCTTTTATTTCATTAGTTGCTTTGTCCTTTGACCTCATTGTACTGTGAACTGTCTAGGCAGCTGCACGTAAGTTCAAAGTTCGCTTTTCTTCATTGCAAACATCTGAAGATTGTGTGAAATACCTTCAAGGCTTTTTCCCAATTAAGATAATGACAAGTAAGGAATTGTTTTCCATTTCCACTTTTGATATAACTCAGCCAGGGAAACAACAAAAGTACATTTATGTTTCAGAGCCAGATGATAATGTTCCAATTCCCCTTGGACAAATGTACCAGCAGCTGATGCAGGAAAAACCAGCAGATTGTCTTCCAAGTAAGAATTTTAAATGGACAGCCTAATTTACAGACTTTTAACGAATTGTGGCTTTAATTTTGGTTCGGTTAAAACAGACCCTGATCCCATTCCGGCATCTTTTCCCCTCGAGGAAACGCTTCACATGTGTATTTTAGACCCCTCTTTCCCTGAACTTGTTGGAAGAGTTGCAAGTATTTTAGCAAATTTTGATATTGGGAAAGAAAATAATTAGAAGAATCTGAAAATTGTCTTGTAAATTTATAATATTTAATATGTATCAAGTTGATTTTTGTGAAACAACATGGGAATTAATTTCTATCCTGCACTGCTTTAAAAAAGTTTCCACTTGTGGGACCTGATTCCATTACCCTTTTCACTTGTTCATTCAGAGATGCATTAGAAATATAAGACCTTGCTGGCCTCTGCTTTGGCTCTACTTTCTTGGGTGGTGGTATTGCAGGTTTGAATGCCATTGTAGACCCATCATACTGAGTAAATAGATCCTCTGCAGTCCTAAGAGCACACAAGAAATATTTCAGCACAAGTTTTGCTTTCTGGTCACTTGAAAAATATTTGGTATGTAGAAGAAAAGAATTCATTACTTCCAATTCTATGAATACTTACAATTTTGCTAGGTCCAAAGACAAACTGCCCACACCTGTAGCAGGTGCTCCAGATGAGATGAAATTAGCAAACTTTCTCACAAGAGGGTGGTAATGCCGCTGAGTAATAATAGTGCACAAAGTTAATATTATGGCCACAACACATTAACAGATCTCAGATTTCAGAAAGGTACTGTACAACATTGCACTTACATGGAAAAGAGCTATTTCCCAGAGAGCAGTATTCCCTGCATTGCAATACTCAGGTTCTTCTAAAAATGGATCATATAAACCTTGGCCACCACTTTTATCAACATCCAACAATATATCTGATGATTTGTTTAGCTGATGGATAAAAGACATTTTAAATAATTGTCATTATAAAAACAGCCTGTTTGACAAATGAATGTTAAATAACTTACTTGAAGTACATTCTTTACATGTCCAAGACATGCCAAAGACCCATTATGCAGAAGTTGAAGTGCCAAGGTGGCCAAGCGTTTTGTGAATGCTAAGATTCGTTGTTGTGAAACCTTTTTCCTTCTCTTTATTAACATTACCTCTACAGCTCGAACCAGAATCAATGCATCTTGATGTGATTTACCTGAAAAGATAAAAGAAAAGATGAATATAACACACACCAAAAACAGAAAAGGGAAAATCATTCTTTGAGATTTACCAGCATGGATATTCAGCAAATTACGATAGAGGTGAGTGTAAAAACGGCATGGGTCAATTGTTAACATTTCCCCCTGTCCAGATAGAATTGTGAATACTGTCTGAACTATATGAAGTTGCTCTCGGTTTCCGAGTTCACCTGATTCCATAAGTTCATCCAATACATTTACTAAGTCATGATAATACTCCAAATTTATGCAATTAGAAAACCTGAAAAGTATGAAATTAGAAGTGATGAAACTTGGCAAAAAAAATAAATGAAAAGAATTAAAAATAAAAGAACCTACTTTGCAAGTCCTTCAAGGGTCACTGATAACAACTTGGTGTTGGGTTCTTGTTTTAAAATTCGGAAATAGATCATAAAAACTACTTTTACCACTTCAGTCAAGTGCTGTTGTTTCTTCTGTTTGTTTTCTTCAGCCTTTGTTTCTTGTAGTTCACCCTCTAGTTCTTTGAGTTTTTTCTCTCTCTAGAAAAAAACAATGTTTAATATTGAAAATTTTAAAATAAGGCTACAAATACAGTCACACAAATATTTTTTAGAACATACCTTCCTTTCTTTTTTTGACATACTAAGGAGTTTCATTTTGCGGCCTTTCAGCTTCTTTTGCTGAAGTTCGTCTTCTTTCTCTTTGTCAAGATTTACATCTTTTATTCTAAGATGAAGAAGGACCTCAAGGACGTCAGCATGTACATTGTGCTCACGCTTTTTAACTAAGCCATTAATGCGTCTAACAATCTGATATAAATAAATTAATTAATTACAATATTATTACCTCTCTAAATAAATGTTCTCAAAACCTCACCTCTAATGAAATCTCCCCACGCTTGTCATCTTTAAAAATTTTCTTGATTGCAACTTTTGATATATCACGAACTGTAGGGGAATGATTGTCCAGAAATGTGACAAGGTATTGGGCAAGATTCACAGAAAAATTGAAGTATGGATGAGTAACCAACAGATCAGCCATGCATTGTACAGCAACTTCCCCAAGCTGCACTTCTTGCTGTGAATCAGAATGCAATAATGATGACATATTACTGTACTTAAAAATTTAGATCAAAGTTACAGCATGATAGGCATGATACATACCTGTGAGAATTTTCTAGTGTCACCCTTTCTGCGCATGAGGCAAGATGCCAACTTTTCCAACTTTGTGAGATATGTTTTGTAGTTCTTCAAAAGATCTTGCTCAAACTTTCTTAGTTGTAGAGTAGCCTTTTTCACTGAGAATAAAAATGTAGGTTTTGAGAGAGAATGGCTCAGTTAATTTAGCATACTATGAATTATAATACAAGAGTACTTACAAATTACATTTTCTACATCAAGTACTTTAATGTAATATGATGGCAAAAGGTCCTTGAACACTTCAAGCAGTGAGACTGTTGCTAACTTCCTTACTGTTATCTTAACTTCTGGATTAGGCTCTTCCATGAAATCCAAAAGAGGTTTAAAACTCTTCATCTAGAAAACACAATTGATGTGAAATGTTTATACAATATCCAAAAGACCAGTATTGTATATCCATCCAATTTTTAGTAACAGACAGCACTTACTCTTCCTTCAGGATTTTCAAGGAGACCACTACACAAAATACCAATACGAAACTTCCGTTGCTGAAGGACTTCTTGTCTGCATGCTAATAGTTGTGCTGTAGTAACTGGCTTTTCAAGATCTAGATTGCGAGTTGAAGTCGGAAGTAACTCTGTTTCATCATCACTATCTTTGTTACTATCGGCATCTTCTTCCACATTTTCTGCCTCCTCCAACTTTTTCTTCTTGTTGGCATCCCTTTCATAGTCAACTAAAAATGCCCCGATTATGTAAGGAAACCATTTTAACAAAACTCATAAGGTGGATGAAAGTTAAAAATCCTTACCATCCTCCTCTATGACTCTAGTTACTAATCCTTTAGAGGTTTTGATTGGCAACATGACTCTAGTGCGTTTTGCCCCCGAGTCTTGGGCACCAGATTCGTTTTCATATAATTTCTCAATGTCATCAGTGTCCTCACTTTTACCTCCCTTACGCCTTTTGCGTGGACCTCTCTCCTGGTCGCCTCTGTAAAATATTTTCTCCATATATTGCTCCTAAACAATTCATCCACCTTGGCATGTTTACCTCAAAAACACTTACCCTGGTGCTCGTATCTTCCTGAGTAACTGATAGCTACGTTGAGAAATAGCCTGTTTGAGATATGAGAGATCATCTCCTTCAACCATATCCAGCATGTCTTCGCCATGATCACTCTGCTCTTCATCTCCGTCTGAATGTTTCACTGGTTTTGGTTGAGATTTAGGTTCTGCTTTCTTGTGGCGACGTGTCTTTAATTTACCTTGTTTAGATAATTTGGTGCGCTTTTGATTGTTGCGCTTTACTTTGCTTATCTTTACAGCCTTCTTTTTGACCTGCAGGCAACATTTAAAAGTGACACTAAATTTAATTAATTTTCATGCTAGTAAATTAGAAGATGGAGTAAATTTAGATGCAAAAGAAGCAACGAAAGCGTGAAAGATAGATAGACGCTTTACCGGAAGAAAGCAGAAAACACAACCTATTTCTAGGTTAGAGTTTTCTTGCAATTAAATTTCTCTAATATGAAGAGATGAAATGAACCAAAAAGTGTTGTGGACGCTAAAGTACAGCAGCGTTTCTTGATTACTTTGACGTCGAGCTCATAATGATTATATATGGGACAGATATCTTACCATTTTTGCTTGTTGATGTTAACACGCACGTTGTTTCCAAATTACTACCGCCTTGTTCCGTGCAATGTTGACATGACATCGTCTTGATTTCTCATACTCTTGTTTTTTCATACTCTGTACTCCTCCTTGTTGTTGACTATTGGGCTAGTTGTTCAATTTTATGTTCAGTCAAAATATCGGCAGTTAAATTTTTTTAAGCGCTTCTACTACCCTTCTGTTGAAAAACCTCTGTGCTTAACTAACCCTTTTTCAAAATGGGGAAACGCCAACATCAGAAGGATAAGATGTATGCAATGCTGAATAGTGACATATAATTATCATAGGTTAACACAATGTTATAATTGACAATTTAATTTTTACTTCCTCAGGTACTTGACGTACACTGAATGGAGTACGTTATATGGAGGCAAGAAAGCGGACACACCCAATTCTGATGAGGCGAATTTCCGTAGACTTCCCTTCGACCACTGTTGTGTCAGTCTTGTGCCATGGGAAAATCCGTTCTGTGATCTTAATGGCAATGTGTTTGAACTCCAGGCTATCATGACCTACTATAAAAAATACAAGAAAAACCCAATAACTGGAGAGGTTTGTTTTATTGTGCTCAAACTCCTATTTCAGTTTTCTTCTGGTGCTAAGATTGGCTATACCTACTTTTCTTTTCAGGCACTTGACATGAAATCCTTGACTAAACTTAATTTTGTCAAAAATGCCGAAGGAGAATATCATTGTCCTGTTATGTTCAAATCATTCTCAAATAGCTCACACATTGTGGCTATTAGAACAACTGGAAATGTTTTCTCGTATGAAGTAAGTATGATATGAACATTAGATCCAAGCATTAATTTAAATATCTTTGTTAAGCCATGTTTCATTTTATTTCTAGGCTGTAGAGCAGTTAAACTTCAAGACAAAAAATTTTAAGGATCTTTTAACAGATCAAGAATTTGTCAGAAAAGATGTAATAACAATTCAAGATCCCCGTCAAGTTGACAAATTTAATCTTTCCACATTTTTCCACATCAAAAACAATCATCGATTGGTGGATGATGGTACATACTTAGCTAATAAGTTGCTAGTTTGAATGATTTACACTTGTGTTTTCACATTAAGACAAGTAGTTTTGTTTCCATGTAGATGACTCTGACCCAACTGCTCGTCTCAAGTTTGTCAATAAGGAAACTCAACAGGTTTTAGATACACTTGCTAAAGAATATAAGGCCCCTGAAAAAAAGGATGTTATAAAAGAAAAAGCAGATAAATTTAATGCTGTAAGTTGTTATTTAAACCTTTTTCTTAATTTCTTAAGGCAACAGACCAGAGTGCTTATTAATATTTATTTTAGGCTCATTATACTACTGGTGCAGTAGCAGCTGGATTTACATCTACTGTTATGGCTCCTGAAACAAAAGCAGAGGCCGCAATAGTTGAGGAAGACCTGGTACGCTATGAGAGGGTCAAAAAGAAAGGTTTGTGCCTACTTTCCTATTTTCAATGTCAGTATCTATCAAAACAGTGCTTTGTGTTCTCTATCTTATCTTTTTTGTTTAAAACAGCTTATGTCCGTCTTTATACAAATTTTGGTCCTCTGAACTTAGAACTACACTCAGATATTGTTCCTAAAACTTGTGAAAATTTTTTGAAGCATTGTGATTCTGGTTACTACAATGGTACAAAATTTCATAGGTCAATTCGTAACTTTATGGTAAGTAACATGTAGCACCTGGGTTGGATTTTCACTTTTACGTGTCCTCTGAAGCTACTTTTTTCTTTTTAGATTCAGGGAGGTGACCCAACTGGAACTGGTACTGGTGGTGAGTCAATATGGGGGAAACCATTTGAAGATGAATTCAAACCACATTTAACTCATACTGGGCGTGGCATGCTATCCATGGCAAACTCTGGAAGTGATACAAATAAGTCACAATTGTGAGAATCAAAAATCTGACTATTGATATTTTCATTCTGATCTTGCTTACAGTGTTGTAATTTTGGTGCTCTGATTTCAGTTTCATTACATACCGCTCTTGTCGTCATTTGGACAACAAACATACTGTGTTTGGGAAGGTTGTAGGTGGTTTAGATACACTTACTGCAATGGAGCAAGTTGAAGTGGACAACAAAGATAGACCCATTGAAGATATTGTGATAGAAAGAGCAAGTGTTTTTGTTGATCCTTACCAAGAGGCAGATGATCAGGTAAGCATTTTGAAGTAAGTTATCAGGAGATAATATGTAGTTGTTCACAATAATATCTGTGATGTACTCCTATTTTTTTTTTCAGTTAGCTACTGAAAGAGAAAAGGAAAGAAAGAAACTCGAAGAGGAGAAAGCAGCATTAAGGCAACCTGTCACAAAGAAAGACCCTACTACTTTGCAAGTTTACCGCTCAGGTGTTGGTAAATACATACCAAAACTTGAGACCATAAAGTGAGTATTCAGAAAAAATGGATAAAAGTCCTGTGGTTTGTCTGAAGACATTTTCTTTTAGGTTAAATACTTACATATATGTTTTTTTCTTTAATTGCAGACCAGATAAGACAGACAAGACTGAGCCAGTCCCTAAAAAGAAGAAAGTTGCTGGTTACCAATTTGGAAGCTTTAGTAATTGGTGAACTGCTACTTGTGTATAATATTTGTGTACAGTGTAAATATTCAATTTTAATAAATTCAATCATACCTACCTCTCGACAACCAATTTAAACTCATCTAATCCCATCATCCAGAAGCCTCAAAATGTACTTATTGCTACGTTTTAAATTCCCCGCGAAAAGACAAGGTTGTTGCACTGATTGACATTGAGATTCAGTTATCATCGGTAGTCGGTACTTCCACTGATAGGGCTTATCTTTCGCCGAAATTAACACCTTTCTCATGAACTTTGTTAAATTTCGTGTCGTGAGTTAAAAGCATCGAAGAAGATTACCGTCGGTGAACCGATTTTTAGCTGTGAAAATGGACGACCTAGGTAAGAAAAGAACAGCGCGACATTTGCTGAACTTGCTGTCAAGCTCTGTGTCGGGAAAATATTTTAACGGCTGCTGTTTACCCTTCTCTTATCCGTGTTGCCTTTCGACGTAATACAAAAGTCTTGTGAAATGTTTGGTGGGCCTTCACCGTCATTATTCGTTGGTCAAATAATCATCAGTGACTTCAGTTGTGACGGCGTTGTTTGTAAACAATGCCATAACCTCTAAGAATTTAGGTTACTTTTGCATTATTTTATTTTCACGTAATCAATTTTCACGGAATAGCTTTACTGAGTATTTTTATTGTCATCCTCATAAAATAGATTCGAAGATATAATTTTAAAGAGCTCTGAAATGACAAAATTGCATTGGTCAGAAGCTCTCCATCCAATTTTATTTTTGTATTGTATTTAGTTTTCATTGCTTTTTGACAGTTACATTGTTTTGTCTCCCTAAAAATAGTGGCAGTTGAAGAGATAAATTTCAATTTAACTGAGTGCATACCATTATCCCACTTCAGTTCATGTCTGTTTGCAATAATGTGACTTTGACAGCTCTTATCCTAAGCCGCGTTAAATTGTAATGTCGCCTGTCAGCCCAATCAGCAGTACGCATACATTTAGGTATGTAAGTGTTACCCTATAAAAACACACATCAGATTGACGCAACCATACACGGATTTTAAATTACAATTCTATTTTCCGTACCTGTCACCAGCAATGCCCTAGTCTGTGTGAATGGAAATTACTGTATTAACTTTGACTTAGTGTGATTTAAAAAAAAATCTTCATTTTAATTGCTAAAATATTTTCAACATTTAAGGGAAATTTATAAAGTAAATTTATACCTGGTCTCAAAGTTAAGGCTGTAATGCAAACTATCATAAACTACTTTTACTCTCAACTTTTTTATCCCCGTCCCCCTTTTTTGGCGGGAGTTGGGGTGATCTGAACCAAATGATCATTTTTCTCCACTTTCGCCCACCGGAACGAAGTGTCGTCTCCTGAGGGGCCGGGCGGGCTGCACTGGGGTTGGGGGTCCTAGCCGCGGGCGCGGGCCGTGCCGCGGGGCCGTGGAAGGGGTGGCGGCGGCAGCAGAGCGGAGGCTGCCCCGCCTGGCCCCGCCTGCTCCTGCCCTGCTCTTGGCTAGCTAGTGCTCTCTCGCGCCCTGACGCGTCGCGTTGCACGAGCCGCTCTCCGCTGTGCTCCGCGCCCCGCCCCGGGCTCGCCTCGCCTCGCCGGTAACCACACGCGCGTGTCGCGTGTCTGGACGCCCCGTGCAGTGTGTAGCGGGTCCCCTGACGCGTTGTGCATTGCATCTCCTCGCGAGTGCTCGGCCCGGTGGTGCACCGACACCTGCGCGTGCCTTGACACCCAGCGCGTCGTGCCTTGACACCTGCGTGTGCCTTGACACCTGCGCGTCGTGCCTTGACACCCAGCGCGTCGTGCCTTGACACCCAGCGCGTCGTGCCTTGACACCTGCGCGTCGTGCCTTGACACCTGCGCGTGCCTTGACACCCTGCGCGTCGTGCCTTGACACCTGCGCGTGCCTTGACACCTGCGCCCGTACGTGCCGGCCGGCCGGCCGTCTTGTCACTCGCACGTGTCGCTCTTGACACCTGCACGTAGGCGCGGGTGTCTTGACACCGCCTCTCTGGTCCCTCTCACTGCCGGTCGCGCGCGACACCCCACGTGTCACGCGTGTCCGCGTGCGCTGCTTGGCCGGCCTCGCCTCGCACGCACGTGACGCACACGTGACTTTTGTAGCCGGCCGGGCAGTGTGATGGACCTGTGAGCCGCCGCGACCCCGCCCCGCCCCGCGTGTCCCTACCGCCCAGTGCCGCCGTCCTCTACAGCCTAGCCATGGACCGGACGATGTACGGCAAGGTGGCGCCGGGCGACCTCCAGCGGCCCTACCGGATAGCTATGGAGAACGGGTCGGAAAAACCTGGCTGTAAGTTGGACCAACCCGTAATGTGGACTGCCAAAGTCATAAGATACTCGGAAAGCGCGACCCTAGGTAAGGAAGGGCCTGGCCTGTTGTTGTGTCGTTGTTGCTTGTTGCAAGCGCTGCTGGAAGCTCATTGGATAATAAAAGGGGTGTGTGTGTGTGTGGTGCGGTCACATACATACACACACTCACGCTGCACGGGAAAAACTGCGTCTTGGTTTTCAAGACGCCACGGTTTTCTTATGGAGAAAATGCATTGCAGCGTCTTGGTTTTTCCCAAACGTCTTGAAAACCAAGACGTGGTTTTTACCGTGTGAATGTTTATAACAATAATTTTTTTCCTTTACGTTTTTCTGCACTTTGGTACTATTGGCAGTGCACGCAATGGTTTGCACGCATCGGCGTGCGCCGTCGATATTTGCACCGTTCAAACGGAATAAATTAGTTTACGTTTGTCTCATAATCTTCCATGTGGAATGGAGCGGAGTCGGTGCTGTGAGGTCGTTTCTCTCCCGCGCGACTAAAAACAACTGCGCATTCGCCCCAGGGGCTGCACCTTCCTTCTGCACGCAGGAAACGCTAAACTACTAGACGGAATCCCTCATTCACTAGCTTCCTCCCAACTCCCGCCCCGCAACGACAGGACACGTGCATATGGCTCGTCGACGGCCGCGATCCTCCACGATTTTATTTAGAACAGTTTTGTGTCCTATGTGGTGGGATGTTTTTCGACTCTCCCGCGCGCGGGGAGGGCGTGGCGCGGGGCGGGGCGCGCCCGCGCTGGGTTAAACCGTCCGTGACCGAGTCACAGAGCGGAGTTAGGCCCTTCCGATGGTGCCGGCGGTATTCCGCGTCACCGGCGCCCCGCCCCGCCCCGCCACGCCGCGGCAGCGCGGCCCTGCTCGACGTGAAGCCCCTTGTGCACCAGGACAGGCGGGCGCGAGAGCGCGTGTGGAGCGAGGCGAGGGGCCGGGGCCGGGGCCGGGGCCGGGGCCGGGGCCGGGCGCCCACCAAACCACTAGAATGCCAAACAGGGCGGATAAGAGAGGAGCCAAAAAAGGCACGCGTTTGGATGTGTCAATTAGTTGTCCGTCCGCTCCGCCAGTGTTGGGCCTGTGCCTGTGGGTCCGCCCGCAGCGTGCGTCCTCCAGCCCGCGCGCCACACAGCAAGTGCAGGATGATTTTAGTCGAAATTAGTAGCATTTTCCTCTACAATGTCACAATCTAGCTCTGACATTTTGTATTTGTAAAGATATTTCTCCGTGGCTTGTACTGTGCTCTTCGGCCGCGCCGTTTCGGAATACACAGACGAATATAGTTTGTCTTTCCGAGTCTGACCGCCGTGAAAATCCCCGCGCGGATCGTGCGGAACCGATCGGAGCCGGCTCCGCTGGGGCTTGGGGCGCGGCGCGGTCCCTGAGGTCCGGCCCGGCCCCACCCGGCCTAGCCGCCGCCGGGCGGAGCGGGGCGGGGCGGGGCGGGGCGGGGTGCGGCGGCGCGGCGCCGGTTTAGTTGTGACGTGTGCGTCTAGTTTAGCGTCGCGAACATCGCCGCGCCCTCCCATTTGCTTTCTGCTAGTTTCACAAATTCAGCCAGCGCGCGGCTGGGCGGGCAGGGCGGGCCGGGCGGGGGCGGACTCTCGAGGAGAAGCTGTCGGGGGAAGGGCCCGGCCCGGGGGCAGCGTCAGCCCCTGTTTGAAAAAAGAAAAAGCGCGTGTCGCAATGAGATAAAACGACGACGTCTCAAATATGACAGGTCGGCCAATACTTTTACCTGTATGAAACTCAGTACGTAGCGCGTGCTTTACTGGCTGTATAGATTTTCCTGAAACTAATGTGGGGTCGATTATAGTCGAAAAGAACCTATGGGTCTGCCAGAGTCAGACGTGGATACCCCAAGGGATACCCACCTGTTTGTGTGATCCCACGGCTCCCTGCTCTCCCTGCCCCTCCCCCCGCCACCCACACCGCCCCGCCGCGCCCCGCGCCCCGCCCCGCCCCGCCCCGCTCTGCCACCCGCGCCGGCCGGACCCGGGATATTGAATCGGCGCCAGGGCGGTCTATTTCCACGTAGCGTCGCCAACCTTGGTACACATTATGAAATGTTCCCTACCCGGCCCGAGCCGGCCCGGCCTGCGTCCGCCCCGCCGCGCCGCGCCCCGGCCCTGGTAACTGCCAGGTAACTGGCGCACACAACGGGCGGCGGTGTAACTGGTGTAACTGCCTACGGTAACTGCCAGGCCAGAGCACGATACAGATACACCCGGCCTGGTCTCCACAACGAAACCCGCGTGCCCCCCCGCTATGAATCGCATTTTGCGTCGCGGATGTAGCTTTGAAGACCGCGGTGTACACTGCGGTACACTGTCGTGCTGTACGCCCCCCCCCCTTTTTTTTTAATTTTTTTTTTTTAAATTCTGCGGAGGGCTTATAGTCTGATGCACCTTGTTTGCCGTTTTACTGAATGAGCGACCCGTGCGTGACTCGGGCGGCTCAGTCAGTGCCACCCAGAAGGCCAAGGAGAGGAGGGGCGAGGTGAAGCTAAGCGGCCGTGAGCCGAGCGGTTTGTGGCCGGGCCCGGCTGGGTCGCGGCCGAGAAACTGAATCTACTAGCAGACGAGACGAACCCTCTGTGCCGCCCGCCCGCCCCACCCGCCCCGCCCCGCCCCGCCCCCTGCCCTGCCTTGCCCCGGCCCGTCAGGCTCGACTTGGAGGGTAAACAAAAGCCCAGCAGCGGCGATGGAAGACGTCGTCAGGGGCGCGGTGCTAATTTCTGACGGCTTACCCCGCGCCTTCCTTCTCTCTCTCTCTCTCCACCAGAAAAGCGTGTTGTTTATTTCAAACATGTATTAGTGGACTTTTTCCCTGAAACAAACTCGCAGGGCGTTGCGTACTTTGCGCGGTATACCGCGTGGTGTGGCTTGTCGCCTGTGCTCTGTGCAGACCGCCCTTGCACACCAGTTCGCCAACGCACATCCGCCAGGGCGGCCTGGCCTACTCCTGCCGTGTGGGTACCGCGCGCGTGGGCTGGGCTTCTGCCTGCACGCCGTGCGAGGTACTCCGTTGCGAATGCGATACGCTGGCAAGGTTGAGCCGGTCCGGTAGAGCGGTATTTAAGAAAGAAAAAATGCGCGGTATTTATATATACGTATTGATTCGTTTTGGCGCGACTGCGCTGTAGATGGAAGGTTCTTGCCCCTAGCGCGTAAAATTGTTATGCAGTGTACCTGTTGCACGACGACACGTGTACTAACCGCGAATCGAGGGGGAATTCACATCGGTAAATCTTGTACAGACTACTCGGTATTACACGGTATTACACCTGTATTAGACCTGTATTACTCACAAGATTTAATCACTTTAGAGCATATTCTCGTGTTTTTCGGTATTGCATTACGTGTATTACGGCGTAATTCATGGATCAGGTGTACAGTGTATTACGGAAGTGAATTCCCCCTCGCCGCGAGTGCAACCAGGCAGATAATCGTCTGAAAATCTCCATGTCCGCTTAAGCACCAAACACGAAATAGTTAAGTAGAATATATGTGTGACGTTTCTCTCCCGGAAAGAGGAGGACTAGGTTTCATTAAATGTCTCTTTTCTTTTCTCTTTTATTTGTGAGATCACAGCCAGCAACAAAGACATGGCACAGTGACCTAACCTTCCTGTCGTGCTTGAGAGCTAATCGCTGTGGATACTGCAAGCCTTGACCGTGCACGTGTTTGTTGTGTCTATGTTTGTGCGCATGCACGCTTGAGTGCTCCGCCGGGCCGGAGTCACAAGGGGACGCACTGTCCCCTCGACAACCTGCTAACGACTCGCTGCAAAGTCACTGAAATAAGGAGGGGAAAAAACAACGGAGGGAGTGAGGGATGGGACGGGGGTGAGTGAGGCAACGAGGGGGCGAAAATGAATAGCCTGAGATAATCCCTCGGCCGTGACCATGAAACGGCGTTTGGCTTTGCTCCCTGTTCCGCTGTACTTCCTTTTCCACTTTTGCTTTGCCCTAGGCAGGCACTAGTCACAAACTGAATGGCCCAAACATGTAGTTTTCTTGACTATAGTTGAAAAACTACCGCTCTTCTGGGTTGAAACTTCCGAAAGACAAAAATCTCTTCACTTTTCTTTTATTTTTTGAAATCATATTAAAAGTAGAAACTGCCAAAAGAAAGGGAATAAAACCATTGACTCATTAATAGGGGCAAGGCAATTTCAAGCGTGTTCTTATCGCCCGAGGCAGGGCGAGGCGACGGCGCCTGCGGTGGCGTGGCGTGGCGTGGCGTGGCGTGGCGTGGCGTGGCCGCGCGGGCCGATGGCCGTGCTGCGCTGTGCTCAGGGCGTGCGTGAGGCCCTGGCTATTTCTGCCTGGTAATGAAGCGCCGGGCTAGAGCGCCCCGCCCCGCCCCGCCCCGCCCCGCCCCGCCCCGCCCCGCCCCGCCCCACCCCACCCCGCCCCGCCACGCCCGCCCACGCCCGCTTGCCCTCCCGTCCCGTTAACACCCCTTTGGCAGGGCCGGCCGGCCGGTCGTCGCGGTGCGGCGCGGTGCAGAGTTATTGTCGAAGGGAGAATGAACCTTTTGCCCGGTTTGTCTTACACTTTGGCACCCGATGAGTCACCGCGCGACCGTCTTCGGTTGTGTCAGCGTGACGCCGCGCCGCCCTGTCTCGAGATTTTTATGTACGCGTTTAAAAAAACAATTGCTCGTTCGCCTCGTTGTGTTTGATGAGGTATACGACGTGTCAGTGTATGAGACCATGTCTGCTCGTCGCGGGGCGGACGTGTCGTAGTGTAGGAGCACTGCCGCATTTTAGCTGAGGATAATTTATAAAACATATGAAACTCGTAAGAGGCACGCTTTTAAAATCGTGCCCACAGCCTGCTTGAGAAAATATAATGGAACAGCCGTACGGTCTGCCGCATTCATTCTTGCCGCTGTGACGCCACTTGCATGGTGGCGCACACAAGTGCCGGCCCAGCCCTTCCGCCGGAAGCTGCACCGAGAGAGCCGCGGAGGGAGCGAGAGAGCGGGACTGTAAGAGCGGGACGGAGAGAGGAGGGGAGGGGCGGAGCAGGCTGGTGATGTATTTGCCGCTAGAGACGACCCGCGCCCCGCGCCACGCCGCGCTGGGCGGGCGCAGGCGCTCCCCTTGGCATATATATATACAAAAAGAACAACAACATATCCCGATTAGTTGGTCGCACACGCAAGCGAAACGGCCCTCTGGCTTGTTTTATGCTTTACGGCCGTCATCCGTCTGTTTTATACATTTTATTTTTTTTTAAAGTGAGAAACGAAGGAGCGTTTACTGCCACTGTCGCACTTGATTTGGATGCAAATGAGGATTCGTGTCTCTCCTTTGCGGACCGCCTCGGACCGCCCCGCCCCCCGCCTCTGCCGCTGTCTTCACCTCTACCGCTGCAACCGTACTATGAATAGCACCCCTGGGTGCGCGCGCGCGCGCGTGTGTGTGTGTGTGAGCACAATGTGCGGTGCGTTGGATCGCCGTTGACAAACACGCCCTTACTGTGCGCGTGGAGGAAGATCCCTTTACTCTCCCCGCCCCGCCGACTAATCGCCTGTCGGTGGATTTGGTCTCTTCGTCAGCACCGCGGCCTCTCCTCTCGGTACAGTGCAATCAGCAGTCAGCTGTAGCTCGCGCGCGCAGGCGCAGCAGACGGTATCGCGCGTTCGTTCGTTATCTGCTCGTCGGGAGGCCGCGGGCGCCTGCAGATGCCGGGGTAGGCAGACCCGCACCACACGCGCGTCCGACGGGCGTGCCTACCTCCCAGGCGCTACGCTTGATAGCGCAATGCCGGCGAAGTGGACGAATGCCCGTCGCACTCCTATGTGTACCGGGTGCTTCTCTGAATGCGTAACAGTGTAACAGTGTTGCGGGATTGCATACTCTCCAGGCCATGGCGCCTTACGGGCGAACGGGGTAGGCAAACCCGCAACACTGTTACGCATTCAAAGAAACACCCGGTACAGACTGGCCTTTTTTTTGTCCGTTACAAACAAATGGGTAAGCTGGACATAGACGGGGGTCAGCAGGGCAGTGCCGTGCAATGCTTGCAATGCCGCTGTCCGCGCGCGCCAGGTGGTGTCCGTCCTGTCCGGCCCGTCGCAGTGCGATGCCCAGCAGCCACCGCCGCGCCGCCGTGAGCCGTGACCTTGACCAAGTGCGCTGATGCGTGGCGCGGCGTGGCGTGGCGTGGCGTGGCGTGGCGTGGCGGGGGCGCGGCGGGCAGAGCTCCGCGCGGATAGCGGCCTAATATGGCCGGCAGGCAAATGGTTTGACGTGCCCTGCCCTCGGCTCGGCTCGGCTCAGCCTGGAGGGATTTACTGCACTCCTTCCACGTCCCTCTCCCTCGTGCCCTACTCTCTCTCTCTCTCTCTCTCTCTCTCTCTCTCTCTCTCTCTCTCTCTCTCTCTCTCTCTCTCTCTCTCTCTCTCTCTCTCTCTCTCTCTCTCTCTCTCTGTCTGTCTCTCTGTCTCTCTCCGGCTCGCTCCTCGTCACTCTGGCTGCTGCTCGCGTCTCCCTCTTCCCCCCATGCAGTCCGTGCGGCTGGTTTGTGTCACTTTGCCGTCAGTTATTTTTACGGCGCCGCGTCACCGCCGTTGTCTCAACAGCCGGCCGGCCTGGCGCGGGGGGGGAGGGGGGGGCTGGCTAAGGCAGGGCGTCGCGTTTGTTCGGGAAAGGAAGAAGAGGCGAAACCGCCGCGCGAGCGAGAAACAGGACTTCCCGGTCGTCGCGTCGCGAGTCCCACTCCCGATCCCGCTCTCTTTCCTTTCTCCCGGACCGCTGCTTTAACCTAACCGCCCTATGACTTGCGGCCGGAGGTCCTGCCTGACTGTTGCTTGTAGACGGCGACCTGTTGCCCTGGACCCCTGGATGAGCCCAGTGCGCGGGACTATTAGCCATGTGGCCGGCGCCAAGGCGGTGCGGGTCTGGGATTAGAGGGGAGGGGGCGGTGATCACGCGGTGAGGCCGCAGTGTTGTCGCGGGTGACGTCGCCGTGCACCGCGTGTCCCCGCGGTGCGTGACGCCGCGCCACGCCGCGCCACGCCGCGCCATGGTTGACCGACCGCTCCGCTGGGCGCGGGGCCAGGCCAGCGGGCGCCCCCGGGGCGGGGCGGGGCGGGGCGGGGCGGCTGGGCCGCGGGGTCTCCTCTCCTCTCCGCGGACAAACAGAGTGCTCCGTCTCTGTCACTCCCGTGGAGGCCGCGTCGGCTTCGGACACGCCCATCCCTGCCAATGACTAAAGCCCCTGTGAGGGCGAGGCGGGGGCGGGGCGGGCGGGGCGGGGCGGGCGGGGTGACCTGGGCGAGGCACAGCGGCCGCCCAGGGCCCGGCCGGGCCGAGCTAAACGTGACATCATTGTCAATAAGATGGTAAAAGCAGTTTGATTTTAGCAGTACCAAAAAATAGTAAATTAGAAACAAAAACGGATTTTTCGCAGCGCCTAGATTTGATTTCGCACTGATTCCCGCTCGGGCCGAGACGGGCAGCGCTAAAGAACGAGGATTACCGCGTGGCACAAAGCAATCTATTTTTGCTGGCAAACGCCTTCCACGCTCCGCCACGCGGGGCGGGGCGGGGCAGCGGGGGCTGGGGGTCACACACATGACGCCTGCGGGGGCGCCGGGGCGGGCCGGGCCGGGCCCCGCGGGGGGATAAGAATCTGAAAGCGCCAGGCTAGCAGCCCTGGCCGGCCAGGTAGCGGAGCGGAGAGCACCCAGTGAAAAGGTCAGATCACTCTACGGGCTGTCGCGAGGCCTGTGAGATGGAGTTGGAAGTCAATGCAGTTGGTGACAGGTCTCTCTCTCTCTCTCTCTCTCTCTCTCTCTCTCTCTCTCTCTCTCTCTCTCTCTCTCTCTCTCGCTCGCTCTCTCTCTCTCTCTCTCTCTCTCTCTCTCTCTCTCTCTCTCTCTCCCTCTCTCTCTCTCTCTCTCCTTTATCCTTTGCCGGCGTCTTGTCACCCTCGAGTCGCACTTCTCCGTCGCTCCCCAGCGCCCCTGCCGATCGAAGGGTAGGCCACCCCGCGCGACTTGAATGCACGGCGGGTCTGCCTACCTCGCACGGCGCTCGCCTGGAGAAGGAGCGCAGCAAGCGCCGCGACCCGCCGCGCCCGCGCCGGCATCAGGGGGCTGCTGCTGAGTGTCAGTCCCCGCCCCACCCCGCCTCGCCCCGCCCCGCCCCGCCCCGCCCCGCCCAGCTCCTTGAGATTGTGATGCAGTGATTCAGCTCCTTCCTGTGCCGTGCAGCAGGGCCCCCGTGCCGCGCGCGCGCCCGCACCCACCACAGGGGAAAACGAGGGGCTATTTACGAGTCCTAGCGCGCATTTCCAACATTTCTGGCCGGCGTCGCCTCGGAACAAGTCAAGGAGTACTGCACAGCTGTATTTTTTGTTGCCGTTTCAAGTGCTTTGTGAATTAGTGAACCGAGTTAGCAACGGTTTATGCCACCTGGTGTCTTATATTACGCCCGGTACACGCTTTTCTGGAAGTGATAAAAAAAAACACATCGAATTTAAAAAGGAAAACTAATGAGAAGAGTGAAAAATAATTTTGAACAATTTTATTTATTCCGGAATATAAGATGCATTTACTCAACCCCTGAGGCTCTTGTGGAGCTGCTGTTTGGCAAGGGCAACAGCCTTGTCGAAGTAGATACCAGCCTGCTTCTTGAGGGCGTCTCGGATCCTGGGCGCTTTCTGCTGCCACTGCGCGCCGAACTTCTTCTCGGCCGCCTTAATTTGTGGCACAACCTTCTCCTTCCACGCATTCTACAATTGAAATACAGAGAAATTTCCATCGACGTCGCACTATCTTGTACCGATCACAAAGCTTACAGTACACTACATAAGCGAATGTTCCAAAATTTAGAATGTCGCGGATAAAACTGATTTTTATTATCCAACACGATACTCTAAACTTAGGACAGTTATACAGTGAATAATTACCTGAAGCTTGACCTTCTCGTTGTGGCCCCAATGCTTCAGTTGGACCTTCTTCTGATGCGCCCACTGCCTCACATGGTGGCCGTGCTTGGGCGAGCTAGGGGGAGCGCTGGCCGACGCAGTCTGACAGGAAAAGTACGTAGAAAACACAGAGCAACACTCTACTACACCAGCACACAGTGGAAACTGAACTCACCACGACGACAGCGAAAAGGGCGAGGAGGGCAAGGCTGAGACGGGCCATCTTGGGTTGCATGCGAAGATGCTTGATGGACACAGAGAAGTTAGGGGAGTTTTATACTGCTGTGCTCGTGACACATGAACGATCCACGCCTTCACGACTGTGCTCAGTCGTGCGTACGAACGCAACTTATCATGAGGCGTGGAGCTAATTAAGGTAACGTCGTAAGGTTGCACTGTTCTTCCAGGAAGTGACGTCTCATTCGTTAGAAAGTGAAACATATGACGTTCGTTGGAGTATTGTGCCACGTTCACCCTGACTGTATTTGTATGTTTTTGTGCAAACGTTCGTGCAAAGTTAAACCTACATATCTTTTCACACAAATTTATGCGAAAAACTGCATGAATTTGTTCAAATGTATGTACAAAATGGTTCAAATCACCGCACAAATTTGTGTGAAAAATTTGATTGTTTAACTTTTTACAAATAAAAGATACAAATACAGTTAGTGTGTTCGTTTGAGTATTGGGTCCCGTTCGTTCGAGTAATGGGTCACATCCGCTTTTACATGAATTCGGTCAAGCTTGGGGCCATTAAGTCTCGATTCACATTCAAACGAATGTGATGACATGTGAGACCGCAAATAACAATCACACTTTTGATTCGCAGCTTTCAGTTCGTAGGCATTTAAATCTCAATCTCAATCCAGATCGGAATGGAAAGCAGATAATACATTTTGTTGCTATATTTTTACGTTTACGACGGTTTGCTATTTAAAATGTCATTATATCTAGGGTGTCTAAGCTGGATGGTGGCTGGGGCAATAAAAATTAAAATAGGTAAAGTTTTCTTAAATTTAAAGCTAATGGGGGGCGGGGGACGGGTCACTGGGTCCAAAGGTCCGAGCGAGCATTGTTGTTCGGCCGTTGTGACAGCGGTAGCGGCTACTGCAGGGCATTGTCGGGGCACGCACGCGAGCGACGGACGACACAATCCCTCCTGTACATTTTTCTGCCACACTCGCCACTCGTTATGAGAGTACAAGCTAGCTGATACATTATCTTACGTTTAGTAATTTTCATTTAAGTTAAAGCTAACTAAAATGTATCATCTGCTAAAACCCGTAAAACCCCTTAAAATCTAACTGCTAATAAATTTCTGGGTTTGCGATACCTGCTTTCAAGGGCCACGGAGGGGATCCCCGTAGATTGAAAGTTGGCGCCAGTTCGGCACAGCATCCCGTCGCCATGGTGACGGCTGTTTGAGGATACCCCGCGCCCTCGTGTCCGCGGCGGCGGGTATGTCGGCCTTGCGGCCCTGGCGCAGCGCAGCTCGGACCGTCGCGTCGCGGAGTCTCTCTGTCGGCCGGCGCTGCCCCGCGCTGCCCCGCGCCGCGGACATACCTCGCGACTCTCAGTCAGAGCGCCGCGCCGCGCCGCAGCGGCAACAGGTCAGCCGCACCCATCACGAGGTGCCGAGTGCCGGGCCGGCGTCGCTTACTGCCGCTGCAGCTCAGTGCCTGTCAGTGCCCCGTCAGGTTTACTATCGCAGCGAAACCATTCCTTAAATTTCGAGGGGCAAACAATTCTGAAATTTTTGTACGCCTCGTATTTCAGCAAAATTTAGGAGGAAAAATTCAGGAATATTCCGAGAAATTTGGAAAAAAATTCAGGAAGAATCAAATTGAAAAAAAAATAATAACCATTCAAAAAAATCCAGGAAAAATTTGTTGGTTTTCCCAAAACAAAAACTTGGTTTTCCCTCGTTGAATTTCCATTGCGCACGTGTCGCTGTGAACTTGTTTTACACTGCACTGCACCACGCTCTTGTGCGGGTTACGCAAGTGCAAAGGCTGACCGCGCAGAGTCACTGTGTGGGGCCTCGCTGGGCCTCGCTGGGCCTCGCTGGTCAGCTGATTGGTAATCAGGGCCGCTACTCGTATCATGGGTGCAGCTCATCGCTATGCGAGCTGGGTACCGCAGGCTGATTGCGCACCACTCACTCTCTCCCCCTCTCTCTCCCTCTCCCTCCCTCTCTCTCCCTCTCCCTCCCGTCCTCGACGTGTGCTCTGCGCCACCCCCGCCCTTTCTGCTTGGGCTCTCGCAAAGGCATTTCCGGGTGGTCACGCGCGGCGTTCGAAAATTGATGACGTTGAAAAAAAAAAAAGCATTGACCTTCGTGTCGGCGCCGTCGCGTCGCAGGGATGGTGGGCGATCCGCACAGCTGGCGCGGAGCGGCGCGCGCATCTGGCGCGCTCTGGAGGCGCCCTGCCGGAGCCCGGAGCCGGAGCCGGAGCCGGAGCCGGAGCCGAACGCGCTACGGCCGTATGCAGACGCGTGGGCCTGCTCCCGGCCCGGAGGATGAGGCGCCCTGCTCCGCTCCGCTCTGCGCTGCGCTGCGCGCCTGACGAACATCTCGAAATGAAAACAAACCTGACGTTTCCCTGCGTCGCCATTTCAGGCGATGCGCAAGGATTTTCTGACGCCCGGACTTGTTCGACTCTCCAAGGCTTTGCCCCAAACTCGCGCGCGCATCCCACCTGAGGTCATAGATTGCGTCGGGTGTCTCCACCAGGATGTTCGTCCGTCTGTCCGTCCGTTCTTCTACGGCCAATAAAAGGGACGTGAGGCCACCCAGACGCGCCAACGGCCTGAATAACGATACAATTTCCGTCACGAAATACCTTTAACCTCCCCCCCGCTCGCTTCTCGCCCCCTCTCTTTCGCTCGTTCTCTCCTTCTCTCCCCTCTCTCCCCTCTCTCCCCTCTCTCCCTGCAGCCCATCGCACTCCCTCATTCGCCTCATCTGCCTTATTCGCGCTTCGATGAATAGATTAAGCTTTTTTCTTTCACAAAAAAAAAGGACGGTTTAGTGCGTTCTCCGCATCGGATAAACTTGAGCGTACAAAGTAAGACGTCTTGGCGCCGCCTTATCGACGGTTTCTTTTGCTTCTTGTGCCTGCTGACCCACGCAACACCCCCCCCCCCCCTCCACACTGGTCTCGCTCCAGTTGATTTAATATCGCGTAATTAGAATGCTCGGCCAGGCTGTGTGTGTGTGTGTGTGTGTGTGTGTGTCCGCACGCCTTGATTGTATCGCCACAAAGTGGGACGCAGTGGTGCGGCCGGCCTGGCGGCTGGCGGCAGTCGCAAACCTGCGTCACAACGAGGAGAAATAAATATCATAGAGGACCCGCCACACCCCGCGCCCCGCGCCCGCTGCCGAATATCCGACCCATCTCTTCGCGATATCATTGTTGTATATTTTTATTTCAAGTAGATTTTCTTGGTACAATCTGTTTGCCGAATATGGCGCCCGATGATTCGCCCCGGGTGCGGGCCGTACGGGCGCGGGCCGAGCAGTGATAGCTCGTGCAGCAATCAGCACGTAGCGCCCCGCCCCACCCCGCCCCGCCCCGCCCAGCCCCGCCCCGCCCCGCCACGCCCCGCCCCGCCCCGCCCCGCCGCGTCCAGAGCGCGGGGCACGTGCGCCCCGCCCCCGTGCACCGGGGTGGGGTGCATCCCCCAACGACACCGCGCAGCGCACATCCTGAGTGGAGAAACTATTTCGAGCAGTGTACCTACTCCACCACACGTGAGACAAATGATAATTGCCGCCCATGTGGCTGACTGCGAGCAGGCCGCGGCCAGGCCCGCCTCAGCCCGCCTCAGCCCGCCTCAGCCCGCCTCAGCCCGCCCCGCGCGAGCGCTGTTTCAGCGTTTGGTGGTTTTACAATGGCGTGGCCGCTGCGTCGGCCCGGGTCGAGCGCGCGCTGAGCCCCCGCCCGACCTGGCCCGCCCCGCCCCGCCCCGCCCCGCCCCGCCCCGCCCCGCCCCGCCCCGCCCCGCCCGGCTCCAGGCAGGCACAAGCACGGCCCGCCCTCGTCCCAGGTTGGCTATTCAGGTCGCTGAAGTCATCGCCTTCGCGACGGCGTGCCGCGGGGAAACGACACACTGTGTGGAAAAGATATTTTATATAAGAAAGTTTTTTATATTTTATGGTATATTCGGAGAGCGACCGAAAGAGGGAACGAATACATTGGCGATGTTAATTATCAGAGATTTCTCTTCTTTATTATTCGCACTAACTCGTAGTGGTATGTGGGGGCGCGGCAATGCACACTGAGAGACAGACCTCCCCCCCCCCCCCTCCCCCCGCGTCGTGCCAAATAAGATGACGCATCCGCGTTATTCAGACTCATGCTATCGTTCGAGAGTGGTTAAGATTGGGAACGCGGCAGACACACGAATGTACGGCCGCACCGCTCCGCGCATTGCCTGTGCCTCGATTTTATTTTAAAATTTGGTGTGATTGCGCCGACCTTGTTTCAGTCCTTCTCTACGACATTGTTCTGGTCGAGTGGGGCCTAGCGCGGCCCGGCGCGCCGCCAGCTGTTCTGCCGGCCGGGCCGGCCCCGGCTCTCCCTCTCCCTTTCACCTGCTCTATGCCCCTTCGCCATTGTTATTTTTGTTTCGAAATGACAGACAAGGCGTCAACGTGTTCATCTGGGCCGCCTTCGGCTGCCAATGCAATCAGGGCGCGGCTCGTCGCCTGGGGACGCCCGATGGAACGCCCCGCCCCGCCCCGCCCGCAGGGAGGCGTTCACAGTGTCGCGGCCCGCACCGGCAGGCAAAGTAGACGGCCGAGAGTCGAGGGAGAGGCTCGGGGGTCCGAAAGTTGCAAAAGTGGGACTAGCCGGCTTATTTTGTCTGATTTTTTTTTTTTTTTGGGTGGGGGGGGGGGGCTGTGGCTGTCATGCCCGAAAGAGGACAATAAATGTTTTATTAGCACCTGTTTACGGGAAGGCGTGGCTATGTTTCACGACGAGCGGAGCAGTATAAGTTACTTTCCTAAATTCGTTTTCGTCCCCCGCTGTGGGGAAAACGCCCATAACGTATAACCAAACAAAATATATTCCTGCCTTCTATGGGGCAGCCTGTAGGGTTCCAAGGAAGAGGGCGCGCGACCACTTGCAGCGGGTGCACTCAGGGCGCGCGGGCCACGCCCCGCCCCGCCTCAGCACGCCTCACCGCTCCCCGGCCCACCCCCGCCCCGCCCCACCACTCTGGCCCCGGGCTAGCCCGCCCCGCCCCGCCCCGCCCCGGGCCGCGTGGTGGACTTGGCGTGCCTCGCCTCGACCAGTGCCTCTAGCTAGCCGTCCCGCGCCGGCCGTGGCCCCGCCCCGCCGTGCCCAGCCCGACCCCGCCGCGTGCGCCCGCGTGTAGCGCGTGTCCGGCCGCAGAGCCCCGCGCACGCCCCGCGCACGCCCCGCGCACGCCCCGCGCACGCCCCGCGCACGCCCCGCGCACGCGTGGCGCCCTCCTCCGCGTGCCCCACTCCGCCGCACGACCGGGCCGGGCCGCGAGCATGGTCCGCTAACGAGTGAGTCAACGCTTTACCGCCCGCCTTATTTACTGCCTGAGCCGCGCAGATCTGGTCCGGGAGCGCTGTAGGCTGAACTACACTCCCTCCCCCCTCCCTCCTCGCTCACTCTCCCACGTCACGCCCGTGACCGCCACGAGTTCGACAACCGCGACTCTGGGGGCTTTAGTGTGCGGCCGTGGAGGTGTGCGTAGGCGCGCGAGACTCTGTGTGTGCGAGGCACCTGATGATCAGCGGCTTATACGCCCTGCATCAAGTCATCGCGGTCGGATTCTCTATTATTTCCAATCGAATACCTGCTTAGCCCGACGTCTCCGACAGAATTTTTTTTTTCTAAAGACTCCAGTCTCACCGATTATGCCAGGTGACTGGCTTAATCCGCCGCCGCCCCCAACTTATCTTCTGGAAGGCCCATTATTGGGGGGTCCCAACAGCTAAGGCGTCCGCCTCGTGTGACGCCCACAGTACGCTACGCCGCCCCGCCCCGCCCGCCCCGCCCCGCCCCGCCCCGCCCCGCCCCGCCCCGCCCCGCCCCGCCCCGCCCCGCCCCGCTCCGGACGTCCGCCAAAACGCCCAAGCCGCGTCGCGGCCGGCATTTTTTATTGCGCTTCTCGTTGAATCGAGTTTCGCTGGCGGCCCGCCACGCCGCGCCTGGCCACGCCACGCCACGCCGCGCCGCGCTACCCACCTGGATTTCCAATTTCCCCGGCCCCCTGCCCCGGTGGGTGTAGGACCGAAGTATGTCGAAAAAGATGAGGCGTGCATTACTAGTAATTACTAGTAATTAATGGCTATTTACATTTAAAATTAAAAAAGTAACATTTGACAAAAATGCGTAGGCCACGTGCTAGAAGATTTAAAGACCAAAGGAAACAAAACTTGACAAAACAAAACAAAATGATAGAAGTCGATAAATCTCACGAAATCGATCCTTTTTTTTTTTTTTTTGGTCGCGACTGTGCCGGAGGTCCTTTACGAGTGTCCTGGACACGGAAGTGGTGGTGTCGGCGCCGCGCCTCTCGACTTCGCCGGCTGTCGGCCGATGTTCTCAGGAGTCACACTTTTTATCGAGGCGTTGACTTTTGGCGAGAGAGGCTCCGCGGCCCGTAAAGTGTCTGCCGCCGGGACACAATGTTGCACCGCGGCGCGGGGCCCGGGGCCGGGGTGGGGCCGCCAGGGCGGACGGGCATAACGCCTGACATCGCCTCGATGTCGTTTGGCTCGCCGGAGGACAGTGGTGTATTTGATGGTGTGCCAGTGCACAGGGTGCGGCGCGGTGCGGCGTGGCGCTGGGGCTCTGCACACCGCGCGCCCCACGCGCGTGCGCAACGCAACTTCTTTCGATCAATCTATAGAGATACTCCGCTTGAAAACCGAGTGTCTTTTCCTATACTGGCGACAGTGGCGGTTTTAAGGGGGGGGGGGGGCGATCGTCCCTAGTACCTCCCCTCTCCCCCGTCAGTCCTTCATGGCCACCTGAAAGATAGCAGGCAATTTGAGGTGCAAAACCCCTGTATGTAGGCAACGCACAGCTCATCGCCCTTCACGTCATCGGGACTTGAAACCGCCCCTGACTGGCGAGGTTAGCAGAAGTGATATGACCCTTTCATCGTTTGTGACCGCGTAGGCGCCCCCGCCCGGCCCGGCCCGGCCCGGCTCGGCGAGAGGTTCTTGCGATATCGTTAAAGCGATACGATGTCCCGCCGTGCCGGCCGTCCAGTGCGGGCGGTGCGCGGGGCGGGGCGTTATCACCGGCCTCGCCTCGTACGGCCGCTCGTTGTCTGGCCGAGTACCGCGCGAGGAGGTGTTGGCGTAGTCCCTCGCGGACGAGGTTGGCGACCCTGACACGGCCGCTGCACCGCGTGAGGTGAGGTGAGGTGAGGAGGTGAGGTGAGTCGTGAGTCTCTCTAGAGGTGAGGTGAGGTGAGGAGGGCGTCGAGGAAACGGCACCTCCTTTGCACCTCGTTCTGTCGCTATCTGACGATTTCTTCCCGCCCGGTGGTGCTCGGCTCGGCTCGGCTAATGAAGAGGGCCGTGGGGACTCTCCTCTCCTCTCCTCTCGGTGCGGTTCAGTAGTGTTGGTCGCTGGTCCAGTGCGGGCCGTGCTGCTGCAGCGCTGCCAACTGCATTCCGACGGCCTTATAAGGCACCTCGTCGTGTGGAGATGGAGGGAGACGGAGAGCTAAGGCGCCACGCGGTTGGCCAGCCTGCACGGCGCACCGACTCGTCGCTGTAACCGGAGCAGTTTATTGGGACGGGTGGCAGTCGGAGTAGCCGAGACCGGACAAACTCAGTCTCGTCAGCGTCGAAAAATAAAGAGCGAGAAAGGGGTTCAGGCGTAGTAGTACAAAATGTTGCTGCCGGTTTGCGTGTGACGAGTTCCCTCTCCCTTCCCTTCCCTTCCCTTCCCTTCCCTTCCCTTCCCTTCCCTTCCCTTCCCTTCCCTTCCCTTCCCTTCCCTTCCCTTCCCTTCCCCTCCCCTCCCGCCCAACTCAACAAGACCCACCCCTGACGCAACCACCACGTGTGACTCACCCTGACCGCACCCTGCCCTGGAATCGATACCTCCGTCTGCGGACTCGCCACGCCCTGGAGAAGGAAGGGGAGGGTTGCGCTATCTACGAATGAGGGCTACATAGTCACAATTTTCTTCAAAACATACCTAGTGGCATTTATTTTCTAATCCGGCATTAATCTTTTTTATTCTGTTCGTAATGGCGGCTTCATGGCGGTGATCAGTCTTCAAATGCAATTTTGACTATCTTAGGGTTTGTTTACCAATAATGCGCGTGTCCTAACTTTATTTTCTCTCTCTTTTTTCAGGTAAGTACCTCCCGTGGTGTAATTGGGCTTGTCCGGCGCCTACATGTGGTCCAACGCACCGTGAGGTATGTAAAGTTATTCTACGGCTCTCCCGGCCCGGCTGCACCACCAATCCCAACCCGGCCGCCGCACCCCGCCGCAACCCGCCGCACCCCGCCCCGCCCCGCCCCGCGCGCGCCACTCCCGGGCGCGGGGGCGGCTGCATATGAGCGCGGGGCGGGGCGGGGAGTGGGCGCGAGGGAGCGGGGATCTGCGGCTGCGTTTGCAAGGAAGCGACCCGCCCCGCCCCGCCCCGCCATGCCCCGCCTCGCCCCGCCCCGCCCCGCCCCGTGCGGCCGCGGCAAGGCCCCCGTCCACGGGAACAGGCATTCCGCACGCCCCCCTTGCACGCTGGTGCCCGGGCCGGGCCAGGTGAAGCTGAGTCAACGGACAGGAATAGACGGGGGCCGCCCGCCCCGCCCCGCCCCGCCCCGCCCCGCCCCGCCCCGCCCCGGCGGCGTGGGGTGGCGGCCGGCAGCGTGGGGGCTGACCACTCCCCGCCCCTCTGTCTCCCCCCCCCTCTCCCCACTGGCTACCGTGTCTTAAAGTTGTGAATTTGCAGTGTGGAACGTTGAAGTGCTAGCTTTTGGGGTGCTGGAGAATATTCCAGTGGGGTTGGCTGCCCTGCAGGATAGGGCCTAAGCGAGCCGGGCCGACGCGCCGCCGCCGCTGTAACGCTGCGGGTTTGAAGTTGGCGCCGCGCGAGGCGGTGTGGGAGGCGCGGGCGCGGGGTGGGGCGGGAGCGGGGGGAGGAGGGGTGGGGCAGGGGGGCGTGAGAGCGAAGGGCCCCCGGCGGGGCCCTGCCCCGCGCCGCCCCGGCCCCGGCCAGGTCGGCGGGCGAGCGGGGGGCTCGGCAGGCCCCTCTGCGCCGCCTCGCGGCTCCGCGGTCACTTCCCGGCGCCCCTCGCTGCCCGGCGCGCACGGCAGCCAGGAGGTGGCCGCCCCACTGCGCCTGCGCCGCGCCCGCTCACCGCTCACCGCCGTGCCTCTCTCCCTCCGCCATGCCCCGCCCCGCCCCGCCCCGCCCCGCCCCGCCCCGCCCCGTCACCACGCCCCTCGCCGCCGCCGCTGCCTTTGCGCCCCGCGAGACAGCGCGCGGCCCCCACCACCACCCCGCGGCCGCGGCTCCGCGCATGCCCCGCGCCACCCCCCGCACCGCCCCGCCCCGCCACGCCCCGTCCTCCCAGCCCGGCTCAGCTGGGGCTTACCTCCTCGCCCGCGCGCCGCAAGTCCTTACAAGACACGGCCGTATATCCGTGAAATTTAATTTGTTAATCACCTTTGTGTCGAAACTTATGCATAGCTTTCCGCACGGCTTAAAATTTAATTATCTTCACTATGGAACGGCCTTAACTACGTTATCAAAAATCTATTGAAATTAAATTGTACTCTAAACATTATAGCGCGCCGGCGGATTTGCAGAGTACGAGATTGGCTGCGAGGGCCGGCCGGCCGGCCTTTGGTATCCCGCGCCCTGCTGCCCCATAAATAATATCTGAAAGGGTCCGACTCGTTCGGGAGCCCCTATGCAACTGCATGACAGATGGGCGCAGTAAAACGGTTGTGACTATTCGGGATGCGTTTCGTGCAACACACATTTTCATTTTTTTTACGACCATCTTACAAGCTGCCGCGCAGTGACAGTGGAGAGAGAGCCGCCCGCCTCGCTGCTGTGCGCCCTTTCTCTCTCGCTCCCGCTCTCAAAACCCTTTTCCTTCCCTCTCGCCTCCCTCTTGTGTGACGTGCAGGTGACATGATTTATTTCAGAAGTCAGAGGTGGTGGTAGCAGGGGCCTCTCCTCTCCTCTCCTCTCCTCTCCTCTCCTCTCCTCTCCTCTCCTCTCCTCTCTCCTCTCTCCTCTCCTCTCCTCTCCTCTCCTCTCCTCTCCTCTCCTCTCCTCTCCTCTCCTCTCCCTTCACTTCCGATCTGGCACAGGCCTGCCCTGCTCGGCCCTGCTCAGGGCCTGCTGCCGCTGCTGCCCGGGGCGCGGCAAGGCCGTGGGGCATCTCGAGTGCTGACGGAGTGCCCCGCCCCGCCGCAGTGACGTGCGTGCGTGAGAGAGAGAGAGAGAGGGAGAGAGAGGGACGACAGGCGGCCGAAGAGAGAGAGAGAGAGAGAGAGAGAGAGAGAGAGAGAGAGAGAGAGAGAGAGAGAGAGAGAGAGAGAGAGAGAGAGAGAGAGAGAGAGAGAGCGGCCAGAATTTGTCGGAACAATTTTTGGCTCGCTGTCGCTAATTAGCGATGCGCTGGCCTGGCGATGCCCGCCGTACTGTGCTGTCTGCCCGCGATGAGCCACTACGGGGTACTCTGCGAGGCGGGGTGGGGTGGGGCGGGGTGGGGTGGGGCGGGGTGGGGTGGGGCGGGGTGCGCGAGATGAGCTCCTCGTCACGGTGACCACGCAACATCCCCGCGGCCGTGCCCCCTTCCCGTCGCCCCGCCTTGTCCTCGCCTCGCGCCCCTACGGGTGCGGGGCGGGGCGGGGCGGGGCGGGGTCCGGCGGGGACCCCTCTCAGAGCGACGCGCTTCCGATCACGCACTGTTTGTGTCCGTGGCACTTCCGAATGGAGATGTGTGAGCCAGCTTCCGCTCTGCGGCACGGCACGGCGTGCTGGTCCTGGCCTGGCCTGGCCGCGCCCCGGCCTGCTGCTGGTGCTGGTGCTGCGGCCCCGCCCCGCCCCGCCCCGCCCCGCCCCGCCCCGGCCAGGCCGGTCCAAGGACCTCCAGGTATCCTTATTTGGGCTCGCATACAAATGTCTGAACGCTACTTAAGGACGCGGCGTGGCGCGGCTGGCCGACCGGGCTGCAGTCGCCGGTGCAAGGCCGGGCGGGGCGGGGCGGGGCGGGGCGGGGCGGGGTAGGGCGAGCACCTCGCGGAAGGAGCGTGCACCCGCTGCAGTGCGGGGCGGGGCGGGCGCGCTGCAGGACCCCCCGGCCCGGCCCGGCCCGGCTCTGCCCACGGCATGGCTGAGGTCCAGGTCCAGGACCCGCAATGGGGCGCTTTGATCTCTTTATCCCTTTCTCTCTCTCCCTCTCTCGCTCTCTCTCTCTCTCTCTCTCTCTCTCTCTCTCTCTCTCCCTCTCTCGCTCTCTCTCTCTCTCTCTCTCTCTCTTCGTCGTGTGCGATCCAGTGCGTAACGTTTACTTTGCATGACTATGGCCTGCCGTCTGGGTATAATGCAGAACCCGGCCGCCAACGCTGCTAGGGCTGTCCGATTTTCTTGCGGAAAACACCGAACGAACGAATAAATAAAATAAGTATTTCGGGGTATTTGTTTTTCATTAATGTTGATCATGCTTATAATCCCAGCAATCATGGTGATCATATGATGTTCTTAATTCTCGTGCCCTCCCTCCCTCCCTCCTCCTCCTCCTCCTCCTCCTCCTCCTCCTCCTCCTCCTCCTCCTCCTCCTCCTCCTCCTCCTCCTCGTCCTCGTCCTCGTCCTCCTCGTCCTCCTCGTCCTCCTCGTCCTCCTCGTCCTCCTCCTCGTCCTCCTCGTCCTCCTCCTCGTCCTCCTCGTCCTCCTCCTCCTAAAACGAGCGCGCCTGGTCTCCTTCATCAGTCATTTCATTTGGGGCAGTAGCAGCAGAGAGCAAATACACTTCTTGTTATTTTTTTTTTCATCTCCGCTCCGTCGCGTGCGACGCGAGATGACCGTGTCGTCTTTTGGAGGAGTGAATGAAAAACAGCACAGCGCTACGCGGTGCCTCCTCCTCCTCCTCGTGCCCACTCACTGGCTGGTCGGGCTGGGCCGGGCTGGGCCGGACCGGGCCGGGCGCGACGTCACTCCAGCAGGCCAGCAGGGACCAGCGCCCACACGTCCCCCTCCAGCCGGCACAGGCCCGCACTGCTCCGCGCCCCGAGCCGAGCCGAGCGGAGCCGCCAGTCAGTAGGCGCCTCTCTTCCGTGCCGCGCGGTGCGAATCGAATACCCGCGATCGAGAGCGGAAAAATCTCGCGTGCCCGCGTGAATGAATCGCGAGTGATCGAGTTATAGTGTTGGTGTGTGGTGTGCACACATGTGTCAGTGTGACCCGGCGTGACCACGGAGTTGCACTTAACAGCTGGAGCTGTTGTTCCCCCCGGGCCAGCGGCGAGTTTTGTTGTTGTCGTCGTCGTTTGTGACAGTGTAGTGACTTGAGCCATGCTTCGGTCACCGCAACTCGTCCGGAAGTTTGCGCCTCAGGGCAGCGTCAGCAGAGGTACGTGTCACAGCCCGCGCGCCCGCGCGCCCGCTGCCCGGCCGTGCAGTGTCGCCAAACCTGCAAAGCTGCAAAATTTTTATTGCATTAAAAAAATTCTCTCTGAATTCTACCGTACTACACGATAAAGTCATGCCGATATGCCGATATTCATGGAGTTCTAGAATCGACGAACCTCTGGTCAGTCTCTCACCTAAAGTTTCAATGATGGTCGGTATGAGCAGTGTAGATGATTGATAGTTGCGGAAGGTTCACCTATGGTCCTGTCGCTACAAGTATTCTTCCTCCTCTTGAAATGTTTCGAAAATAAGTTTCCTCTGCACTGCTGAGCCTCAGCCGCAGTTTGACATTGACCGTTCAATTATCCCTGTCCTGTCGCATTCTGCTGCGTCGCGACGCCCAGCCTGCGCCGCCGGGACGCCTCCTCCTCCTCCTCCTCCTCCTCCTCCTCCTCCTCCTCCTCCTCCTCCTCCTCCTCCTCCTCCTCCTCCTCCTCCTCGGCGCCCCCCGCCCCGCGCCTCTCGATGGTTTCGCGACGCCGCGCGCCGCCACGCCCCATCAAGTCTCTTTTATTGGTCACAACGAGCGGCCCTACAGGCTGAGGCGCCGCGGGGCGTGGCGGGGCGGGGCGGGGCAGGGCTTGGCGGGGCAGGGCGGGGTGGGGCGGGGCGGGGCGGGGCCGGGTGGTGCGCTGATGTGGGATGAGCTGCGCATGACTGCATGGTCCGGTACAGCCGTTTTGTGTATTTGCGCGCTGCAAATACCCGACCCTACCGATAAACGCCTGCGATAACTGGAAACGGCGCGGCGGCGGCAACCGATAAGGGGAGGGAGCGCTGCGAGCGCTGCGAGCGCTGCGGAGGCCGGGCGGAGCGGGCGGGCGGAGCGGGCCGGCGCGCCGTGGGGTAGGCCAGCCCGCACGGCAGGCGCGCCGGACGGGGTTGCCTATCCGCCTCATTGCAGGGGCTCTCCAGTGGCGATAATATTTTATCTCCGGCCCGGCCAAATCTTATTTTTTGAGCACATTAGTTTAGATTGGAATAAAAAAAGATCGAAATTCGTATGCGTGCCTTGTAATCCGAATTTCCCCACACCACGAGCGCGCGCGTGGTTCCGTTGTCCCCTTGCCCATGACTGGCCATCGGCACATCGCATCGCACCTTCCATTTCGAGCAGCGCCTTTATGACCGTGTGGCGGCTGGCGGGGCGGCACTCGACCTGCGCGCGTGAGGTGAGGCGAGGCACCCACCTTGAGGTGTCGTGGAGGTACCTGCTGGGGGTACCCGTGGGGCACCCGTGGGGAACCCGTGCACCGCACCGCGCGGGAGTTCTGCGAATGCCGCACGGCCATCTGGCGGCTGCGGCGGGGCGGGTGGGGCACTAGTGCTGCCGCCAGCTGCAGGTGGTGCGCGGGGCGTGGCGGGGCGGGGCCCGCTGCCGGGCTGGACTGGGCTCGGCGGGTGTCATAGTGAGCCCATGGGAATGCGCTGCGGCCAGCTACTCTGCGAGGCGTGTTGACGCTGCAGCGTTCGGAGAGAGAGAGAGAGAGAGAGAGAGAGAGAGAGAGAGAGAGAGAGAGAGAGAGAGAGAGAGAGAGAGAGAGACGTGGCGACGGCCGGCGACGGCCAGCGACGGGGACTGACGCCGTGCGTGGACGCGACGGACCTAACCCCAACCAGTCCGAGTGCGGACAAGTACCCGTAAGGTACGGTCTGCACTGCCGCCTCCTCCGCGCTCCGCCAGCGCCGCGCTACAAGGAGAAGGCCCTCGGCGTGGCGTCCGCCAGAGAGCTTTTATTTTGGGCGTTTATTTATCGACTCGGTAGAGACCAGCGGCTCTCGCCATGTCGGACGACGAGCACGGCTACGCGACCGTGTGCGCGTCCCCGGACATCGCCTCCCTGGGTGAGTAGCGCCCGATAGGTCTCCAGCTCACGCCTCCGCGTCCCGGCGAAACGTGTGTGGTTTTTGTGCCTGTCGGGATTCCGACGCACCCAGAAAAATCCTTTCTTCGAACAAGAAAATTGTTCTCGGGTTTGCCTAAGAGCATTTTTTTACTTGGATCAAGGTGACTTTATACTTGTTCCAAGATCGTTTTAGCATTGGATTAGGTGCCTCAAGTTTAATGTCATTATTGTAAGATTAATTTTGCCTTAATCCAAGTAAAAAATGTTCTTAGGCAAACTCAAGTACAAAATGAACTTGGAACAAGATAGGATTTTTCTGGGTGCGTCGGGCTCAGCGTGATGTTCTAGGGTGCTAGTTCGAGATAGACCCGTCCTCACTGTTAGACAGGCCGGTCGTTCGTATGCCTCTCTCGTTACTAGAGTAACAAGGCACTACGGTGTGGATTTGTTTTACAATGCTCACAAAAGTAAGTTGAATGATCCGCTTGAAGTTGGGCAGATCCGGGCTGTGCCGTGCCGCGGCGAGGGGCCGGGCCGGGCGGGGCGGGCCGTTGGAGCGGCCGCTGCTTCAGAAGCTTTCGCGGATATAGTTAGTGTTGTCCCGGGATGGCCATGCGGCCGTGCCGGGCCGGGCCGGTCCCGGTCCAGGTGAGGCTGTATATCGGGCAGCCGATCGGGACGGGAGGAGGAGGAGGGGGGGAAGGAAGAATGTAGTACGTGGGCAGTGCGCGGCCGTGGCCGTGGCTCTGCGGGGAGGGGCGTGGCCGGGCGTGGCGCGACGTGGCGTGGCGTGGCGTGGCGTGGCGTGGCGTGGCGTGGCGTTCCCGGGCTCCCTGATAATGGCCAGCGCCTGTGCGGATCCGCCACGCCACGCCCCCAGCGCGGCGCAGGTGGCGCGCCCTGCCCCTTACCGCTGTCCTTGTTGTTATTGTTGATCCTGCTGTTGTTGCTCCCCTCACTGACGGTGCGCTGCTTCATGTTGTTGTTGTTTGCAGATGCCCTGCTCGCCGACCTGCAGAACACCATCACGCCCCCGGCGCCCCCGCCGCCCCAGTCCCCCACGGGCTACGGCTCGCTCAACGGGGCGCCGTCGCGCTACTCGCCCGCACCGCAGTCGGTGAGTACACGGTGTCGCCGGCCTGGCCGCGCGGCCTCGTTGCGTACAGCGGCATGAATGGCGCCTCCTCTCTCTCTCTCTCTCTCTCTCTCTCTCTCTCTCTCTCTCTCTCTCTCTCTCCCTCTCTCTCTCTCTCTCTCTCTCTCTCTCTCTCTCTCTCTCTCTCTCTCTCTCTCTCTCTCTCTCTCTCTCTCTCTCTCTCTCTCTCTCTCTCTCTCTCTCTCTCTCTCTCTCTCTCTCTCTCTCTCTCTCTCTCTCTCTCTCTCTCTCTCTCTCTCTCTCTCTCTCTCTCTCTCACGCCCCCCAAGTGCCTGTTCGCCCGGCCCGCACGTCTGTTTACAAACACTCTCCTCGCCTCCGTGCGTTGCACGTCAGGTGCCAATGGGGTTATGTACACTGCTAGTTTAGTCACCTCAGGTCTGTGCGTTATTTTTTTTCCTGGGGTACTGGACAGTGTACCAGTAGAACGGCCCTGGTGCTGGTTGTCCAGGCGCCCTGCCCTGCGCCGCCCTCCTGCGGTCCCCCCGCCCCGCTGCAGTGTTGATGGCTGCTCGCCCAGTAGCCCCGGGTGCAGTCCCCCCCAGAGAGGGCGCATGCGGCCCGTGGGTTCTTGGATATTAATAGCTGATGCTTCCGGCACGGGGTGGGGCTTGGCGTGGCGTGGCGTGGCGTGGCGTGGCGTGGCGCGGCGTGCACCCAACTGGACCACCCTGACCATCGGCAGGAGACATGGGCGCGGGGCGGGGTAGCGTGGGGTATCGCGCCGCCTCCCTGCGCTGCGGGGTAGCGCCGCTGGCCGGGGGTGAAGCGCGGCTCGCGGCGTGCGGTACCCCTAACCCCGCGGAGGTGTCTGGGGCGCGGGGTCTCCTCCGCGTAGTTAAGTCGCAGGGGGTATTTTTCTGGCAGCTGCGCCAAAATTTTCTCGCAACTGCGGTCTGCGGTGGGAGGTGGGAGGTTTGGGCGCCACTGGGCCGGCCTGCGCTGGGGTAGCAGGAGCAGTGGGGGCCCGGTGTCCGCCCGCCCGGCAGGGTGGCAACCCATCGTGCGCCCCTGCCGGGGTGGCACCGGCACCGGCTGTTTGGGCGCCGCTGGGACAGAAACACGAAACAATGTCTTGGCCTGTTCTTAGACATTCAATCACTCACGTTGAAATGAATATAGTTTGTGTTTTTGCAAGTGTTTGCGCATGAAATACTAGGCAGTAGAAATAGTGACGTCCCTTCTTTTTGCGTGCCTTTAAGTGCCCAAATATATGACAATCGTAAACATTAAGTTGTTAAATATTCACCAAATTTTGTTTTTGAAAAGAAGAAATGTTTTTTATTTTAAATTATTTGAGGGTAAAGCTGATAACTAGGCGAGAGCGTCTGGCTGTATGGGGGCGGCCGAGCACAGGGCGGGCGGCTGCGGGTTTTAAATAGAGCCTCCTCCACTCTTACACACACACACCCTCACCCTGCATCTCTGTTGCTCCCGTTGCCATGGTAACCTAGAGAGAGAGAGAGAGAGAGAGAGAGAGAGAGAGAGAGAGAGAGAGAGAGAGAGAGAGAGATGGGAAACGCACTAGATGACCGAACGGGCGGAGCGAAACCCAGACTTTTCCTCGGCTGTTTGCCACCCCCTCGCTCGTCACGGACACATCTCTCTCTATCTCTCTCTCCATATCCTCATGCCCTCCTTCTCTGTCTTACTTTTAAATGTCTGTCCGTATGAAGCCCGCCGGCCGACTTCAAAGAGACTACTGTCATTATAAACGAAACGGCCACCGATAGCAAACATTGCGAGCGGAATCAAAGGCCCGGCCCGGGCGGGGGGAGGGGGCGCCAGTCTATATGACTTCATGACTATGGCTGCGGCTAGGCTCTGCGATGCGGAGGTCAGGCCGGATCAACTCGCGCGGATTTCCTCAAGGCTCAGTAAATTTATTGAAGAGATTCTCTGACTCGTATAATATCCCACGTTAAAAAAATGTAATCTGTTTGACATTTTAAAAAACCTTTATTTTTCTGTGTGCCGTTTTTGCCGCACGGCTCTCTTCTCATCATTTCCAAAAGACTATGCGTCCGCAAATAAGTCCCCGCCATAAGTATCGTCGGCGAACAGCTGCCCGAGATGTCAGCGCGGGGGAGGAGGAAGGGAGGAGAGAGAGAGAGAGAGAGAGAGAGAGAGAGAGAGAGAGAGAGAGAGAGAGAGAGAGAGAGAGAGAGAGAGAGAGGAGGTGGAAGCTGAAGATTAGGCCAAGGTTAACTAATCAGGGGAAAGCAAAACCGCCTGGGCGCGCGCCCCTCCTATTTTTACCGCCCCGCGCCGTGCCGCTCCCGCCAGTCTATGAATTCGTTGGGCGCGTCGGGTCGGATCGCGTTCGCACCCCCGCCGACCCCGCTGGTGCTGGGCGGAGGGCGGGGCGGAGCGGGTAGTGCTGGCCTGGCCCCCGCCACTTATCACTCTTCGTCTTGTTCGAACGACCTTGTTCCCCTCCGGCGGCGTTACCCCTACCGCCCCTCTCCCTCACACTTATCTCTAGCCGCTGATCCAATCCGCGGGATATATCCGCTCGGCGTTGCGGCGGTGGTCGTTACATCAGGGGTAAGAATAGCTGTGCGCCGCTGCGGCGGGGCGCGGCGGGGCGCGGCGGGGCGTGGCGGGGCGTGGCGGGGCGTGGCGGGGCGTGGCGGGGCGCCGTGTGCTATTCTCTCCCTTGACGGACTCTCCTCTTTCTGTCTCTCTCCTCGCGTCACACTTTGGCCTAGTCTCTTCCTCCCCGCCCTCCTCCTTCTCCTCCTCCTCCTCCTCCTCGTCCTCGTCCTCGTCCTCGTCCTCGTCCTCGTCCCCGCCCCCCTCCTCGTCCTCCTCCTCCCCCTCGTCCTCCTCCCCCTCCTCGTCCTCCTCCTCCTCCTCCTCCTTCTCCTCCTCCTCCTCCTCCACCTCCTCCTTCTTCCTTTGCACGTTCTTTTTCCCGCGCAGTAGCTTTTGGCTTAAATTTCGCAATAGAAAAGAGCAGAGCGGGCGACGTTCTAAGTGAAGCACGCAGCTCTATGTGTTCCCCTCGACCCTGACTGTGGTCCGGCGGGGCGGGGCGGGGCGGGGCGGGGCTGCAGCGTGTAAACAGGCGCCCTAGGGGGTGGCTGGGCTGGGCTCTGGCGGGGAGCAGTGCGCTCTGCGCTCGCTCGCGCCCAGATGCAGCACTACAGGCTCACTCTGCCACACTGCGCGCGGGGGAGGCGGCTGGGCTGGGCTGTCCCAACCTCCCCTACCATCACTTGTGGAAACTATGAGAAATTTATTAGAAATCTGAATCTGATCTGGGCTGGGGGTGACTCTTGCGGCGGGAAGGTGAGAGTGAAGGCGTAGAGGGGTCGTGCGCGTGGCGTCCGTTGGCCGGCCTTACTGGCACCTGTCTTTTGTTAGCCCTACTGCGCGCGCGCGCGCGCGCGACACGGCGGATTGCATCGGCAAAAAATAAAAACATATTTCTCGCGGCGGGCGCTGCGGACGTCAGCAGCAGCAACAGGCCTGCGGTGTGGGGCGTACGTGCGGGGCGGGGCGGCTGGGCGAGGACCGCACAGCGGCGGGGTCCTCTGCGTCGCGTATTTGCGTCGCGATCGCCATTCTGTTGTGCCTCTATTCTTAGGTTTTTGCACTTCAAAGACGCCCACAGGACACCCTCCCCGCCCCTCCCGCCCCCGCGCGTCTCATGACAGTTGACAAGTAGTAGAGAGTCGGTGCCGGCGTCTGGACCCGTGCGCTGCGCAGTGCGGAGAGGAAACACGTCTTCTGCATTAACGTGGAACGAAACGGCACAGCAGGGACCAAAAAAAATATAAAAAATAATGAAGGATTTTCTAATTTGCTCTGTCTGTTTCAACTTCTTTGTACGACCGCACGCTCTAACGGTGCATTGTGTGACGGTCCGGTCGGGGGAGCGGACGACGGTGTTGAAAGTGACAACTCTCAGGCCGAAGGGAGGGAGGCAGGGAGTCTGTGGGGAGAGTCGTAAAAGAGACGAAAGGGGCCGCGTCTCTCAGCGCCGTGCCGGTGGTGTCATGTACCGGGTGTTTCTTTGAATGCGTAACAGTGTTGCGGGTTTGCCTACCCTATTCGCCCGTAAGGCGCCATGGCCCCTGCAGCGCTGGAAAATGCAATCCCGCAACACTGTTACGCATTCAAAGAAACACCCGGTACCTCCCCTCAGCTCTCAGCTCCCGGCCCAAGCCTCTTTCCCACACGAGATGTTCCATTCTTTGGTAAAAAGCAAGTGTCGTCCAAAGAGCTATACTATCGTCCTGGACGAGCGCTCCGCCGCCCCGCCCCACGCTCGCCCTCCACCTCTCATTCATACCCGGCCCGGCCCGGCCGGTGAGCTGAGCACCTGTTGATAGGGGCTGGCGCTCGGCCAGGCGCGCCCCACGCTCCAGGTCGCGACCCACCCCGCCCCGCCCCGCCCCGCCGCGCCCCGCCGCACCCCGCCGCACCCCGCCGCACCCCGCCACGCCCTGACCTGCTCACTTGCACTACTGTACCCCCCGGGGCCAGGTGTACTCCCTGGCAGCGCTCCCAGCCCCGCGCCGCGCCGCTCCCAGACGGACCGTGTGTACTCGTGTCGCGCCCAGAGAATTTCTACCTGACGGATTGATAACTGATGGATCGGTTGAAAGGGATTGATTGGCTGATCGACTGATGGGCTGGCTTGTTTATACTGCTGCTTTGGTCGGTCCGAACTACGCAAGACACCTTGAAGTTGACTGCTGCCTAAAATCGGTTTGGACTCGGGGCAGTTATTTTTTTTCGTTTGATCGATGATGCGAAACATCTTGATATCCTTCGCCTTCGCCAAATTTTGTAACTCGCTGCCTTGGCGGCCGGAAGCGGCAGTGTCACGTGACGGAACGCGCGGGCGTGGCGCGCACATGTGGTCTGTGTCCTTGCGCTTCCTCGGCCCGCCCCACCCCGCCCCGCCTCGCCACGCCACGCCTCGCCACGCCACGCCCCGCCACGACAGTTGTCGCACCCGTGGCGCGCTCTACTTACGCGAGGCGGTGGAAGCGCGCACTAACAATCGGGTCGGGCATTCTTGCCGACGTGACATGAGGTATTTCCGCAAGCCTCGAGTGTGTGTGTGTGTGTGTGTATGTATCGGGGTCAGGAAAGCAAGGCTCTCTGAATCACGGTTTAAAAAAAGTATCATTTCGAGAAAAGGGAATTGTTTTCACCACACTTCATTCCGATGGCGTGGTTCATGTTAGGTCTAGGCTTAAGTTTCAGTTATGTTAGGGTTGGAAGTATAGGTTCAGTTACGTTGAGTTACGTAATGTTCAGACAGCTGCATTGACGACGTTACGGGGTGGTGTCTGGGTCTGGGTCTTCTCGGTAATGCTCTTATTGTCCCGTCGGCCGACAGCTTACACTCGTTGTTTGTGTCCTCAGTTGTCTCTGTCTCCCTCTCTCTCTCTGAGATTACAGCCGTTCGAATTACGGGATGAAAGTCTTAAGCCGCCTAAGTTCAGCAGCCAAAGAGACTTGAACGCCCGTCGCCAATTTTATCGACCGTGGCAAAGGCTCTATTTTAAAAACTACAGCGTCCTTTAAAAAAAGAAAAAAGAATGACATTAAAAAGAAATTTGAAAGATGGGCGAAACACATGCTACCTGCCGCTACAGACGACTCTTTTATAGCGTGCCCCGCGTGCGACGCGTTTTGCGATTTTTATCTGTCGCTAAACCGGAACGAAAGGCTTTTGCTGGCAGCGAGTGCCGTGTGCCGCTGGGTGACGCTGCGTGCCCGTCGAGCGTGCGCAGCGCGGCCTCAGCACTTGGAACGGCGCGGGACGATAACTTTTACCATCCTGAGTGCTTTGATTCGTGCAGCTCCGTCACACCCACCTGGAGCCGTCTGGTCCATCTGCAGCTGGCGGCAGCTGGCGGCATCTGGCGGCGGGCCAGGGCAGCGCGTGTGTGTACCCGCCCTGGTCTGGTCTGGTGGTGTCGGCGCGAATTCATCACTCGTCCTAATTACATTGCAAGTGTGTTGTCGTGGGGTGCAGTGCGGAAAGCACTTTCATTTTTCCGCGTTGGCTTTTTTTTTTTTTTTTTTTGTCGGTGAATTATGTCGCGAATGTGTATAATCGCGTGTACTAACGAGGGTCAGCAGGCCGCGGGCCGGGCCAGGCCAGCTAGGCGAGGCGGCAGTAACCCGTGTTGTGATCGTCGCGAAGGTCTATTAGGCGCACTTCAGCTGAAACCGTAGACGAGCCATGAAGGAGTGGGTGGGTCGAGCCAACGCGGCCGAAGCTGAAAGCCTGAAGCTCGGCGGCACGGGGCGGCGCGGGGCGGGGCAGGGTGGGACGGGGCGGGGGGGGGTCGTGGGGGTGATAAAACAAAGGTAGGGCGAGGCCAGGCCCTGACCGGGTCAAAGTCACACTGGTAGGTGTAGTACTTTACAGGGTGCCTGCACGTGAGGTGACACGGCCCGGGCCAGGCCGCCCGCCCGCCCCGCGGTCGCTGCTGGTTTTCATCGCAAAGAGGCGGTGCGGCTCATATCGAGCGACCCCCTGCTGCGGAGCGGAGCGCCGCGGACTCGGGAGGTTTTATGATTTGTGGCGAACGGACAGCTCGCCAAATTCTCGCTTGAAGGAACAAGCTTGTCCACTATGCAGTTGGCCGCGCCCGACCCGCCGCCACCGCCAGTCATCGCGTCGCTGTACTTCCCTCCCTCCCAAGGCCGGGCGGGGGAGGAGGGGGGGGGGGGGCAGGGGCGCTGCGGCCGCTGCACTCGCCACTCGCAGAGGATTTATCGCTGTCGCGACTCGGCTCTGGGCTGGACAGGAGGAGTATCGTTCCTAACCGGGCATGACGTGAATCGCTGTGGGTGGGCGGGGCGGGGTGGGGCGGGGCGGGGCGGGGCGGGGCGGGGCGGGGCGGGGCGGGGCGGCACAGGAGGCGGCGCGCGACTCGTTGGTTTCGCCCTTTTCCTCTCTCGGCCTGCACGTAGTTTCGGACCAATCCCATCAAGTTATCCCTACGGACGGGTCTCTAGTCTGAAGTCCTGGGGTGAGCGCAGCGCAGCGCGGCGCTGTGAGGAAACATACCATTCTTCTCCGGCCCTCACTCATGGTGTAACCCGGCGGCGTAAGCCTTACCTGCTGCCGGCGCCGGGCGCGGGCCTGGCCGCAATTAAATGGACCGTGCCGCCAGAGATGTTTCGCACCTGTCCTCCGCGAGGTGAGGTGAGGTGGGATGAGGCTCCATCAGATACTGCAGCACAACGTCTGGCCGCCGAACCGAACCGAACCAAACCGTCTTTGTAAGCGCCGACTTGGCAGACAGTCGTAATGAGCATTGAAAAATAAAAACAGCATCCTATGAAAAAAATTTACCGCCCATTGCAACAACAATCCGTGTGACTGTAATATTATTATTTTTTTGCGCATATATTTCGTTTTAATTTGGGGGTGTAAAGTTTGTGAGGAGGCTCTCTCCCCTGTGGCTTTTACTGTCCTCCTTAGAACGTGAAAAAAAAATTACGCCGCAGAGTTGAGTGACCAAACATCCCAGTCGTTTAGCCTTTACGCCCCTGTCCAGCCCACGCGCCTCTTCCTCTCAACCTTGCTTTTAACGTCTCCATTTACTTTTCATGAACACATAAGAGTTGTACCGAGAGGGATTTCTTTATCACATCGGGATCACGCCAGTGTTTTATTGGACCGTGTCTGGGGTGCGGCGTGGCGTGGCGGGGCGTAGCGGGGAGGAACGCCATTGGCACAGGATAAGGCTCATAAAGGAGGTAATGCGAGAGTACTGGCACTGGTGTTGGGCCCGGTTATTATTGGCAGCTGACTTCGTTCTGATCACGTGATCATCCAAAACACAAATTTTTGTCACCAAAGTTTTGATGTTTGTTTTACCGTGAGCGAGGGGTTTCGCTGCAATGATTTACATTAAGGCCGTGTGTTTATGTGGGCTTTGTGCCCACGGGTCTATTTTGGTTGGTATCATTAAGCACACCCCTTCTTTCTTAGAGAGGTGAGGGAGCAGAGCGGCGGAGGAGAGAGCTCTAGGCGCCCTAATGACGCTTTTCCCTGAACTTTTTTCTTTATTTTCGTGAAATTTTGTGGTCGGTTGGTGGAAAGACGATCTTTTCAACAAGGGTATTGCAATCAAAATTCTAAACATCATTTTTTTTTTTTTTTTTTTAACAGACGTGGGATTTTTCACTAACTTTTACTTTGTGTTTCTTTGATGCAGCCCACTTACCAGAACCAGTCCATGCTGAACGAGATGACCACCACGAAGAGCTACTCGACGACCAGCAAGGGCAGCGCGCTCAACAACAACCTGTCGGAGCTGGACACGCTGTTGCAGGACCTGAGCAACGCGAGGTACACGGGCTCCACCACCACCACCACCATGGAGAGGGTCAGCGGTGAGTACTCGAGAGAGCCAGGGACCCGGGTCCAACGTCTGACCACCAAGGTTGGCATAGAGTATTAAATGGGGCCAAATTGTGCCAAATTGTGCCAAATGCAATATTCCGGGGGACACCTTATGATCTCCAAGACAACTCCATAAATTCGCAGTTGATAGCGTCGTGAGTTTCAGCCACGTTAGACGCTGACTGACGCGCAGGACGCCGCGCAGTGGAGAGAAAGGCAATATCATTTGACAATAAAAATAAAATAAAAATTTAATGTAATAGTCTATGCCAACCCTGCTGACCAACTAGTACCCTGTGGAACTGGGAAAATTCTCCATCAGACATGGTGATTTATTTAGCATATTTTTGGTGTTGCAGACACCGCCAACGGAACGGAGCCGCACGTTAAGACCACGCGGACGGTGAGCAACGCTCGGCCCTCCGTCGACAGCCTGCTGGACGAGCTGAGCACTGTCGTGCCCAACGGGTGAGTTGAACGCCTTATTTTGATAGAATAAATCAGGACCAAAAAAGAACTGTCCCAGTCGGTTGTCCCTGGAGGAGTGTAGGGCGGCCATGTCACGCCCCCGCCCGCCCGCCAGGCCAGGCCAGGCCCCTACTCGGCGCCCTACTCCGCGGGACCACAAACCCCATTCGCGACGGTCACTCCGCCCCGCCCGGTGTGATGGCCCACAAGTCCTGAAAATGAAGACGTAGCATGCCGTGGGTTTGACGCGTCCCCCACCCCACCCCGCCCCGCCCCGCCCCTCCGCTCCCCGCGGCCGCTGTTGCTAGCGGGATAATTTACACCCCAGGGTGGAGCGGGGCGGGGCGGGGCGGGGCGGGGCGGGGCGGGGCGGGCCCCAGCAGTGGGTCACCTGGCTCAGCCCGCCCCGCCCCGCCCCGCCCCGCCCCGCCCCGCCCCGCCCCGCCCCGGCCGGCCGGCGTCTCCCCCGCAGCCTCGCGAGCCGAGGAGGGCCGAGCCGAAGGCTAGCGAAGCCCGATGCATTGGTGCCGTGTGAACGGCATCCCGGTCCAAGGCGGCGCGGGCGTAGCCGCGGGGCTCGAGTGTCTGACGGAGACGTAGGATGAGCGCCCAGTACTGCCCCGCGCCCGCCCACCCGCGCCGCTCGCGGCTACGCCACTGGACTGGGCGGGCCGGGGCGGCCCGGGGTGGGGCGGTGCGGGGCGGTGCTCGGGGTGAACCCCAAGGGCTCCTCTACCCGTGGGGGCCGCGCTCGCACCCGCGTCCGCCGGCGGCAAGGCCCCACACTGATCCCGATCCACACGGCCCTTTGGCCCGCCCGCGCCCCACCCCGCCCCGCCCCGCTCCACCCCGCCCCGCTCCACCCCGCCCCGCCCCGCCCCGCCCGACGTGGCGTTCGCCCAACTTTTTATTTACTCTATTTCCTTCAGTTGGACGGCTCTGCGCTGCCCGGCCCCGCCCCGCCCCGCCCGGCAGCGGGGATCCCCGTCGTCTGCAGACCCGGCTCTTTTATTTCCCAACTTTCTTCCGTTTGTTTACGTGCCGCCCCGCCCCGCCCCGCCCCGCCCCGCCCCGCCCCCGCGGTGACACCCCCATGCAACGACGGCCGCCTTGGTTATGGCCGACACACCCGTCACGATTTTTCTCGATATTTTTTTTTACACTTGCGAATAGATAGCTTTACTGCGAAAAGCGCGCCGGGCGGGCGGCGGGGCGGCGCGGGTGTTTCTGCATGTTTGCACGAATCGCAATAACACGTAACGATGTTTTGAAAAACCGCTCAACTTTGGTCTGGGCAGGGGCAGTGCGTATACATCAGAAATGTTTTTATTTTTCATTTTTTTTAAACATATAAATACACATATCGTCTTGCTAAATATCGAGTAGAGTTGGTTTGTGATTGAGACAGGCAGGGCCGGCGCCAGCCGCGTGTTCATTCACACCTCCGCCCCTGCCGCGCGAGCGGGCGGGCGAATAATGTGCCTCATGCTCGCAGCCGCCCCGCCCTCAGCCAAAGAGAAAAACTAAATTTACTCTCGCGCTCTCTCACACAGGAGCTTTATTCCGATCTGTTATTTTGTCGGATCCGAGTCGTGTCGTGTGATGTAGATACGGCGAGACGGGGCGGGGCGGGGCGGGGCGGGGCGGGGCGGGGCGGGGCGGGGCGGGGTGGGGCGGGCAGGGGTAGGGCCGTGTGCCGGCGCGTGGGCGGTGTGGTGTTGGGGTGCGCCGTCTGGCAATATATAGATATTGTACACCAAGGCCAGGGTCACTCTCCGCCCCGCCCCGCCCCGCCACACCCCGCCACGCCCCGCCACGCCCCGCCACGCCCCGCCACGCCCTGCCACGCCCCGCCGCGTTTTCATCGTGTAGCGCCAGCCGCACCCCCGATCCTCCAAGGCTGAAACCGCATTTTGTCACTGTCACACGCGAACACGCGCGCGCACACACATAACACACACGCACGCAGAAGTGCTATACGTTTTCGCAAACGTCAATCGGCAAAGGAGACAGCAGCATGTAAAAACAAAAACGTATATTTTTTCTGATATCCTGGTCGCTGGCAGTGGCGCCAGCGGGCGCCAGGCTGTTAGCAGCTGAGTTGACAATCAGGGGTGGGCAGCCTGTCAGCGCTAGAGGTGCGGGAGGGGAGGGGAGAGCGCTGTGGCCCGGGCCCGCTCCAGGCTCCAGGCGTTAGGGTAGGCCACGCGGCTTGCAGCGCGCACGGGAGCGCGCCGGGTGGCCTACCCTCACCGCTCCAGGCGCTACAGGGGCGGCGCCAGGCCGGCCCTGGCCGGACTGGACTAGCGTACTACTGTACGCGAGGGGGTATGCACCCGCGTAATAGTCGGGTGACTCTATCCGTAATAAAGGCGTAATAGTATGCGTAATAGAAACGTAAAAGGAGCGTAATAGCCAAAATTTTCCAAAATTCACCTATTTTTGGGGTGGTCTTGGCTGTTTTTGCCTGTTTTCGGCTAAATCTGTACAATTTCGGAGCGTAATACAGCGTAATGGACGTAATAGTCGGGTCACAGATTTTAAGAGTAAACTCCCCCTCGACCTTACGCGCCTGTGTCTCTATTCTTGACGCCCCGCCCTTTGACCTCTGCCCGCAGCGACCTGCCCGACGGCCACAAGCTCCTCGTCAAGAAGGTGGTGTACGAGCGGGAGACGCAGAAGGCGCAGGCCGTGCCCAGCGCGTCCACCGCCACCCGCGAGCTGGACGACCTCATGGCCTCGCTGTCCGACTTCAAGGTAAGAAGCCCTGGCCGAGTCGAGCCGATCGGCGCGCCGCGGCGGGGCGCTACCTCCACTGCGAGAAAAAACTACAGTTAATCCGTTTAATTTTCATACAGTCTTTTTCTGTAGTTTCAGGGTACAGGATTCTCCGTACTTTTTTGACATTCCATTCCGTACCCCAAATCCTAAGATTGTTGAAGGCCAAGAACTTTTTCATTCTGAGTCCAAACCCATGACATATGCTAACATTTTTCGTTCGTCTCGTCGAGACGAATCTATTTCTATAATTGGTTTTCCATTTCAACAATTTCAATTTTTAGAGTACGGAATGGAATGTCAAAAAGTACGGAGAATCCTCTACCTGAAACTACAGAAAAAGACTGTATGAAAATTAACCGGATTATCTGTAGTTTTTTCTCGCAGTGTCCTTCACGTCGGTCTCTGTTTCCCCCAGGATGGTCCATACTTTGTAACTCGGTGTAACTCCGAGGCGGCGTTGTGTGTACGGGCCGGGCCGGGCCGGGCCGGGCTGCCGGCAGGCTCGCCTACTGTGCTCGGCACGGGCCGGCCGGCCGGCCGGGGCGTGTGCAACAAATGTTTTTGCGGCCCTCGGCGCCTCCTCTGCCACGCTTTAATGGCCACGCCGTCAACCCCCTCCCCCTCGAAGTCACTACTTTTGTTTCCACCTTCGGTCGAGAAAATTGAAACATGTTCCATCGCTAATTATCGCGTTAAAGCTGTTCTCCCTGTAGGTCAAAAACATCGTTTTTCCATGTTTTATTTTGTTTTTAAAACCCTTGTCTTTCGATTCCCTACTCTAAATCTCAGTTCCTCCCTCCCCTGCCCCGCCCCGCCCTGGCGCGGGTGCCCCGCGTTGGCTCCGCTCCGTATATATATTTCGGAGTGAGATGCCGTGTTGGTAATTTGCGCTGCAGTTGTACGCCGCTGCAGCCCGGCCATTCATCTGCCCCGCTTACGTTTGTTCTGTTTCACACGTCCGCGACCTGCTACGCCAAAAATTTGGTCTATAATAAAACATGTATTTTTTTTTTAAGGTTTAAAAATATTTCGACGAAACTTCTTCTTAGGGAGAAATCATCATCTTCGACACGCCTAGAGTAAAAAATCCTTTTTGCCGAACCTCTATTTCCTTCCTCTCGATTTGATTTCAGTGGCTAAATGAGTATTTCGCACTATTAGTTCGGACAATCGAGACCATTACGGCCATGATGCGGAGAGTAAGTGGGTGATGCAGGTTTCTTGTGTGTCTGGCTGTTTATTTTCCCCCTGCACCCGTAGCGTGCTGCTTGTCCGGACCCTTTTATTTCTTACCTCCACCTCTATTCACTTTTTTGGCGGTCATGACAGACAACCAAAAGGAAACTCCCAGCGATCATCTGCTTCACACCATTAGTCTCCCTCACTTAATTTGATTGAGATTTGTGAAACTCTAAAACACCGGTGATTATCCTGAGCTAGTTTGTTTTTATAAGTTTTTAGTGAGTGTCCCTCTCCTTTCCTCGAGTCCTGCTGGCTGGAGGATGCAGAAAGCTACTTGTAGTTGTCGCACCTTCAGAATTAACCAACTGTTTGCCGCTCTACTTATACTAATGTCACCCACCACCGCCTGGCATCTTGTGGATGGTCGCTGTGCGTGTGTTTTAACCGAGGAGGAGCCCGATTGGTAGGGGCTGTGGGTTTACTATAACTCTGTTTTTTTTCTCTATCTCTTTGATTTCATTACGATTTGAATCTTTTAATGATGTATTGTGTTTTGTTGTTTCCAGTTTCGCTTGTTATTTTCATAATGATACTCTCAACGACGTCTTTATGTCAGGCGTCGCCCCCCCCCCTCCCCGCGTGTTTTCCTTACTACCCTGTGTGTTGATCTAACACCTCCGTTGTCAGCTTAAGTTTCAGCGCTGGTCGTGCATTCTGCACTCTCACCCCGCCCCGCCCCGCCCCGCCCCGCCCCGCCCGTGGCCGCCGGGGGCTGCCACGGGGTGCGAACGCCCCCGCCAGCACGTGCCACCCCGCCCCGTGGGTAAACCACGCCCCCTCCCCTCGGGCGGGCACGCCCCCCTGGACCCGCCCCTGTCTCGCCGCCCGCGGCGCCTCCCCTCTCCCTCTCTCTCTCACACCCACTCTCCACCGGCCAGCAGTCCTTTCTTGGCCCAGTTCTCCCGTGGAACGCTAGAAATAGCCCCCACCCCCCTGAGCGGGGAGGCCCCCACGCCCCCTAGGGCCCCGGCGCGGCGGGGAGGGGGGCGGAGGGGGCGTGGGACTCTTGGGGCCCTAGGCTCGCTGGTCCGCGGCCGCGCCGGGCTCGCCAGTCGCATTGGGATCTCTGGGTAGGCAGGAGTGTCTGGCGCGCCCCGGCCGGCCCGCCCGTCCCGTCCCGTGCCGTCCCGACGCCTGCGCCCGCGACGCCCCCTGAGCTGGGCGCCGGGCCGGGGTCGGGACCGGGCCGGGCCGGGCCGGGCCGGGCGGCGCTGTACCCGCTTTGGCTAACCCCGCGCCGGTAACCGCTACCGACGCCACCCTGTGGGCCTCCACGGGCTGCGCACCGCATGGCTGGACCCTGGACGCGCGCCTCGCCGCGCCGGCCCGGCCAGCCCTCTCTCTAATCCCTCCGGATCTCTTCTCTTTTGCAGATCAAGGCGAACAACCTCCAGCACCAGCAGGTCAGCGAGTCGGCGTACGCCAAGCCGACCAAAGCCAAGCAGACCCAGTCGGCTCCACCCAAGCAGAACCTCGACCACATGCTCGGCAACCTCCACGCAGACATGAGTCGCCAGGGAGTCAACACGACCCAGAAGGGATGCTGCCACGCCTGCGAGAAGCCCATCGTCGGCCAGGTGCGGAGCCGGAGCCGCGGCCGGCGGCCCGGGTCACGCTAGCGGCCCGCCCCGCCCCGCCCGACTGACGCGACGCCTCTGCGCTTGCTTGCAGGTCATCACGGCCCTGGGCAAGACGTGGCACCCGGAGCACTTCACGTGCAACCACTGCAACCAGGAGCTGGGCACGCGCAACTTCTTCGAGCGCGACGGCCGCCCCTACTGCGAGCCCGACTACCACAACCTGTTCTCTCCCCGCTGCGCCTACTGCAACGGCCCCATCCTGGACGTGAGTGTCCGCTCCCTGACCTCCCCCGAGCACTCCCCGGCGCTTCTTCCCCCCGCGTCACGACCGGCCCACTCTCTGCTTGCAGAAATGCGTGACCGCCCTGGAGAAGACGTGGCACACGGAGCACTTCTTCTGCGCCCAGTGCGGCAAGCAGTTTGGTGAGGATGGCTTCCACGAGCGGGACGGCAAGCCCTACTGCCGGGACGACTACTTCGACATGTTCGCCCCCAAGTGCGGAGGCTGCAACAGGCCAATCATGGAGAACTACATCTCGGCCCTCAACAGCCAGTGGCACGCCGACTGCTTCGTCTGCAGGGTGCGTATCCGTCCCCATCTCTCCTCCCTTTTCCTGCCTTCCCTCGGGGCTGCCGGTGGATGACAAGCTCTTCTCTTTCCCGCCCTTTCACCACTCATTTTCCTCCCAGTAGCCTTTGAAAGTAAAGTACTGTAATCTCTTTAGTGGGAGTCTTTCAGCAATGCTGCTGGGGAATTAAAGTGGTGGTGGTTGCATGCCTTATCGCTTTGGTGCCTGTCTTTAGGACTGCAAGGAGCCAGTGAAGGGAAAGTCTTTCTATGCCATGGAGGGTAAGCCAGTGTGCCCTAAATGCGTGGGTGTAGATGAAGAAGAAGATGAATAAGTCAACTGTTGCCTCCCAGCGTGAAGGCGACAAACTTGTGATGACAAATGATGCCGGTCAGAAGTCTGACCGGGGTTGATGGTTACATCAACACCTTTTTTTGCAGCCGTCCAACAAATAAACTTTACCTTCTGTATCCCCCAAACCCCCTCTGACATTGTTAGACAGACACCTGTCCGAAAGGCAGCTACCCACACAGATCTCTAGTAACACAAAAACAAATCCCCTTACATTACCTAGAACACTTAGAAAAGCTATGCCTGACAGAACAGACTGGAACAGAATAACTTTTTATATATATGTATAAATATGTGTGTCTGTATAAAGATTTTAGTAATATTTTTCCACAAAAAAAGTTTTGAAGGAAATGAAAATTTTTTATTTTAGAACAATAATGATAATTGTATGTAAGTGGAAGGCAATATATTTGTAAGCAATAAAGAAAACACAAAAAACAAAAAAAAAAAAAAAAAAAAAAAAAAAACTTGATAAGAGGTCAGCAGTGCAAATACACTGCTGTTACCTCACACTGCCTTAACAGGCTTGTTGACCTGGAGGTAGTGTGAGGTACCTCTTGTATTTGCCTGTTGTGTCCCCTGTAAATGGGAGTGCATCTCAGGTAGGTCACTGACCTGAGTGCATTTCCTTTTGGCCTGTGTGGCTCGTGTCATTAACCACTTACAGGTCACTGACCTTCAGGGTCTGACATCTGACAGGCATAGCTCCCTAAATTTTTCCTCCAATTGAGACATGTCACTGACCTAGGGTTCATTCACTTGTGTTATACCTAAGGAGTTGGGTTCACTTTTAGATTCTATTTATACTACAACATTTGAAGATCAAGGCCAGTTCCTTGGTTACACACACACACACACATCATACAAATACTTTTCAAGATCACCATAATAGACAGCATCCAATGAAGCAATACCAATCAATTTTTTGAACTTGATACCTTTTTTTTAATCATTTCTTTAAAAAAGAAAACTCTCTCTACCAGAAATTTTATTATTTAAAATCTTACTGAACTACTCCAAACTTTTATTACATTTTCTTTTTCTTTTTTTTTTGTGATGGTAACAGGTGACAGTAGGATGTTAGTGATATATTTTTATGATGACTTCAAACTTTATTCCATGATTATTTTTATCATAGCTGTTTTTGGTTCTGCATCTTTTGATACTACAAGTTAAATTTTTTTCCTCTTCATTTGAATTTTTACGGGGTCAGTAATAGACAGTTCATTCTCTGACAAGCGCAGTAAAGAGGAGAGAACTCCTTCTCACCTCTTGCCTGTTTTCTGCTTGAACAGTTTGAGTTCCATCTGTTCAGTCAACCCTACCCCCTACCCCTCCTTCTCTTCTCTCCTGGAAAGAAAAGTACTTTTTTTAAAAGATTTAATCTCACAGAAATATTTTATTTTAAGAAAAAAAAATATGAAAACAGAGAGAAGCATTCATTAGTTTGAGTTTGTATCTGATGTGTTTGTGCAGGATTGTCGGCAGCCGTTCCATGGAGGCTCATTCTTTGACCACGAGGGTCTTCCTTACTGTGAAACACACTACCATGCCAAGAGGGGATCCCTATGTGCTGGATGTCACAAGCCTATTACAGGTATACTGACCTTTGCTTTTTTTATGCTAGGTCAGGTTTATTGCAACTATTAATTTTTCATTATGGTTTTATTTTTTCCTTTTAGGACGATGCATCACTGCTATGTTCCGGAAATTCCATCCTGAGCACTTTGTTTGTGCATTCTGCTTAAAACAACTTAATAAGGGAACTTTCAAAGAGCAGAATGATAAACCTTATTGCCATGGCTGCTTTGAAAAGCTGTTTGGATAAGCTGTTGAACTTAGCGTACTGTATGTGCCTTCATTCCTGCCAGAAATTCATTGGCAAAATGCTGATTTTGCACACCATTGTAACCTCTGTGAGGTGGTAAAATTAAAATATCTGTGGTGCTTTTAAAATGAATTGACAGTACATACTCAGCCAAAATTTAGAAAAACAAAGTACTTGCCCCTCAATTCATTCTTATACCCTCTGTTTCTCAATCATCTTGAATTACCATCTGAGCTCTTGAAGTAAAAACTTACTTTGAAAAGGAAGGTACTTCAGCTCAACATTGCACTCCCAACTCTTATATGAACCTTGTGCTTTACTGTGGCTCTTCATCATGAATCATCTGTATTTTAAGATAACTGATTGAACTACTTCCTTTCTATTACTTCTACAGATTCAAAAATGTGAACATATGAAAACAATTTAGTGTATGTATAGATTATAGTTGTAGTTATGTAAATGTCACAAATGTTCTAATTATAAGAAGGTGCTGTAAGAGAGGAAGTCCTAAGCACTCAAGTCATTCATATAAATCTTGTAGTCAAGTAAAGAGTTAAGGCTGCTGCTTAGCAAACTTTTCTTATTTATATCTAGAAGGTAAATTTAACTGTTGTTCAAATTAAATATGTGGCATTTTCAATTTGTGTTCAATTGTACTTCTTCTACAGGCCTATCTGATACAAAGATTTTTTTATATCAGTTACTTAAGCTCCAATTTTTTTTAACTTGTTTTTTTTCCTTCCAGAAGTACTGTATGAAAGTTATTTCAATCAATTCTCTACTGATTCAATCTTTCTAGTGATTGGTTCTGTTTTGCAGATTCATGCGGAGACATTTTGGTGTTTAATATTAACACTATAGTTGTAATGACATTATAGATTACGGAATAGCTAATCTCAATAACTCCATGTGAAAACCAATCAGTTGAGTAAGGCTTTTCAGCAGCCCAGACAGGGTATTTTAGTAAAGGCATTCCAAACTGAATGGTTTTAACATGGATATTTCTATTTCTGATGTCATATAATCATCTAATCTGGTTACATAGTCAAAAGAGTGATGGGGAAAAAATTTTAATTGTATATTAAATTTTATTATCTGTTTTCTTTTGGTAAAATGATGTTTTTAAAGTCATCTCTTAGCCCAGTGAAATACTTCATTTTAAATCTAGACATATTGTTTAAAAAATTAACTTATCAAGATCACTCAATATTTACCAATTATTTTTACTTTTAGAGTTTTCCTTGAGTTTTGTGAAAAATTAAAAATAGAAGATCATTCTTATATAGATCTTTGGTTTGTTCTATTGTGCAGAAAATATGTCCAGACTTTACACAGCACTTATGTCAATGTGTAATGTTGTTTCATTGTTCATTGTTTACTCGTTGTATGAATAATTATGCTGCAGATGCTACATCACATTTTGCTACATAACCCTCTGTATTTTAAAGTTCTGTAGATTTGGTGTTTACTTTTTGTTGATGATGTTTTATGTCTAATTTTGAAATGATCTATTAAATTTATTTTTATTAACATAATAATTGTGAGTCTTAATGCTTTGTTAGCACACAAGGCCAATATCCCTATGCAGCACAATTTTCAAGACCAACTAACAACACTTCACATTTAAGTGACAATTCAAAGTGTCATACTGTAACCCTGTATTTCTCTGTTAAGGTCGTTTCAGTAACGTTCTTAACTAAGCGATATAATACTTGACGTCGAACCCCTGATGAGTGTCTCGTACGCGACCAATAAAACATGCCCCCAGAGAGAATCGAACTCTCGACCCCTAGTTTACGAGACTAGTGCTCTAACCACTGAGCTATGGAGGCCGCGTGGCGGAGAGTGGCGCTGTGCGCGTTGCTGTAGGCCCCTCCATCCGGCGCCCCAGCCGCCCCAGCGGCGCGATGCGGCGCGGCCCCCCACCCTTCTCCCCTCCCTTCCCTCCCCGTCTACAACGCCCCGTCGCTGTACTGTACTCCCCCTCCCACCCACTCCCTGCGCAGCGGAGCCGTCATGCAGGGGCCCAACTGACTTGGTGCAGAGCAGCAGTCGCACCGCGAGTATGGCATGTAAAGTGGAGTGGGGGAACCGGTTAGGAAGCAGACGTGAATGGCAGGGTGGTGGAGGAGTTCTGCATATGAAGTAAAGGGCAAACGGAGGAAAAAACTTCCAATAAATTTTCCACCATGTCTGTATTGCGTGCACTGGCCGCTTACCGCGATGGCTACCCGCAGGACTCGCCGCCTCCGGCCGGCTTGTGAGTCGCACAGATGCGCAGCCCACGGCTAAGATAGAAAGCGAGCTGCTATAGCAATAGCGGCTACTTTCTATAGCCCCCCGAGACGGGATTTGCTGCTGACAGAGAAGTGTGGTACCGCTCCATATTCCCGTCCCAGCCGCCGGCCCTTGCTTACACGCAGCTTACAAAGAAATGAACCCAAACATTCTTAACCACCTTAAGGCTTAAGCCCTCAGTTTCTTAGGGGCTTTATCGCGCGATCGCGACTCCCGAAACGTGATGTATGCAGATCGTAAGCCTCGGTGACGTCAAGCCCTCAGCTTCCCCCTGTCTCAAGGCCGGGTGGCCGTGGTCGCCCCGACGAGAAGGGGAAGGTCGGGAAGGTCGCGAGGATTGGCGTTGGCGCTTGCGCTTGGGTCGGGCGCGTCGCTTTCGTCTTTCGTGTGGCCCGCTTCCGCTCAGCTGATGTGACGCTGTTGCCAACTGCTGCGGTGGACTATCCCGTGCGCTTAAACACAGCGGACGGCCGCGTCTCAGTTCTCAGTGAATTTACAGGGAATGAATCTCACAAGGAAATTTTGCTTTCCTGGTTTTCAAAGGCTCTGTCAGCGAAGTAACTGTTTCAAACTCTCGTCACCGTACGACGCGTTTCCAATAGTTACCGTTCGTGTTTTGTTTTGTCGACTGCAAGTTTTTGTTGTTGTTTCTAGAACGTGTTTGTCGGTCTCTCATTGGCTACGAAGAGAAGACTCTGTAAATGGCGTAAAATGTGCTAGTCCTGGTGTGTTTGTGCTGTTTCTGTGATTTATACTCTTTTTTCGTGCGTTGGCACTTTGTGCTCCTTTAAATTTCGGCGTTTGTGCCTCTCCATCTACGTCTTTCAACACTTGAAAGCCCTTGTTTTACTCTAACCCGGAACCGGCTCACATCGACTCGTTGGCATCAATCCGACGTAGTTCTTCGCACCCATTCCAAAAGTTTGCCTATTTACGAAAATTCCGCGGCTGCCTGTTTGCTTCCATACCTGCCTGAACGCATTTGGATCTCTTTTTTCTTTAGCCCCTGATGGAGGCGCGGAGAAAGAAATTTGAAGATTTGAATATTACACGGGATGAGATTAATAATATTGGCAAGGCTTTGCAAAAGGAAGAATTTCGGAAGCTTTTTGCTGAATATTGTGAGGAGGTGACAAGCCCAGAGAATAAGAAGCAATATCAGAATGAAGTAACTGAGCTGGAGAAGCAGCGGGGTGTTGATGTTACATTCATTAATCCTGAGCCAGGCTTTGTTGTCAAGACTAGCATCGATGGTGAACGCAAAGCGTTCATCAACATTTGCAAAAATGATGTTGTCAACAAACCCTCGTCTTCCATTGCCTCTGATAAAGGATCGCAAGGCAGGAAGTGGTCTTTACCATTTTCACTTGCCCCACCACGTGAAGATTACGATAAACAAAAAAAACATTGCACCGTGTTTGATGTTGTGTTCCACTCAGAAACTCTCAAACTGGCGGAGAAAAACACAGAGTTTCGTAAAATGCTTATAAACACAGCTCTTGATGCAGTCGAAGAGAACTGCCAAGCCAAGCTGGACCGGACCAATGTGAAGTATCCAAAAATGGCATACAAAGGTATCCCTCAAGCTGCTGTGATTAGGAAAAAAATACCTAACCATCAGACTGAAGAAGGTGACCATGAAATCATGGCACAAATGCCCTATCCCACTGATGCAAACCCTTGGACCAAAATTAACAAAGGAAAGAATGAGCCAGAAAAGAAAAATGAATTGGTTAAGTATGCTACACCCAAGTACTCAATTAAATATAGGCATGGTGTTGAGTTGTCAGATTATACCACTGATACAACAGCAAGACTGAATGCCACTGTGCCCAAGGAACTGGTAATTTGTATCGATTTACCCCTTTTGAATTCTGCCAAGGATTTAAATCTAGATGTCACTCCCAAGTCACTTTCTTTGCAATGTGAGAAGCCAAAATATAAATTAGAGTTGGTTCTTCCTTATGGTGTCGATGAGAATGCTGGAAATGCTAGCTTTGATGTTACAACCCGCAAGCTAACTATTGAGGTGCCTGTCAAGCGGAGTCCCCCATCCCTGCTAGACATTGGACGAGAAGACAGCGGAGTGGAAAGTGATCCAGGTGGTAGAGCTGATGAAGATTCTGATGCAAAGAGTCCAAGCTATAATAGTGACAATGGAAGTGACACAAGTGACCACCGAGACCAGCAGGATTTGACCTCTCTCAGTGATGAATCCACTCAAGTTAATGGCAATGCACTCTCCAACTCAACAGAATCTGTTGAAAAGGATGTTGATTGCTTGCTGCCAAATTTCTCACTGAATACTTATGACAATATGGTGGCTGTTGTTCTCCATGTCAAAAATGTTGACAGTGGTTCTCTTGTCCAAGGCTTTATGCCAGAAGGACAAGGTATCCAGCTTTCTTTCTCCTCAATTGGAGGTGGCATGTTTCCACAGCATTATGGATTTTGTCTAGCCTTGCCTGATGCAAGCAGAGTGGAATCTGATTCATTATCTGTTGAAATCTGGGATAACAATGTTGTTGCTCAGTTTGGTCTCACTTCATCTAACATCGCCATCTCTGAAATTTATGTGGGCACTGGACCTCATGATCTACAGTTGAAAGATGTTGGTAACCTGACTTTTGTGGAACAAAAGCTTGCTGATCTACAGGTTTGTTTTTTTTTAATCAAAGTTTTTTTTTTTTTTCCTTTGGCTTTCACAATATTTGACTAATTTTAATTTTTTTCTTTCCCAGCTAAGCACTGAAAATTCTTCATCTCGTTCACCTATAGTGGTAGTCCATGCTGCTGAAGAAAATGAGTTGGTCCTGAATGTTAAACCTTTCTCCTTGGATGAGAAGAATAATGTTGTCACTCTTCCAGAAAACTCATCAAAAGTTGAAGAGTCTCCATCTACTATCACTGAAGAAAATTCTTCCAAAGGAAATGAAGTTAGAGCTGAAAAAGGTCGTAGGAATGCTGTTCGCCATCTGTCAGAGTGTAGCAGCGATGATCTGGTATGCAATGCTTGTGCTTTATTTGTGATTGTTTTAAAATTATTTATACTATTAATTTCTCTTAATTATTAAATTTACAGGAAGGTAAAAAGATTCGAGGAATCTTGAAGAAACGTCCTCTGCGTAGTCTTTCAGAATCCAATGCTGATGACTATGTCCACTACCAGTCTTCAAGTTTTAGTGATGAATCTGGCCCTAACTCAGCTATGGGCTCAGTTAACTGCATCGCAGAAATCGGTAGTGAGACAGGATGTGAAACAGAAAATGAAGGTGGCGAAGGACGCCAAAGGAAGAAAAGTGTTCGCTTCAATGATGTGGTTGCTCAGCAAACCTTCAGGTGAGAAAATTATAATTAAGGTAAGAGTATATAATGAGGCATCTTTTTAAAAAAATAATTAATAATTGATTGTTTTTTGTAGACCTAATTCCAGTATTCTGGGTCAAAGAAAGAAAAATCAGCGAAAACAAAGGAATAAGAAAAAAGCCCAAGAGAGAAGAGTTAGTGAAAGTGAAAACTCCGAACCTGAGTCTGAACATGACAAAGCTCGCCGTCGCGCTTGTCATTCAGAAGGAGAAATATCAGATTTGGAAGATAAGAGCAGAGAGAAAAACAAATTTAAGAAGGATCAGAAAATAGAACAAAGTACCCACCAGGCAAAGAAAATTTTGCGTCGTGCTAATAGTTCTGAGTCTGATGATGAAATCAAGGATGAAAGTTCCAATAAGACTGCCAATGTTGCCAGTCCTGCTGGTGATACAGTGATGAAAATTGAAACCTCTCAACCACTTGGTAATCACGATGAAAGTTCAGAGGATGAGAGAGATGAAAAGACTGAGGAAAAGAAGAAAAAGAAGAAGAAGAGGAAGGGAAAGAAAGTCACAGAGCAGGGAGATGGTTGTAAAACTGTATCTAAAGAGGGGACTGATTTCAAGAGTGGTTTGGTCCTTGAATTGGAAATGTAATGTGTGCAAAATTGTAAGTTTTGTGACTTGGTAGTTTCAGTAGTTCTCTTTGTAGAATCAGTAATTACAGGCATTTATACATGTAAACTCTGAAGTAGATATTTCGATTTAAATTTGAGAGACTACCAGATCACTGAAACTGTTCTCACATTTGGAAGCTGATTTGCTAATCACTTATTTGTCCAAAATATTTACTTATCCAAGGAGAGACCAGATTTTCATGGATGTTTGTCCTTCACAGTTTTACACAGTTGTTACAATTTCTATTTGTATGCAGTTGTATATGTTAGTACAAAAACTAATGTATTTTTATCAGTTGGCTTGGCTTTGATTTTAAAAGCCATGTATCTCAATTGCCAGCAGCTGCCTTCTTGTTATATATTATACATGTTTATCTTTCAGAAGCTATCTATTGCATTTTGCAAAGTTCCTTTTGAAAGTTGAATCTGTGATTTCTTGTTGGCAAAGGGTCGAAGCTGTTTGGAAAGCACTAATATCACTGATTTTGTGTGCTGTTCACTGCCAAACCTCTTGTATTTGTTATAGCTGTACTATTGAAACTTATTTGGTGATATAAAACGGTGATTTTTTTTTTGTTTATGTTTTTGTCAATTAACTTTTCAGTTCCTGCAATATCTTTTGTAAAACTTTTGAAAGAAATCAGTTTCTTTTGCACTGATGTTAAATTATTGTGTATGACTTTTTAAATGCTACTATCAGAAATTGTATTGATTGTTTTATTGTATCAAGGTAGATTGATTAAATGGGGTGCATTTTACTCCACAAATTCCATTAAATCTTGTAAAATTTTACTTTTGAAATACAAGTAGTGGTTAACAATTACATGAAAATTTTCTTTTCTGTTCAAAATGTTAACAAAATTTTCTGCCTATTTACACCTTAGCTTTTACCATTTTCCAACCAACAAACTCTCAACAGTGTAGCCTGACTCTGTGCAGTAAACCGAACTTGAGATACATGATGGTAAAGAAAGTTTAATAAGTTGGAATAACAGGTCTCTGATCAGCTTTCATCACAATACAGATTTAAAATAATTTCAAAATTACAGTATAGTAAACATAAATTAATCCAAGCCTTCTTTCTTCTCTTTAATAGCATCCTGTGAGAAAAAAAATATTACAATTAAACATTTTTCAAGACTTCACTATAAAACCAACGTCTGATAAAAAAGACAGAATCTACCTTAAATCTTTCCTCAAACAGGGAAAGTTCAGCTAACAAGTCTGTAATGGCGTGCGTAAGGGCATCTTGAGGAGTGTAGTCAGGAGTAGTTTGAATCCGTAATACAAATTTATGTTCTAAGGGATGAGGCTGCTTGTATCCAGCAAAAAGAACATTGGGATCCTTAAGAAGTTGACTGAAAATATGAATATAAGATGTTCGTAAACATTAAAAAGAAAATTTTACCAGATATCCATTGAGAGAAAAGGTACCCGTACTCACTGCCTGATCATGTTACCCAGGGTGTGATCCTCTTTGTTTACAGTAAAGATTGCAGCGTTTGGGACTTTTTGATCAAGTTCTTTGATGATCCTGTGGATGTCAAAAAAATAAAATGTCAGGAAGAAAGGCAAACGATCAAAACAAGAGCAGAACAAAAAGGTTAGGTTTTCTAGAAGGTGCACTGTTATTACTGAAAAGATTCGACTTACTTCTTCTCGCCCTCAAACAAGAGGAACGACTCGAATGTCGGTGGTGCGTTCATTTTGAACGGCGGTTAAATTTGTAACGAGTTCAGTAACGTCACTTGTCGCAACCACTCTTCGAGGCAAAACAAAACAATTCAGCGCTTCAGTCGTCGTTCGTCGCCCGGTGGCGGCGGGCGGCGGGGCGAGCAGTGAACGGCTCCGTCAGCTTGCGTGCGTCGGCGCCCAGAGGGCAGCACCTGGCAGCACGGCGACGACGCGCCGCGCTCGCCTGAGCGCCGAGCTCCACCGCGAGTAGGCCACCCATCTCACACACGTGTGCCTTGGGGTGCATATCGCTGCACGCGCGGGCGACCTCCACCCGAGACCCGAGAGGCCAGCGAGGCGGTGGGGTGGGGCGACCGCGACCAGCCACACAACCTACCACCGCACCACCCAGAAGACAGGGGCCCGGGCCCCGCCCCGCAGGAGCAGATGTGACCATCGCGGCGCACTGCGTTCCGTCCGCCCATTATTATTGGTTTGATTGGGCCGGGCCGGGCCAGGCGGGGCCGCGGGGCGCAGGTGGCTGGACCAGGACCAGCCGGACACCGGGCCGAGGCGAGGGCGCAGCGCAGGTACACCTGCCTCACCCTCTGGTCCATGCGCAGCGCGCCCGGGGCCCGGGCGTCCGAAAACAGTGCTCTCTGCCTCTGTCGCACTCACAGCTCGGACTGGTTGGAGAGGCAGAGGATGTTCCCCTGGGAGAAGTTTTCGGAGAGCTCCGCCCCGCGCCGGCAGCGGGGCAGGGGAGATAACGAGCCCCTGGCACCTGTCGCCGACATTCAGTCGCTGGTCATTTGGTCAGTCTCCTTCGAGTTTAAAATGGAGTTCGAATTAGGACCGCTCAGGGTCGCCACCTGCGAGAACGGAACGTGCTGCACGAGCCGGTTGACCGCGGGCGGCGTAGCTATCTCAGATTTATTTCCCCCCTTTTTAAATTTAAAACATTAGACGATGGGATGACTTGATGTGTAGGACAGTCGCAGTGCTTCCGCTTCTAAGTAGTCTGCAATGTTTTTACCCCTGATAAATTTGGTTGGCGAACCTGTCGTGTCAGTTGGCAGTTTCCGCAGTTCCGCCGGTGATTCGTGAGTCGCGATAAAGCTTTCTGTTCGGGGGTTAATTAATCATCGTCTGTAATCGTCTTTGTTTCGTGCATATCTCGTGATGTTACAATCGATCAAATTAAATACATCCATATCGCGTCCGACGCACTCGGTTTATCGTTGCGACCCGGGCCGGCCGTGTTTCTTGGCGTGTTTGCTGGCCGCCCGCTGCCTCGGCGCTGGAGAGGTTATGGCGGTGTGTGACTTCTCGCCAGCCCGGAGGGACAGTGCTCCCGCCCCCCTGCCCAGCCCAGCCCCAGCTGATACCCGCCCAGAGGAGCCAGAGGATCGGTAGCGCTGCATCAAAGGTGAGTCCTCTCCTCTTTTTGTTCCCCGCGCCGTTCCGTTAATTAATAAAAAGTGGATTCTCATCCTCTGGTCGTGTGTGACTGTCAGAGCGGTGGCAGATGGGAGGCGTACGGACGGCCCGGCCCGGCCCGGCCCGAGCCGCCCCCACCCCTTCCACCTCTCACCGCTAATTTATCAAGGATGTATTGCTTTCTCGTATCGACGCCCCTCTCTATCGAGGAAAAGGGTGGCTGGAATTAGAACGCTGGTACCCGTGTCCGCGGACGGCAGTAATTTCTCCGCCACCCCTCCCCCTTTAAGGTTATCAGCTGATATGCAGAGCATGATTATTCCCCAGGAAAACGTTTTACTCACAAAATCGTCACGGGTGTCACAAAGATGTCACTGTGACGTTTTTTTGACATCACCAGTGACGTCATATGTGCAAAAATCGTGACCTCGTAAGTCATGAAAAGATCACAATTATGTCATCGTGAGAAAAACGTTTTCCTTGGGTTACAGTTGAGTGTTGGAGTAACGGTTCCCTTACGCCGAGAAACTATTTTTGTCCTAGTGCACCGGCAGTATTTATTTTTGTTGTGTGATGGCGTGGAGTTTTGGAAGTGAGGGTGGTCATTCCCTCCGCGCGCATCACGTGACCGTACGTGTTAACATTGCCCCCCCCCCCCACCTCCTCCCCCCGTTGTCTAACACACGCTCTGAAACACTCTGGCGCTGAGTGGAGATAGACAAAGCGACGGCCTGTGCATGCGAAGCACACCGTTGCGCGGCGCGGCGCGCGTGTCGCATAGAGGTAGGTGTCTTCCTGTCGATGGCCGGCCGGCCGGCCCTTTCCGTCGGCGTGCATCCGCCCGGCCGGCGAGCACCGCGCGCCCGCGCCCCTCTGTCCTGGGGCCCTGCGCCCTGCGGCTTAGGCCCTCGTCCAGCCCCGCCCCGCCCCGCCCCGCCCCGCGCCTGCGGCCAGGACCTAGTGCCAAGTGCCACCTCCTCCCCCGCCCGCGCCGCGCGCCGCGCACGTGTGGACGTGTCCTCGCCCCAGGACCACCACATCCTGCGCGCGCCGCCCTCTCCTCCTCCCCGCGCCCGCACGGCACACCTCCTCCCTCTCCCCCCCTCTGACCGCACTGTGCTGCTGTGCACATGGTAGCTGGCTGAACTGAAGAAAGGGATAATACAACAAATATTACACTTTGTTAATGTTCGACATAAAAATAAGGAATTGAAAAATTGCCAGCCAAACTGCACTGCACTGTGTCAGGGCTTAGGAGCTATAGCTTTAGTTGTCGACCACCGCCCAGGCGCGCCTGTTGCTTCAAAGGCCCACGACCTCCCCTACCTTTTGCGTGACTGATTTCCGAATTTTTTTTTTGTATGTCCCAACCCTTCCGCACAGCAGACGCCCCTTCGGCGGCAGCCCCCTTGGGCGAGGGGCTGGGGCTGGGGGACCAGCAGGCCCGCAAGCAGGGCGTGCAGGGTCGGAAGTAGGTGTCGCCGAGACTTGTTTCTTTGTTCATTAGGCCGGGCTGGGCTGGGCCGGGCCGGAGCCCCTGCGCTGCTGCTGCAGTGCGGCACACATGCGCGCGCACACGTGGCTGGACAGGAAGTGTCCCCCTGTCCTTCCGTCTCCCTCCCCTCTCCCGGTAACGCCCCTCCGCTCCAGCACGTGTGCTGTACGCCATGTTGGCACGACTGCCAAAGCACGGCGGCCCCCGTGTCGTGCAGAACGCCCAGCCTTACAGGGATTATGAGGATGGTCCGGGGTACAGTGGGCGCCCCTTCTGCGGGGAGGGGGGGGGGGGCTGGCGAGGTAGCCCGTAGAAACAAGGAAGCAACTATACGTGCAATGCTTGCATACAACCCGCTCCAGCAGGGTGACCACCACCGCGGGGCGGGGCGGGGCGGGGCGGGGCGGGGAGGGGAGGGGCGGTATACAACACTACGCGGTGAGCAGGTTCCTGTCCGCGGGGCGCGCATGGGCGGGGCGCGGCTGGTTTCGCCCGGGTTTGGCATCCCCGGTGGTCCCCTGAAACCTCACGCCGCCGCGCCGCGCCGCGCCGCTCGACATAATTGATGATTGTGTCAGGGGGCCGGGCCGCCGCGTGCCGGCGAAATGAGGTGCGTTTGTCGTGCGCGCGCAGGAGTTTCACTTGCACGCGCGCGCGCACACACACGCACACGCACGCACGCGCCCACTTTTGAATAGCCTGGCGAGTACTATATAATAATAATCGCCGGTACCCGATTCGATGCGGGTGGGGCAACAGCAGTCGGCCGGCCCACCGCGAGATTGATAATGCGTCGCGCGGGTCCAGCGGGGCGGGGCGGGGCGGGGCGGGGCGGGGCGGGGCGGGCGCGCGTGCTCGTGCGGGAGAAGTGCACGAGGAAGGGAAGGGCGGCCGGGGTGGGGTCGGCCAGGACTCTGCGCGTGCGTGTGTGTGTGATGCGCGCGCGCCCGGCCACACGGGCCAGTCAGGCGAGAGGAGGATGGTACACGGTACCAACATCATGACGGCAGCGTCCTTGTTACTGTACGCGTTTGCGGGTCGGTTTGGGGAGCCGTGCCGGCCGTGCCGTGGGTGGGGATGGTGAGGCACGGTGAGGCGCAGGCCGCCAGCTGTCGGCCGGCCGACCCGCCGGGGCCGGGGCCGGGGTGGCGCGGGGCGTAGGTCCGTGCGTGGAATGCGTGTATCCAACATATGCCGCGTCCACACCATTTCGGATCGATGGGTGTGTAATGGCGCTCGAACCCACTTATGTGCTTTGGCGGGGGCCACCTCTCTCCCCCCAGGCTCCCCAGCTCCCTCCGGGGATCGGAAAAATGGCAAGGATAAAGAAGTTCTACGCACGAAAAAAGTTCTAAACGAGAGTCGGGGATGGGAAAGATTAAACACGATAAAGGGACGATTAACAATAAGGGCCGTGCGATGGGTGCAGCTGCCCTGCCGCCCCGCCCCGCCCCGCCCCGCCCCGCCCCGCAGGCTCTGGGCCGGGGCCGCAGCCGACCGCAACAGCAGCAGTGATCATTGGCGGCATAGGGGAGTTGACGTCACAATCCGACGACCAATAAGTTGCGAATTTTCGTGCACCTCGTAATTTAAAAAAAATCAGGAAACATTCAAGGGAAAACATCAGGAAAAGTGCAGGAAAAATCAAACAAAAAAATACAAAACCAATAGGAAAAATTCACAAACACTCACAAAAACTATGGACAGTTCACTAAAGTTCATGACAATTGTCCACCAGAATTCAGAGTTATTTCCCCCTCGACTGCTAGTAAAGGGCGGCTGCGGTCGGTCTCTTGTCCGAGGCGCCCATTGCGTAGCAAACAGATCCGAAAGCATTGGGGCCTGGGCCGGGCCGGGCCGGGCCGCCGGCATCACCTGGTCGTCTGGAATGCACAGTCCACACCTCTGGGCTTGGGCTTGGTCCGCACAGCTGCCGTGTCCTGCTCCCCCCGCCCCCGCCCCGCCCCGCTCCCCGCACCACCCCCAGGCCAGGTCGGCCCGGGAGCAGCAGCAGCTGGCACGCGTTTTGGTGGAGGGGGTAGAGCTGGGGAGGGGAGGGGAGGGGAGGGGCGCTGTGATGGGGGCGCCCGCACCACCCGGGCCGGGCACCAGGACACGCCACGGCGCGCCACGCCCGCAGGCCGCAAGCCGGGCTCTCCGATTATTGGGAGCTTTCCTGGAAGTGATGACCTCCCCGCCCCGCCCCGCCCCGCCCCGCCCCGCCCCGTCAAACAACCCTTCCGCCGCGCTCACGGTATCTCTCGTAACCTCTTCTCAACATTTCCTTCCTTCTACGCAGTTCGTGTTTTATAGTGCAGTTGCCAATCCAGTACTGTGCCAGCACCGCGGTATAGCTTCCTGTGGGCGAGAAATATATTCAGCTCGGGTTGGGGGCGGGTCCACCCCCATTGGACCCGCGGCGGCCCCGCCCTCCCGCCCTCCTGTGCACCTGGGTCCGCCCGCTCCCGCCCGCCCCGCCCGCCAAGAACCACTCCAGGCTGTTTGCGCCGGCCCGGCCCGGGGCGCGCCGCCGCCCGCCGCCTCCGCTTGCACTTTTGCCGGACCTTTATCACATTGTGTGAGGACGCACCTTTGTGGGCGTGCGGCGGGCGCGGCGTGGCGGGGCGTGGCGTGGCCGTGCGGCACGTGGCTGCTTCTGACGATGTTGGGCTCGGTGTGTGTTTTCCGACCCTGTGTGTTTTTTGAGGTCGCGCCGCGGGCCGCGGGTTGGGGTAAGGGGTGGCTGGGTGCTCCCGGTGCGCTGTTTTTTGTACATGCGTACACTGATATTCCCCCTCTTGCTGACACCCGACCCGGCCAACGAGCGCAAAGTCCGTAAATCTTGTATTTTTTAGTTCTTACAGTACTTGTCTTTTTCTTATAGTAGATCGGTAGCAGCAGCACTCCTGCTTCCTCTACACAAAGCGTCAAGTTGCAAAGATTTTTATTTTTAAAAGAAAAATATGCTTTCAATTATTTGTAAGCGTGAAGTGGTGTTACGCCGTTGGTGTTGAATTTTCGTGTCCTAGCCTCCCCACCACGGCGGCGTGCTCCCTCTGGAATAGATTTTCTTGATCCTCGACCTGGGGCGGGACCCCGCCGGGGGCTCTGTGTGCGGGGCGGGGCGGGGCGGGGGCCCCTCTCAGACGGCAGATGCAGGCTGCACTCGCGTGCAGCTGCCCCCTCTGGCGGGAGGAGGGGCCCTGCCCGGGGGCGGCGGGGGCGGCGGGGGGGGCGGGGGCGGACGGCTGCCGACGGCTGCCCAGAGGGGGCAGTGTAGCCCAACACCCGCCCCGCCCGCACCCACGCGCATGGAACAATCCACAACACGCCGTGCTGCTGCGGTCCGAATATACCGCCGCGCCGGGCCCGACCCCAGTAGTTATTGACAGCTTCGAGTGGTGTGTGGCCTGGCCTGGCGGGGCGGGGCGGGGCGGGGCGGGGCGGGGCGGGGCGGGGCGGCGGCTGACCGGAAGTGGCCGCGCGCGGACAGAAGTAAATCCAAACGTCCTGTGTACCGCGCCATTCGCGACACTATGGCTATGGCGGCGGCGTTTTGATGATTTTCTGATGGTTTCTATTCCGTAGGATTTTCGGCAGGGTGCCAGGTGCTGGCGGCGCGAGGTACTGACCAGCCAAACCCGCGAGTCACTGCAGCCGGAGGGGAGGGGGAGGGGGCTGAGGCGAGGCGTAGGGCGCGCCTCGGGCGGAGCGAGGGTGATTTATGAAGTTGCAGACTATTAAAGGAGTAAGGAGGCAAAACGCGTGTATCCGGCGCTAGAGACCCGTGACCACCTCACCTCACTCCATGTGTCCTCGGCCTTTTTTTCTTCTTTTTCTTCTCTCATGCGATGTTATCTCGTATTTTTTTTTAGCAGCGGAGAAATATTTTTACAGCGCGTCATGAGCATTTATTAGTTACTTTTACCGCTGCACGTGTATAGTACTGTATTTTAGTGCGCGAAGAAAAAAATTCAAATCTCCCAAATTTGTAGGCTTGCAGCGGGTTAGGCTTGATGGGGACTCGGGAGGTACTAGGTTCTCTCCCATGCGAGGTGTTGTGCAGCGGTGCAGCGCGGGGCCCGGCCCGGCCTGGCCCGGCCCAGTAATAACATGGCATTATTCTCTACACGTGTTGTGGGATGGGCAGCGAGCCGGAGGTCAACTCAGCGCGGGGCGCTGCAGGGGGCATAGCGGAGTGCACACACCGGGAGAGGCAGAGAGAGAGGGAGAGAGAGGGAGAGAAGGAGAGAGAGGGGGAGAGAAGGAGAGAGAGGGGGAGAGAGAGAGCGAGATGGCCCGCGGCGGGGCGCACGTAACGTGCGTACGGGAGCGGTCGCGGCGTGGCGCCCGAGGGCCCCCAAAGCCTCATCGGCTCCAGGAGCGATGCTGCAGGGGGCGTGGCCGGGCGTGGCGGGGCGTGGCGGGGCGTGGCGGATGAGCGCGCCGCGGTCGAATTGGGCCCTGCTGCTCAAACCGGTGCTTTGCCCTTACTCACACACACACACACACACACACACACGGAGGGGCTCTCTCGCGCGCGCTGGCCAGTCGTTAACATGTGTTATAGAGGCTACCGGGGTTACCCGACTCCTGGACAGCCGCAGCCGTACGTAGCTCCGGTAGCTCTTCCCTCAGGCGGCGCGGCGTCAGGCTTGATTTCATGTAAATTGAAAGAATCAGCCGCGGCGCGCGCGCCTCTGTTTGGTGGACGCTGGGCTGGTTCTTGAAGCGCCCGCTTTGTGTCCCGCGCCCCGCCCCGCCCCGCCCCGCCCCGCCCCGCCCCGCCCGCCTCTGATGTCTGCCCCGTGCTGCGACCAGATGAGCCTCATTTTATCGTAGAAATGGAGCCAGATTGGTGTGTGTATCTCGTGTTTGTGTTGTCCAGAGGTAATTATTGTTGCGGCGGTGCAGCTGCTTTGCTGTTGGGGCTGACTGATGAGGACACGGCGCGAGTTTAGAGGAGAGGAGAGGAGGGGCTTAGGGAAACTTGAACATAAAAATGAACAGGAGACAGGAGATGCTCGCCGCGCCGCGCCGCGCCGCGCCCCGCTCCCTCCCCTTCACAAACGCTCTCCCGTTTGACACTGCGGTGCGCCCGGGTTTGTGCTCCTCCCTGGTGGTGTCGCGCCGCCCACGACAACACCACACTGCGATGCCGAAATAAATTGGGCCTCAATTACGTTGTCGTTTTAATGAATGCACCTTGCTTCTTTGGCGAGCGCGGGCCAGGTACCGTAGTCCTGCATCTTGTTGATTGTTTTTTGTTTTTTTTCTTTGGTGTTTTAAAAGGCAAAGAGCAGCTGTTCGCGGTTTGTGTAAAGAAAGATGTCTTAAAACAGGTGAATTTCTGCCCTGATCTTAATTTTTTTTTGTCATCGCCGGCTTTATTAACTGCGCTCGTAAAAGGAAGGAGGAAAAAAAATAGGAGCGGAACGTGTTATTTTCGGGGGAGGAGAGAAGAAAGAGCCCCATTGAGTAGAAGTGCGCGAGCGAGCGAGCAGGAGTTGAGGTGCGGGTCGTGTGGGTGCGGTCGGGTCGGCAGACTGATAAGGCAACGAGTACTTCCGGTCCGCCCGGCCCTCCGCCGTAGCGGGGCGGGGCGACCATGACCGACCCGCGCACCCACCTATACCTCGCGCCCGGCCGGGCACTGCGCGCCGCGCGGGGCGGCAGATCTCCAAAGGAAGCCGCCGATATAAATTTAACGAGGTGATTCTCTCTCTCTCCTTGTTCCCGCCTCTATCTCTGTTTCTCCCCCTGGAATCCCTCCTTCCGTCTCTCTCTCGTGTGCAGCTCCATCTTATTACTGCATGTGCACCTGCAGCCGGTTTGAGGGTGGCCACCTCGTCGGCCACATCCCCTCCCCTCCCACTCTCCCGCTCTCTCAAACTCTGACCGTCTCCCATGCGTTTGAGTCTCTGCGTCCCTCGCACGCACAGCCGGTGCTGGTGGTGTCAGGGTTGGTGTGGAGCGTCGAAAAACCTCAATGGATACGCAACTTGCACAATTTTGGCGACTCAAAGTGCGACACGACGCTTGCCTGTGCGGAGAAAGCTGCCCTCACGAGGGCTCTCTTGCGCTGCGCCTGCCCGCAACCCTTTGCTTCACACTAACCGGATTTGTATCTTTTATTTGTACAAAGTTAAGCAATCAAATTTTTCACACAAATTTGTGCGTCGATTTGAACGATTTTGTGCATACATTTGTATAAATTCATGCAGTTTTTCGCATAAATTTGTGTGAAACGATATGCATGTTTAACTTTGCACAAACGTTTGCACAAAAACATACAAATACAGTTAGTGTGTTTTGCACTCTCCTGCAGCAGCCCAGCCCCTTGCACTCCCCGGCCTCTGCAGTCCCATTCATTCCCCCCTCCACTCCTCCGTGCCCCAAGGGCTGGTCGGTCGACTGGACACCAGCAGCAGCAGCAGCTGTTTCATTCAACCCTCTCCCTGTGTGTGTGTGTGTGTGTGCGTGTGCGTGTCGGTGCGGCCGCGCTGGACACCTGTCGGCTTGTAATCAGAGAGCAAATCGACGAGTGGTCCCACCCCTCAATAGCCTCCCTCCGCCCCGCCCCGCCCCGCCCCTACACATTCCTGCGGTCGTCTTCTTCTTTCTGTCTCTCTCGCACGCACTACGACGACCCCTAGACCGCGCTCTCTCTCTCTCTCTCCTTCTCACGCACTCGCGCGCACTTCAACCCCCGTACCGCGCACGGCTCTCTCTCTGGATCGATAAGCCCGCCCATCACGATTACCGACTGCCGGCCGCGCTGGTGAGGCGCCCGGCCCGGCCCGGCTCCAGGAGGCTCTCCAGGGGCGGCTCCAGGTGCTCCAGGAGTCACTGGAATGCCTCACGAGCCCGACACCTGCTGCCCGATGAAGACACCCGCACGCCCCTCAAAGTGGCGGGCAACAGGAAAGGGGTTGGGCCGCGCGGCTATATATTTTTCTTCTCCGCTAACAGACCAATTTTTACCATCAACTTGTATCATCTCTAAATCACCCAACCGCCTTATTTACTTTAATCCCATTCAAACGTTTTGAATAAACCAAAACAAAAATCGGTACAAGGACGAGTTTTGTATTTTCTGGGCCGCTGCCTTGACCGGAAGTGCACATCGCTTGCGCCGGAAGCGGACCGTCATAACGCCCCTCCGGGAGGTGGAGGGAAAAATTAGCCGCCCTCCTCGGAGAATGTGGGTGGAGTCCACCCACACCTTTCTTCTTCTTCTTCTTCTTCGCCTCTCCCCGCCTCTCCCTCACCTCTCTCTCTCCCTCCTTTGCGCCTCGTTTCGTCCAGCCCTGTGTGCGTCCTTCATTCGCAGTCCCCCGCTCCGCCGCGGCCTGGGCCTGCGGCCCCCTCACCTCTTCGCACACTAATAGACACCACGTCCCTCTCCTCCCTCCTCCGTTTCTTTTATTTTCTTTCGCCGCTGCCTCGTTTCGCTTCTAATTTTTGTCTTGGCGTTTAATATTCGTAATTTTCCCCCCTCGGCTGGCTCGGCTCGGCTGGGCTCGGACGGGCAGGTGACTTCCGCCGTGCGTCACCCCGTGCTGTCCGGTGCCGGCCGGGCCGGGCCGGGCCCTACCGATACCCTTATTATTCTAATAAAGGACCACCCAGCGAGCGGACAACCCGCCGCCGCCGCCCGGGCCAGGGCCGACGGGACGGGGCGACTTGTCAGCTCTTTGAACGAACTGCGACCTCTTTCGTTCATCGCTCACGCGATGCAGTGACTCTCTTGCTAATTAATTCTGGCTTCGGCTCCCGATCTCCCCGGCATAAAGTTCCCCGCACTCCGAGGAACTTTACTGCGACAGCACTGGAATTCCCTTCCAGTTAAATGGCAGAGAGTTTTGCGACGTACGCACCGGGCCCGCGCAAGCTCACGACCCTCCTGCTCGAGTTGACCGGCTGGCTGCCTGCTGCTGCTGGCATGCGGGGCCATTATTGGCAGGCGTGAGGCGCGCCTTTATTTGCAGGTCCGGTGTCTAGGGAAGAGGCTGGCGTGCGAATAGCGAGCCTTGTGCCGTACTCGCCGTGCGCCCCGGCCCGGCGCCCCCTCGGACGCGTCCCCCCGCCCCGCGCCGCTGCCCATAGCATGTCCATTACACGGCCAGGCACTCTGCAATGTGGACGGCTTTTGCGGGGGTAACATCCTCTGCGCGCGCCCCGCCCCGCCCCGCCCCGCCCCGCCTCGTTGTCGCGGGTAACATGTGCGGGTAACTCTGCCCCCTCGCGTATTTCGCTCCGAAAGGCGGCCAGGCCGGGTGGCGGACGGGTCTTCTTCTTCGTTCCTTCTTTCCACCGTCAAGGTTGAACACCACTTCCGGAATTTCTCCCACGACCACCTCCGCCCGGCCGTCTGGACTGAGCCGCCCAGTATGTGATGAGTCCACCCGTCCTGCGCCCCTCTCCCCTCCCCTCCTCCTCCTCCTCCCTCCTCCGCCCTCCTCCTCCCTCCTCCTCCCTCCTCCTCCCTCCTCCACCTCCTCCCCCTCTTCTTCCCCTCCACCGCTCCCTGCCGTTTTTCTTTTCGTTTGCGCGCGAGCCATTTGAACCCTCACAAATATTCATATACTGTAATGTTGGGCCAGATCATGGATCTCGGCCGGGCCGGGCCGGGCCGCTCACATTCCTCCGGCGAGGCGCCTCCTCCTCCGGGCGTCCTTTTGTTTTCGCAGCAGCAGGGAGGCCCCGCCCCGCCTCGAGTGCCCCTCCTGTGCCGCGAAAATAACAATAAAGTGGCGGCTTGCAAATAACCGCCGTATATGTATACTTTCACCCCGGAGCTCGGCTCGTAAAACTGAAGCCGTACCGCGTGGACCCGACCGCGACGAGCCGAGCGCCCGGCCCGATGTGTATGGCATTATGTGATGTGATCGCTGCCAGTGGCGCGGCGCGGCGGTACAGTACGTCTCGAATTATCAATTCGTGTGCCTTTCAAGGGACCGCCGAATATGCTGTTGAGGTAGTACTGTAGAGGATACTGTCTGTAAAGAAATTACAAAAGAATGCAATTTTTTAAAAAATGCAATTTTTTTCAAAATGTAATTTTTTTTGACGGTGGGGATCTTAACCTACATGACGCCGCGGGGCGCGGGGCGCGGGGCGGCAGTAGCAGCAGTCGTGTGAGGAGCACGGGAAGGCCGCGCGCGCCTCGCGTTATTTCGCATGCGCATGCACAGGCGCCCCACCGTGTGTCTGTCTGTCTGTCTGTCTGTCTGTCTGTCTCGCCCCCGCGCGTAGCATTCCAGAGCACACGGGCGGGCGTGAGCCCAGCCCCCTCCCCTCGCAGGGAAGTCCCGCCCCTGCCCCTCCTCTCCTCCCCTTACACCTTTTGCGATGAGCAGCATGAAGCCCCGCCCCCCCCCCCTCCCCCCTCTCGCCACCCACTGCCTGGCGGTTCGCACGTTAATCACGACTACTTACCCGCGGGACGTGTGGTGTGCGTCTCTCTTTCTCTCTCCTCCCTCCTCTCCCTCTCTCCCTCCTCTCCCGCTCTCCCCGCTTGCCCCTGTATGCGCGCGGAGGTGGCGTGCTTGGGCAGAGTATTTTTCAGGAAGCACCTGGCGGCGGGGTGAGCCTGACGGTGGGCCCCTGTTACCCCCCCCCCCCCTCCCGTCCAGTCCAAAAGGAACGACCGGACGGTGCCATTTCCCCACGCACGCATTCCGCTGCTACCCTTCCCTTGCATGCGCCCGCAACAAATTCGCGAGGGAGTTGAGGTTGGGGGGGGGGGGGGGTTGGGTAAGGGGGCGCCGTGGGATTGGGCCACCGCCGCGCGTGCTGTGTTCATTGCAGCCCCGCTCGCTCGCTGCCGCCGCCGCGCTGCTGCTCCGGATTAACACGTCATTTGAATATTTCCCGCCGTAAAGCAGGTCTGCATTCCGCTGTTTGACAGCTGTTTGGCGGCATGAAAATGCTATTTTATATCCGCGAGCGGGGCCCGCGCTGCGCCGGCCCGGCCGGGGCATTGTGTCTGGCGGCGGGGCGGGGCGGGGCGGGGCGGGGCCGTAACGAGCGCGGAGAGCGCGATGCGATGCGGCAGCCGCGGGGCCAATCTTAATTCTTTTTGTTTCGACCAAAGTTATATCGCGCTCTATTTATTTCCGTCTCTTATTCTACATACTCTGGCGGGCTCTAATTCCCATGCCTTGGCTCCGTGGTTGACGCACACACACACACATACACACACAGTCTCACGGTGACGCCGCAGGAGGACGTGGTCAGAGGTCCGTGACGACGCCCGAGTGGTTACTCCGGGTACCCCGGGTACCCAGCCCAGCGCGGCGCGGCGGGGCAGCAGGTGTAAGCTCCAAGTACTCATTCCGAGGCCTGGAAGGCGGTGTGAGGTGGAAAACCTACCCATAGGGTAATAATACCGGGGGTACCATCATCATGCAGGATGATCTTACCTCCCCTAGCCACAAGGAGGCTGACGGGGTAGGGTGTACCGTCATCCCGCAGGATGATCTTACCCCCCTAGCCATAAGGAGGCTGTCGGGTACCATAGGATGATCGTACCTCCCCTAGCTAGATGCAGGCCAGGGGGGTACCTTCACCATGCAGCACCGCGCCGCGGCGGGGGTCCAGCTGGCTTTGGGAAAGTAATAAAGTTGCTCACTTACCCCGGGTAAGGCGGGCATCAGCTCTCCGCGGCCGTAGCCACCCCTACTGCCGCGCCCGACAAAAGAAATAATTAACTTCCTGCCTGCGGCTGCGGCCCGCTGTGCGCGGCTGTGCGCGGTCCCCGCCACCGCCCCGCCCCGCCCCGCCCCGCCCCGCCCCGCCCCGCCCCGTCAACATCGACAACATTAACTTGGCCGTGCCATATGGCTCGAGATGACGCGGGGGGGATATGACGGCGTGTGAAACTCGATCGTTCCGCTGTACAAGTTGACCGAGTAATTTCAAGAAAAGGGCTGTTGCTTGTCGGGGTGGCCCGCCCCGCCCCGCCCCGCCCCGCCGGAGAGCCGGAAACCACCACCCGCTCCCGGGCCGCGATGCTGCTGGTCGCGATGTGCCACGGCGATAAGCCGCGGCCTCCATATGGCACGACAAGTGCTCCGCGCGGGCCGGGCGGCGAGAAACTGGGGTAATTATAGCCTTCTTCTTGCGGTTAACTACGCGTCGTACATGACGGCCGACGTCACACTTTGCCGAGTCTGGGAATTCATTGATAACTCTGATCGCACGCAAAATGAACTAGGGATACCAGAGTAAGTTTTGAAGTCGCAGGCAAAGAATGAACTCTTATACGAGTCGCTATGGGCGGGGCGTGGCGGGCGGGGCCCGGGCGGGTGGCTCGGCTCCTCGACGCGTACCCATACACACGGCCCTGCCCGCCCGGTACCCACAGGCGCCCACGGGTACCCGTCAGGGAGCCGCCGCCGTTCCGCCGGGGCGCGCGCCAGGAATGTGGTCGCCGTTGGAGTTCTCATGGGTGCACCACCAGGAGGGGCGGGGACGGGGCGGCCCGGGCATGGGCGGGCGAGACCTTGCGGGCCGTGGCGGGGCGCGGCGGGGCGTGGCGGGGCGTGGCGGGGCGGGGCGTGGCGGGGGGGGCGTGGCGGGGCGTCCAGTGCGGGTCAACGCGGGGCGACCAACCGGCGTCAGCGGCGCAAGGGAAACTAGACGGACCCGGCCGGCCCGGACCTAGGGCCCCTAAACACCCCGGCCAGGTGTGAAATGCGTGCCCTTCTCTCCCGCCACGCCCAGCCCCGCCACCACCCCGCCCCACCCCGTCCCCCGCCTTGCGCGTCCCTGCGCGGCAGTTAAAGCGAGGCGGGTGGGGGCAAAAAAATACTTGAACAAGACGGTTATGACGACACACAAGGTCGTAAAGGCGAAGCAGGAGGGAATTAGCAAATCGGCGACAGCGTAATGACAAGGTCCATCGCGCCGGTGATGTCCCGGAACGAAATCGTGATTCAGGTTCACATTTCGGGCGTGCCAGACTGGGGTGCGTCACCTTGCGTGCGCGTGGGAGAGAGAGAGAGAGAGAGAGAGAGAGGTGAGAGAAGGAAGAATATCCCTCACCTCGAGTGTGAGTTGAACCCTCGATACCTGCCGCACGCCCGCCCATCCCGCATGGGCGCACGCCAGCTAGAAGTCGAAATTATATGCACAGGCATTTACAGTACTGTGGGCGATCTCCGTGTGTCTGTGTGTGTGCATTTGCTAACAGGTGCCTGGCATTGTACGCGCGTGCCAGCGGTGTGACTCACACACACACGCACGCACTTGCGCGTATTTATGCCCGTGCTCCCCTTACATATTAACGCTGGTGGGACCCGAGCAGCATGGTTCGCATGCGAGACAACGACTGGACTGACCGTTGGCAACGAAGCTCGCGGCGGCCCGGCCGGTCTATTAATCGCACGGGAGGGAAGGTGACGGGCCGGGCGGGGCCGGGCGGCGGAAAATAAAACAAAACTGCTTTGTCTGAGAGTGTACCTGTGGGCCTGAAAGGGAGGGGGCCACACCCACCTGCTCTTGCGCCCCCGCTACGCTACGCCACGCCACGCGCCGCGCCACGCCCGCCAACGCCCTTCACCCTTTTGTGCTGAAGGGCCCTGCCCTGCCCTGCACGGCACGGCGCGGGGGCGCGGCGCGGCGCGGGCCACCACCGCCACCCTCGCCTCGCCAGTCGGGCCGCGAGCCTGGACGCACCCAGGTCAGCCATAGTCATACTCCGGCCACTCCGCGAATTTTTTGTTTTGTTTTGCCGGATAAGGGGAAGACGGCGTGGTGCGGTCAGTAGTCAGTCCTGAGTCACCGTCCGTAGCCATAAGCGAGGGGGCGTTTGAGTGTGGACAGGACACCTGCTCGCGTGCGCCGCGCGGCCGAGACCGCCATAACTACTTTTAGTGCTGCTCCTCTGCTCTGCTCGCCTTGCACCTTGCCGCGCGTCCTCGCATGGGGACTTCTCGTTATTCATAAAGGCCTGCTGCGCGACTGACAGCATCGTCACACAACCATGCCGAAACACCCGACGTTTAGCTCCATGAGGTGAGTGCGAGAAATATGTTATTGTCGGAAGAATCGATCGTCTGCTGCTACCGGTCTGTGAGCAGAGTGTCACTCGGCGTCGTGCGGTGCGCGTCCTCGACAAGGCCGCGGCTGTGGTGGTCCGGCCCGGCCCGGCCCGGCGCGCCCTGGTCGTGGTCTCCGGCTCCGGTCTCGACCTCCGGGCCCGGGCGGGGCGGGGCGGGGGGGGCGGGGCGGGGCGGGGCGGGGCGGGGGGCGTGCAGCTGGACGCATAGCGCGCGCCTGGCCTGCGGTGAGACGGGCGTTTCTCGATAGTTACGTGGCTCCGTGTCCTCTGCGGCTACGTGGCTCCGTCCGCGGCGACATCCGAGCCTCGTGGGCGACGTGTGTGTGTGTTGAAGTCGTTGTAGCAGAGGAGGTGCTGACCAGGTGATTTGATTTCTGACACGCGGCTGCAGCAGCAGCGGTAGCAGCGCCCCCCAGTAACCCCCCGCCCCGCTCTCACAGGTTTCTCATCAGTCGATCATTTTTCTATCGCGTTGGTTCGAGCGCGCGCCCGCGCGGGCGGGGCGGGGCGGGGCGGGGCGGGGCGCCTCGCGGGGCCGTACGGTGCAGCGTGACCCCCAGCAGCGCGTCGGTTCGGTTTACGTTGTGGTTTCTCCTCCGGGCCGGGCCGGGCTGGGCCGGGCGACCTCTGGCTATATCTCGCTGGGCTGTAATCACTGCCGCTGGGACGCACACGGGACGGGCGGGGCGGGGCGGGGCGGGGCGGGGCGGGGCGGGGCGGGGCGGGCGCGCGGCGGTAGCCGTGAGCTGACTGACTGACTGACTGTTGCTTCCACTTAACCGTGATGAAGACTTGAGCCCATCTCTTATTGCTCACCGTTCGTGTTTGGGTTTTCGGAGGACACCGCCCCCCTTCCCTTCGCTGGCTTAGTAATTCCACCTTGCTTAAGGTGCCTATTTAGAGGAGGCCGCGCAGAGTGTAGTGTTTGTGTGTGTGTCTTCTCGGGACGCTTTAATTGCTGAATTAGTTTGGCCCTCTGATAATTTCCCTGACACTTGTACGTACAGCGTATGACGGAGTGAGACGGAGGGGAGGCGAGCTGAGCTATTAGTCAAGCGTCACTCGCGGGTGTCAGGCCTGCCTGCCTGCCTGTCACACGAGTGCAGCGGCAGTGGAGAGAGTGGAGTGAGGGAACTTTCATTATAATGAGGCGGGCAGGGCCGGGCCCAGGGCCCATCTCAACAATACCAATAATAGAGGGCGTAACTGCGACCCGACCCGACCCGACGATACGTCGCGTCGCGAGCGACAAATATTTTAATTGGTGCCATTATGTATCGGTGCGCTGCTGAGTTCGGCATTTTTTATTTGAGGCGTACATGTTGTACTTGGTGGAGTTTTTGCTTTCTTTTTTTAAGTTTTTTCCACACTACATTTTGACGAGTGAACTTGTAGGCGGAGTGTTCTGGCGTGTACGGCAGGTGTTAGCAGAGCCTAGAGGCGCAGCCGTCCAGCCCCGGCCCCGGCCCGGCGCGCGGAGGAGGCGGTGAGCGGCTATTGTTCTGGGATGTGATATGACTAGAGCGTGATGCACCGGTCAGAGTGGTTGGAAAAAGGGGAGGGGTGGGGGGGAGTTGGACGCGCTTTGTCACGTGTCCCTCGGGGACGCCCCCTGTAATTTTTTTCCCAAGAGAGGCCGGAATCGGTGCGTACTGCTGTAAGTGCATAATGGGGAAGGTGGTCCGGCGCGTGGGCTGGGCGAGGCGAGGCGGAGTGGAGTGCAGTGGAGAGGCCTGAGGCAGACCACGAGAGTCATCATGTCGCGCGGGCTGCCTACCTCCAAGGCGGCCGACTGACGTAATGCGCGGGCGGGATTCACTTTTATTCACTTTCCCCCATCCAGCACCGTGTGTGTGTGTGTGTGTGTACTTTGCGGTCAAAGCAGAAGGGCTGTCCGCCGTTGTGATACAGGACAGGGCGTATCCGCCCGGCGGGGCGGGGAGCCGCGGTGCACGGCATCCCCCCATTAGGGCTGACACCCGCGCCGGGCAGGGCCGCGGCCCCCGCCGGGGCTGTGCTGGGGCTGGCCGCGTCCTCCTCAAAGTGATCGGGGGAAGTGCGTGGCGCGGGGTGGGGCAGGGTGGGGCGGGGCGCGTTGCGGCCGCCAGTGTTTTAGCCCATATTAGCGCATAGTGCACCCCGCCGCCGCTGCATGCGCCCTATTACCCTCCGCCCCTTACCCCGCTCCTTACCCCGCCCCTTACCCCGCCCCCTACCCCGCCCCTTACCCCGCCCCCTACCTCACCCCGCGCCCCACCGCTCCTACAGGATGGGCGTTACCCCTTTTGTTAATTACCTTCAGCGTTTGCTGCGCGCCGCGCCGCCACCCGATTCGTCGGCCTCAGAAACGCCTCGAGTTGGGGTTGAATTTTTTTTTTCAAAGGCGAGAGGGAAGTATTTTTTTCTACCCGGGGCGGTACTGACCTTGACTGCGTTTACAACAGCTGGCAACACAGACGCATGTTTACCTAGCCGCTCTTTTTTATTCACGTCCCCCTGCGTGTAATCCGTTTCGTGAGAGACACTTATTCTGCGTGATGTCACGGGCGTGCCGTGCCGCCGGGGGCCGCGCCTCTGCCCCGCCAGCGCGGCGCCAGGGCCGGTCGCGTGCGCCAGGGCCAGGCCGGCGCCTTGATTTGGTGCAGTGGCGTAGCCGTGCGCGTGTTGGGGCTCGGGGGTGAAACCTCCCCTGAGGAGGTGCGTACTGGCATCCCACTGCCCAGGGCAAGCGGCAGGCAGGCAAAAGTATCCACGAAGCGTAGAAAACGCATTCAAACGATCGTGATAAAAAGGCACTCGATTCAATGCTGACTCTCCGTAGAATATATTGTATTGAACGCTGTTCTTGTTGTTGCAGCAAAAATGGGGTGCTCAAGAGGTCCGAGTCGGCTCCGTCCTCTTCGGACAAATCATCGGTGAGTAAACAGTTTACTTGTTTTTCTTGGCCGACGCTATGGGGTTATTTTCTTTTTCGTTTCGCCGAGGGGCGTGTCCCCCTATATCCGTTGGCGTCGCGTCATGCGGACGGGGGCCGTACGCGTCTGGTGCCCCCGAGGGGGCTCCGGTGCCTCCGGGGTCCCTCCGGGCCGTGCCCGGGCCCCCGAGGGGGCGTGGCCGCCGCACCCCTTTTATTGATGGCCTATGCAGCTCCTCCCCCTGCTCCACCGCCCCATTCATGGCCTCCGTCCGCACTTTTAGAAAAAGGGCCCGGATAAAATAATAATAACACGAAAAAAAAAGGTGAAATCGTTTCATCAGGGACACCCAAACCAACCGATTTTCTTGTCCTAATGGCCGAACGACGACGTCGGGGTCGCTGCGTCTCCTCGAGTAGATCGGATTTCGCCGGTGCGGGTCCGGCGGGGCGGGGCGGGGCGGGGCGGCGTGCAGCAGCAGACGATGATTTCCTTTTCCTTATCTATCAAAAGCAGCCCGCTTTACAGACCGGCTGTCCGACCCGACCCGACCCGACCCGATGGAATTCTTCGACGACGTGCACGTCACGTGTCGTGTTCCGACCAATAACTGCAGCCCGGCCGGCCCGGCCCGGCCCGTCATGTCCGCAGCACCGCTGCAGAAATATTTGCTCCTTTTTTATTATTTCTACCTCTCGTCTCCTCCGCGTGTCGGCGTCTTGATGCTGTTGCGATTGTCGGCTTCATTAATTTTCACTCTGCACAACTAGGAATCCCTTTGCTTGTCAATGCCGGACGTGCCGGTGAGGAGGGAGCGGGGGCAGCGTGGTCTGGTCTGCAGGTGGCGTTTAATGCGCTCGCTGCATCTATCATACGTCCTGTTCCGTGGGAAACGCTCGCCAGCTCGGGACGGTGCGCGGCAAGGCCTCGGCCTGCCTGCTCCAACTGGACGGGACGTCGCCGAATAACGCGGCGGACACCGTTACCCTACCAGCGCACTGCACTGCGAGGCGCGAGGGGAGAATTAATGGAGAATGCACTGGAGTCACACCCGCACGCGCACTCTGTGGACTTTGAATCTCCCGTTCCGGCGTCATGTGGATTTGGAGGGTGCATCATCCCACCAAAAAAAAAGGTGCTAAGCACTAAGCAACGCCTTTCCTGGGGCGCTAAAATCAAGTGCTAAGTTTAGTGCCTTTCCTGGGACACTAAATCTTAGTGCCTTTGCAAAGGCACTAAATTTGTATGGAGTATACGCAGATGGTCAGCTAAAGGTGCTAATTCCTATAGGAAAGGCACGAAATTTTGTTAGTGCTTTTTAAAGGTATACCTTTAAAAGGCACTAACAAAATTTCGTGCCTTTCCTGGGGCACTAAATCTTAGTGCCTTTCCTGGGGCACTAAATCTTAGTGCCTTTCCAAAGGCACTAAATTTTGTTAGTGCCTTTTAAAGGTAGGACTTAGCACTTTTGTTTTTCCAGTGCCTCCTCGGTAGCACGTTGCACTAACTGCAATGACGAGACCGCTGGGCCGGGCTCTCTGCGACGCGCGGGGCGCCATGCTCTTCCTGCTCCTTTTCAGGAGTTTAAAGAGCCGCGTGCTCTGCCCGCTCCCGCCCGCCCGAGGCTGGTCGGTTTACGTCTCGTTCCTCTTTTTATAGGGCATGGCGCCCAGGCAGGCCGGGCGGCGCCAGTGTCGTTAATCCGTTTGGGGGAAGCGGGCGCGGCTGAGCTTCCGCGCCGACAGCTCTCTGCCGGCACGACACGGGGAAGGAGGAAGCGCCCCTAAAAGGGAATCCTTCCTACCCGCCCCGCCCCGCCCCGCCCCGCCCCGCCCCGCTCAGCGCTTCCCTTTCCCCGGCCGCGCTGCTGCTTTGTTTCCCGAAAGCAATGCTCAATGCCCGCTCTAGAGTAAACAGCGGGGTAGGGCCGTGCCGCGGCGGCTCAGCCCGGCCCTTTGGCCCTACCGGCCCTCTCCTCTGTACCGCCAGTTCTCTCCCGTATTAGCAGTTCCGTTTTTGGTTTCATTGCCTCGCGCTGCGTGTCGTGTGTGTATGTATTTCCCATCGCGCGATTAGGCCGTTTATCGGCGGCCGTGCTTTCTTCATGACGCGACGAGAGTTGACACACACACACATACATTTTTTACTTTTGAAAAGTACATTTTTCTTTTTCATTTTCTCTCCTCCTTGTGTGAATGGCGGCGGTGTGACAGAAACGTGAACACTCCATTGACGGAATGCGTCACCCGTGTAGTATCTCTCACACAATCTGGTCGTCCCCCATTGTGCGCGCGCGGAGGGACGCACACAAGGGGCGGCTTTGGGGCGCGGGGGAGACAGGTGGGGGTGGACAGGGCAGAGCGCATTATGCCTATATGCCGTCCTCGAGAAAGTGCCACCACGAGGGCCGCGATTTTTCGAACGAGAAAAATAATACGTAAACCGGCTCGGTTTAAAAACGGCCCCTGCTAGCAGACGCCGCGCCGCCGCCGCCATGGACGCTCCTACACACACCGATTCACATACTGGGTGTGAGTTTCCATTTCGTCGTAAACTAGCCCGATCCCCGCCGGCGGGGGGAGAGAAAAATCCCGAGAAGTGGTATAATATGTGCGTGTTGATGCGCCGGGCCGTGCCGGGCCGCTCCGGGAACAATACCAACAATATCCCGGGCTTTATGTCCCCGGATGGGATAGATATAATGGCTTGCTTACGTCCATCGTATCGGTAGGTGTCGGCCCTGCCCGCCTGCCTGCTGGGCTGGGTCCCCGTCTACCTGAGCGTATCGTTCGAAATCTCTCTCACTCTGCCTCTCTGTCGCACGCGTATGGGGCGGGTTCTGGTCAGACAGAGAGGGAAAGCATAGAATCTATTCGAGTTTCCCTCCGTGGAGATGCCATTATAATTTTTGCCAGAGGTGGGGCCTGCGTGTGCGGAGCTGGACACAGGGACTGAGTGTCTTCAGTTGAGCTCGCTCCTCTCCTCTCCTCTCCTCTCCTCTCCTCTCCTCTCCTCTCCTCTCCTCTCCTCTCCTCTCCTCTCCTCTCCTCTCCTCTCCTCTCCTCCCCTCCCCTCCCCGGGGAGACACGCTTCATTGGCACGGGACGGGATGAAATCTGGAACGCGGCGAGTGCGGGAAAAGGTGACAGTGAGTGTCGTTGTGCCAGAGAGCGAGGCGAGGCGAGGCTAGGACGGGACGGGAGGCCTAGTGCGAGTCAACATAAATGTCATGTCAGTAAGTGGATGTGTGTGTGTGTGTGTGCTGTTTTCTTGCTCTGTGTGGGCACCACTGTACACACACATGCATGCATACATACAGTGGCTATGGGCGACACCAATAATGAAGTATGTAATGCGTTATGTATGTGTGTGTGTGTGGTTTGAATCGCTCGTATAGAAAAGACCCGCTGAATAGGACATTGAAATCTTTGAGGCTGGTCATAACCTACATGGTCGCGGCGCGGCGCCGCGCGGAGAGACGATTGTCGCCGTAACGAATAAGAACTGCGAGCCGCCCTGCTACGCCCCGCCCCGCCCCGGCCCCGCCCCCGCCCCGCCCCGCCCCGCCCCGCCCCGCCTCCCCCAACCACCCGCCTCGCACGCAAGTCGACCGTGAAAGTGCGAGTGCGCGCGATGATGACGACGCTTTTCGTATTAGCGAAGAATGAGCCGTCTCAGAAATAACACTCATACAACACAACACACGCCACACTAACCCGCGCGGACCCAGTCTCATTCCATCGCGCTGCACTTTTCTGCCTCTTCCACTCCCATGACTTTCTCCTTCTCTTCGCGGCAAATTATCTGTGGCGAGCAAAAGGATTAGCCCCGGCCCCGGCCTGGCTCCGGGCCGGCTGCGGTGCACCTACCATACGGTAACGAGCCAACGCCTGCCAATCCGTCTGTACACGGCGGGGAACGTCGAGATGGTCGTGATAATGAGACGCCCAGCAAGGCTCCTGGCCCGGCTCTACTTTTGACTGTTGGACGTGTATTATTTGCAAAGCGAAGGGGTGAGACGGGGCCGGGCCGGGTTGGGCCGGGGCGAAAATGCTGCACATCTGCCAGGACCAGACAAGCAGGGCCTCGGCCCGCCCCGGCCCCGGCGCCGGCCCCGGCCCCGGCCCCGGCCCCGGCCCCGGCCCCGGCCCCGGCCCCGGCCCCGGCCCCGGCGACGCCAAGCAAAGCCGTCTGGGCGTCGCGTCATGTGAAGGAGGGGGAGGGCGGCCGGTCCGGCCCGGGGCCCGGCCAGACAACGGCGGGGTTGTGTGTGCGCGGCGTCCGAAAAGTACCCCGAGGATGACTGCGGGAGCAGAGTAGCAGATTGATTTTCGGATGCGTCCTCCTGGGCAGACGGGTGCCGTATCGTGGCCAAAGGGACCGCTGATCAATGAAGGACCCACCCACCCGCAGGTACACGGGGATCATTTTTACCCTGTCGATATCGTCTGGAGAGAAATGTAAAATCTAAAAACTAGTCGTAGTAATTCTCGTAAAAGTCGAGATAAAAGTTATCCGCGAAATTCAAATGGAACGTGGCGGGGGGCGGGGGGCGTGTGCTGGAATTCGCGCGAGGCACGCGGCGGGCCCTAACGGACTTTCTACACGTTATTGTGCTGAAGCTTGATTACCATAACAACGGGCGTGGTGGGAGTCCCGTCGAAAAGAAAAAATAATGAAATAAAAATGGATTCCTCCCTCCGGTTCGGCTCCGGCTCGACTCGTCTGATGAAGACGGTTTGACAGCCACCGGCGCGGCGGCGGCGGCCTCTTTGAGCCCCGGCAGCGTGGCGCATAGTGTGTGCGTCATAGAGTCTGCACTGCGTCGCCCCCCAATACGAGCTAGATGTCAGATTCAAACCAGTCAACCTGCAGCTAACCTCGGCTCTAAGTCCGATAAAAATAAGCAGTAATGATTTAATTTAAAAGGTCGTCTTAGGGGTCTTATTATTTTTGTGTGACATGCCTCTGCGATAACACGACGTGAAGGGGGCGCAACAGGAAGTGATGCATTGGCTGGAGCGGGGAGGAGTGGGGCCGCCAGGCCGCCAGGCCCTGCCTGCCTGCACGCGCCATTTACGAACTCATGAACTTCACGGACAGGGGCGGCGGGACTTTAAAAATAGCGTGACGTTGCGCATGTGTGTGTGTGTGTGTGTGTGTGTGTGTGTGTGTGTGTTTGCTGCGTGTCACGCTGTCACGCAGGGCCAGTGAGGGTAATCCCTTACGACCGATTTACCAAAGCAACGCGTCAAGAAAAAAAGAAAAAAGAAGTATGAAAGGATAACTGTAACATTGGCCCGCCGCGCCCCCCGCGTGTCGTGTACTATTTTTCTCCGACTTCAAAAATAGGTCCAGTGTCGTATGGTTACTTATTGTTGCTCCGGGGACCACATTATGCAGGGGGGCGTGGGGGCGGCGGGGGCGGCCGAGGGCGACGGCCGATCTCGTTCGTCTCCGATCAGTCCATCTGCTTCTGGGGGACTTCCTTTCTCCTCTCCAGGTGGATGGAGCTCTGTCTCGCCATTGTGCTCCGGGCCACAATTGATACAATGGCCCCAAAATGAAGAGAGGCCTGCAGTGTAACATCTGCCCCCTGTACTACAGGCCTCGGTAGAACGACCGCAGCCCGGTGCCTTCCCTCAACTCCCCTCAACTCGCAAACCCTTTCCCGTCATAGTTAATAGTATTTGGCAGAGCGTTAGCGAAGCGTTTGCTATAAAGTGGGAGGGACTTGCTTACGCACAGACACACACACAATTCGAACTATACCGCAGCCCTCAAAATGGTCACCATTCTTTCCACCCCCTCATCCTACGCCTGCTTGGTGTCCTTCTCAGCCCCTAAAAAAAATCTCGCAACATACTTTTTCTTCTACCGACCCAAATTTTGTTGACAATTTTTTTTAGATTGAATCTCTGGTTTAAATGGGTAAATATCTCATCAGAACGGATACCATGACTGTGCGATGGACTAACCGTCACCGCCTTGACGATAAACAGCCTCCAGATAGCCCTGATTGACTGGGGAAGGGCGGGCACACGACCACCTGAATAGGACGCAGCGACGAAGGAAGGGTGGGCAAAACGAAAAAGGATAAAAAAAAAAAAACCTCCGGCTTAGGAGGCGGTGAGTAACCCCTTGGGTGCAGCCCCACCATCAGCACCGACCGCAGCAACGGCCTCCTGAAGAAAGCGACGAGGGCGCGCTCAACAAAAGAGGCGGGGAGGACACGAAAACTGTGATGATGAGCCCATGCACGTGTGTGCGTCCGGGAGGGGGGGGGGGGGCATACCCTTTGCTACTCGCTATTCACGCTTGCAGTGCAATCGCCTTTCACGCTCGACGCGTCCCCGATCCGCTTCCGGCTCCCGAGCGGAGCCGGTCCTCGCCCAACCAAATAACCCCTTCGATCACTGTTTGCCAACACGGGCGGCCGTGTGTTGGCAGCACTGACGAGGGATTTATATCGGTCAGGACACGGCGTTGGTGACACGCTCGGAGATGGTGACGGTCGTTTGGCAATGTTTGCGGCCGCAGCAGCAACATCGGCGTGCGCCGCGAAGCGGAAAAAAAAACACGCTGTCTCAATTTTGTAAAAGGCAAAGACCGCCGCATAGTGCAAATATCTCGGCCTGCACTTAATGCGCATTGCGTCGGCAGGTGTCGATACTGCAGCGCAGACCACTGTGCGCCCCTCGTGCGTATTATTTACCGTCTTTTGTCCATTGTGGAGAAAGAAGCATTACCCGCTCCGCACGCGCCTCTCTCTTGTACACACACACACGCGTACATCGTGCATGTAATATTTCGCGCAATTACGCGTGTGTGTGTGTGTGTGTGTGGTGGTCCCGCCCGCACTGTGTGTGTGTGTGTCGCGTGGGCAGCGCGCCTCCCCGCTTAGTATTTCTTATGCCGCGGCTATCGAGGCCGGGGCCGGGAGGACGGTATGCACTGCCTCTTCCTCCTCTCACTCGCCCCAGGGCGACGTGGACGCTGTGTGTGTGTGTGTGTGTGTGTGTGTGTGTGTGTGTGTGTGTGTGTGTACGTACGTACGATACGACACGCCGCTCGCCGCATCAATGAGGTTGCAGTGTCATTAATTGCTGAAATAACAAACTCAGCGCGCCACCATCACGGCGTCAAACAAAATAATGATAGTGCAGCACAAACGACTTTTGTCTGCAGCGCTGCGCCCTTGGCCTTTGCGGGTGTCGTCTGCCTCTGGCGGTGCACGCCGCTGCTGCGCGGACGGGACGGACGGGCAGCTCCGGCCGATATGCGTGGGGTTGCGCTGCAGCCATCGGTTGGCATCACTGCATCGCTAATTAAAGTGACCCGCGCGCCCGCCAAGGCTGCCAACCTCAGTGCTGCTGCTGCTGCTACGCCCGCCCCCTGAATGAATAAATTGCAGCGCCTTGTAGGGGATCGTGACACGCGCTGGCACCGCCTTCTCCTCCTCCTCCTCTTTTCTTATCCACCGCACTGCCGCGCTGTTCAGATGTAAGGGGGAAACATCCATGGCGCCCTCTCCATGCGGGGGTCGCGGTCGTCGCGGGGATGACGTTGTTAGTTGCGCATCGAAAAGGATGTGCTGACGCGAGAGAGGCCCCCGGAGGAGGGAAGTGATAGGGAGCCCCGCCCCGCCCCGCCCCGCCGCGGGTAATGTCAGTGAGCACGCCTCTCCTCTATCCTCCTCGCAAGACCTCGCCGTTTGGCGCATCAGCCGGAAGGGCAGACAGATATGGCTGGCGGGGCGGGGCGGGGCGAGGCGGCCTCGTCGGCCTCGTCTGGCGCCCGCCGACCTGACGCGCAGCCCGACCCGGAGTGCCTCATATCTTACTGGGTCGAGCGACCCACCACGGCCCATAGCCGTCGGCGGGGTTGGACAGAGTTAGAAGGAAAGCCGGCCTCGTGGCTCTCTCGCTCTCGCTCTCTCTCTCTCTCTCTCTCTCTCTCTTGCTCTCTCGCTCTCTCTCCCTCTCTCGCTCTCGCCCTCGCTCTCTCTCACTCTTGCTCTCTCTCTCTTGCTCTCTCGCTCTCTCTCCAACTCTCCCCCTCGCCCAGGCGGGTATTATATTTGTCCAGCTGGACAACGCCATATCGTCATGCTGCTTGCCCCTCCCCCATGCTCGGCGTCAACGAGCCCGCCTGTAATGCCGTCCTGCGCGCCGCGGCCACGTCCAGGACCGTCCAGGACCGATCGGCGCGTGAGGCTCACAATACGGCCCGGCCGTGTGAGCGTGAAAGTCCATCATCCCGTGTGTGTCCCCGCCCCGCCCCGCCCCGCCCCGCCCCGCCCCGCCCCTGCCCTCCGTCCCCCCACGCCGCGCGGGGTTGTATGATAATGCGCGGTACTTCTTCAGCCACGCGTGGCATCGCCTGCTTCCAAATTTTCGGAGCGATGTATGTATGGTCTGACTTGACCAGTTCTTTGGCACGGCCGACACCCGGCGCTGCGTCCCTTCTAAACGTCTCGATGGCACGACTGCGGCGCTCGGGCCCGGGACGCGTGAGCGTGAGCGTGGGGCTGCTCCAGCTCCAGGGGGGACGTGACGTGCCCTTGCGCGGGATTACTGGAATAGCGCGACACTGGCCAACCGAGAAGAAACACAGGATAGGGGCTTATAATGACCCTCTGCTCGGACACCTGCGACCGTTCCCCGTGTGTGTGTGTGTAATGCATTCTTGTTTGCGTGACAGTCGCCCGGCCCGGCCCGGCCCGCCGCGCTCTGGCTGCCATGAGCTAGTGCTAGGTGCCCCTGGAATAAACGCGGCGTGCAGTTTAGCGACGAGTCCGCTGGAAAATGAAGCAATAAGTAAGGCGAGCGCTCTAGTTATCGCGGATGACAAACTTAAAATGTGTGTGTGTGTGTGTGGCTGGCTGTGTGCGTACACTGGCTGGCTTCGCGCCAGGTGAGAGAGAGAGAGAGAGAGAGAGAGAGAGAGAGACGCCGTGCAGCGCCGCTCTGCCCACCGCGCCCGGATCCCCGAGGGGGCCCCTTTATTGAGGCTTTTATTGTGTGCCCCGTGGGGGCTACTTTAGCCATTGGGGCTTATCCATCTGCTCCTGGTGCCCCTGGACCGTCCGCTGCCGGTAGCCGGCACGACGTACCAGCTGGCTGCCTCACTTAGGCCCCGTAGCTTCAACGCAAGCTAAGACTATCTCGTCGCCGTCGCTCCGATGTACTTTGCTCTGCAATTCTAAAACACGCGATAGATTTTTTTGTAAACTTTTCCCTTAGGAAATACTATAGAAAAGTATTCGTGTTCTAAAGGGCACGCAGCGTACGCGTTGGAAATCAGCTGATTTATTATTAAAATTTCACGCGTCGAGGCGCTGAGGTGCGCTGAGCCGCCGCCCTGCTGTGCGTTCACTGGCGCTCACGTCATGGAGGGCGGTGACCCGGTCGCGTTGCACCGCTTGTGCTATTGTCCACAACAACAACAACCGCAGCGCGTAACCGGTTCTATCCTCTAGGCCCGGCGTGGCGTGGCGCGTCGGGCTGTGCAAGGAGAGGAAAAGAAAAAAAGAAACTACTGTGGTGGGGAGGGGAGAGGACTCGGTGCATTTCCACCGCCGTCTTTCTCCATGAACCTCGCGAAACGAGCGTAAAAGTGGAGAGAAAGAGACAACGGCAAAAAAATTGTAGCTTATACGATCTTGTCGAATAATTTGGCTATTCTGTGAAAAGTGTGGCGGTGCGCTACGACGCCAGCAGCAGGTTGAGGTGTTAGGTGCCCAGGCAGGCCACTCGACGACTGCGGTCAGTCCTCTGGTCGCCCTGGACCTGGACCGGTTGCCACGGACACCGCCGGTGACTGCCTGGAAATAGATCTGCCCCCAGTCTTGGCGACGTCCGCGCCGCAGCGGCGACAACCCAGCGTCACGCGTCGAAAAAAAAAGCAAAACAAAAGGGATAAGGCACTGGGATCTATTTACAGGTCAAAGCTCTTGAGCAGTGCATGGGCGGGGCGGGTCGCTCAAGGGTTTCATTGGCGCGCCGTCGTGGTGCTTGGACCAGATTACTCCAGGTACGGTATTAGTCATACGCGGCCCTCCCCTCCACGTACGCACTCGTACATGGGTGGCCGAGGGAATGGGGGGGGGGGGGGGGGGGAATAAAGTAAATCTGAATATGAAAGACATTCCTGGCGGGGCATTCGGTGTGCTGTACGCAACCGCTCGCGGCGCGGCCAGGGCGCGTCCCGCCAGGGCGCGTCACCACTCGGTCATCATCACCGTCGTCATCATCACCACTACCACCATTCGACAGTGCTGTCGTCGTCGCACGCCCCCCCCCCCCCCACCCCCTCTCTCTCTCTCTCTCTCTCTCACACACTATCCTCCTGTCTCTCTCAAGCTTCCCGGCTGCCTCCATCGAACGGAATGTTTATGACGTCCATCAAGCTGGGTGACACCGTTCACCTCCTTGTCTCCGGCGCGCTCCGCAGGGCGCGCGGGCTAAGCCGGAGCCTCCATGGTTCCAGGACTGCTCGCTCCGGGCGGGTCCTCTCTCTCTCACTCTCTCTCTCTCTCTCTCTCTCTCTCTCTCTCTCTCTCTCTCTCTCTTTCTCTTTCTCTTTCTCTCTCTCTCTCTCTCTCTCTCTCTCTCTCTCTCTCTCTCTCTCTCTCTCTCTCTCTCTCTCTCTCTCTCTCTCTCTTCTCTCCCTCTCTCTCCCTCCCTCTCTCCCTCTCCCTCTCCCTCTCTCCCATACTCACACACTCGGCCCGCTCTCGTCTCCCGCTACGGTGCCCTCTGACCCCCCGTGACTTGGCGCCCTGCCAGCGCCGGCCCCGCGGTGCATTTTGCAGACAGGTGGCGCGTCGATCCCAGCCCCAGCTGAGCACTCGGCTTATCGCCGGATGTGGATCAGGCGCCGCGTACTTGCTCCTTTTCCGATTATCATCATCCCGAACTCCCACACTCTGCGCTAAATGTATAGCTGGACGCGTTTATTTCTCTCACTTGGTGTGTGTGTGTGTGTGTGTGTGTGTGTGTGTGTGTGTGTGTATGTGTGTGAGAATGCGGTGATTTTTACCGTGCCGTATTGCTCTTCGTAAATTCCTGTCGGATAAGATCGGTGCCCGCCCCGCGCCGTCGTCAATAAACACTCCATTTGGGACGCGGCGGCGGCGGCGGCTTTCCTCGAAACGGAACGCCTTTCGGGGAGGAGGGCTGTCTGAGACACCTCTCTCTCCTCATCTCCCTCTCTCTCGCTCCCTCTCTCTCGCTCTCTCGGCGCGGCGCGTGTGGTGCGGGGCCGACGCCTCCTGGACACCGTCGGGCGTCGCACGCCGCGTCGGCACGGGGGAATTCCTATTTTGATGACGGACAAGCGGCAGTATAGAGCTTTCCCGAAAACCATCGGCCCTCCTGGCCGGGCCGGGCCATCCGCGGCCGGGCGGGGCCGGGCGCGTGTTTTAGTATCGAACATTCCTGCCTCGGCTGGCAGGGCCCTGCTCTCCCCGGCCGGCCCGGCCCGGCGCGTCACGCTGTGGCCTTGTTTCCCTTTTAAATTTGGCCGGCGTGGACATGCGGCCCTCCTTGTGTCTCCGGCCGGCCGGGTGCGTGTAGTGCATGCGCCTCGATTTGCATGTGATTATGCCGGCGCGGCTCCTATCGCTCTTGTATCTCCGGCCCCAAATCTCTCCGACGCGCCCCGACCCGACGGCCGATAAGGCACTGCATCTATCAGCGGCCGCGACCGTATTGAGGGCCCGTGCTGCCCCCGCCCCGCCCCGCCCCGCCGGGAACAAAACTAATAAACCCCCCTTTTATTTGGGATGGCCCACGCGCTGGGGCCCGGGGCCCGGGCCGGGCACTGTGACCCCCCGCGGGGCCGCGCCCCTCCTCGCGGGGCCCCTCCGCCGCGCGCGCAGTACTCTACTTTGTCACGCTTTATCAACGTGTCAGGCCCATGCGTTACCGTGAGGGAACACCGTGACATTGTCCGAGCTGTCTTCCCTCGTTATATACCTGCCAGCGCGCGGCTGCGCGGCTCGCTGTGCCCCGGAGCCCCGGGGCTCGCCCTGCTGCCCCCATGGTGCCCCCCAAAGGGCTAATGCGTTCCACGGATCCACTTGGCCGTGGTTTCAGTGCTTTGGAAGCACCCAATCTAATGGCTTTGCTTCAAACATTAATACGCCTTCAATTATCATTGTTGTTATTTTTATTATCATTACTGTGGTGTACTGTAAAATCGCTGCTATCACTCATCGCGCGCGAGGCCCCATACACGTAGGGAAATTGACGTTATCTCCAAGACACTACGACGGCCCGTAACCCACATCTACGCCACTCATCCCAGACTATCGAGACGCAATCTCGGTCTTGCGCAATTTATTCGCCGGCGAGTGCTTTTGCATAGAACCGGCGTGGCGGGTTCGGCCGAGGCGGGCGGGGCGAATAGAGCCTGGCCTGCTGCATTCGGAAGCGGATCGTGTGGATAGGGTTGCCCCCCGCCCCGGCCCCGCCCCCCGCGCACGGGGCCCTATGGCTGCGGTCGGGTGTGACAAAGACGTCGGGTGATGCGGTGCCTCGTAGGCGGGCCTCTGCAGGGCCCACGCTTCGCATCAGACATGAAATCGAGAGCGGATAGCTTGAGACCACTGCGCGAACCTGATCCGGACACCGAGACGGCGGGGATCGAGGCGAGAGGGATCTCCATGGCCTGGCACTGCACTGCGCTGCGCACACAGACAAGCTGCCTGCTGATGCTTTTGCGCACGGTGTCGGCTCAAGTCTATTGAAAACGACCCGGCCTCCGAGCCAACGCCTCCTCACCATCTCTCTCAAAACAGTCCACTGCAATGATTGCCCTCCCAATCAGCGTGTACCATGCCCCGCCCCGCCCCGCCCCGCCCCGCCCCGCCCCGCCCGGTCGACAAGTGCTCCCGCCTCATCGTACACTGATTAGTCCAACAGCACGGGACTCGCCCGGGGCAGGCGCCTCCTCATTCCCAGGGAGGACGACACCTCCCGACACGACACACCGAAATAATTATTGTAAACTTATCAATATCTCGAGAGAACACGCTGGAGGAGAGGGATCGTGTTGATACTCGGGGGACACGAATCCCCGCGCGCCGCCACCGAGAATGTGTTCGAGTATGCCGGGAATGGATCATCGACGGCAGCAGCGCGGGGACGGACCAATTATATCGAAACGGGATGTTATCTCGGGCGGAGGTTTAATGTTCGGTCACGGAATGCAACAGTCCCACCAGTAGTAAGTTTTTGAAGCGATACGCATCGCGTCGCGCCGGCCTTTATTAGCAGAGCATCCCGCGGCGAATCGAAAGGGGAAACTATCTCACTCTTTTGTACGTCTCGGGCGGGTCGCCGAAACAGAGATAACCTACACAGGTGGATGCCGGCCGGCCGGCCAGCGCAGCACCCCCTCTTCATTATTTACTCGAAATGGTTTCGCTCCGGCTTGTTTTGTCTTTCTGGGCCGCCGTGGGAGAAGGGAGAAGCCCCTAAGTGGGTGTGATCGGATTATTACGGCCGTGTGTGTCCCGGCCGGGGCCCGGCCCGGGCCCGGGCCCGTGGTGGTGTTCCGGTGTGTTTGTGGCGAATTCCCTCCCTGGGCCCGGCCCGGCCCGGCCGGCCCCCCGCGCCGTGCGACCCTCCTTTGTTTCCGAGGCGGGGCGGCCCTGTTTGACTGGGAGTGCGCTCTGCTTGTTATTTGTCGGACAGACGACTCACCGTCGCAGGTGAACTGTGGCCAATGCGGCTCTTAATGCCTTTTATTCGAGGACGCCGCCGTCGTGAGTGATCGTCATACCGCCCGGGAGGAGGAGGCGAGGCGCTGCGGCGCGGAAATGTGGGAAACTTTGATTTGACGTCTAATGTGTCGAGAAAAGTGGTTACTGTGGTGTCAAGAATGTCGTGATTGTGACGATTTTACGGTCGAGATCGGGTCACAATTTTACCAGAAAGTTGACGCGGCGAATCGATGGTGGGATGGTTGTTGTAGCCCATCACCAGAGACTTGAACGCTGGAGCAGAGCTCTGCTTCGAATTTGTCTGCAGATTTGCGGAGGGATTTCTTAATGAGACGTGGTTACTATGAACAGACGCGAACCTGTTTGCGTGAGCTGGGCTGTGTGTGAGGAGCGTGCAGTGCACTGGTGCGAGTTTTTGCGTGCGGCTTGTAGAACCAGTGAGGGTAATAAACGCTCTGGCTGCAAAACGACAACAGTCGTCGCCGTACTACCGCGAAGGGGAGAGAGAGGTCGTGACTAACATACTGTCGCGTCGCAGCCAAGATGTCGCAGTTTTCTCCGCTGCCCCCGGCCTTTCACTTCATTATTACGATGTGAAACCCGTCAGTTATATGACAGGGCTGAAGCTCCTTCATTTAATTTTTTTTAAAGTGTCGTTGTAACAAAATGTATCATTTTATGTATCGCTTTGGCAGGAATGTAGCGTTACTGCAGGCTCGCGCGGGTCTCCGCCACTCAAAGGGCGCGCAACACCGTCGACTCTCGACCATCAGCTGACACGCTACTTTCTCACGCCTGTGTATAGCTCGCGGCAGTTGACACCTTTCTCTCTCTAGCGGCGCGCATTGAAAATCGGCAGTCGGTCGATTCACCTCACCCGGAGCAATCATCCACGCCAACGTCAAGTCTTGCGTCACCGTGATATTACAGCCCTGCTGCGTGAGGGCCTCGGTGAGGGCAGCGGCGGCGCGGCGGACAGCCGGGAGGGGGAAGAGCAATGTTTCTCAACGTGGAGACGCAGCCCGGCGCGGCCCGACCCGGCCCCGCCCCGCGACGCTGCTCGATGGCGCCCGACGTGGACCCATTGTTCCAATGTCATGGTCGACCAAGTGCAGACTTGGAGCATGACAGCTCTGCCCGGCCCGGCCCGACCCGGCCCGACCTTGTGTGCTGTTGTTGTGACGACCTTTATGGACTGCAGCAGAGGGCGGTGCAATCGCGCGGCGCCAGACTGAGGATGATTCGGGATTACACGTCCCTTTGTCTCTTCCTCAACAGGGAAGCACCTTATTTGCGCTGCGGGGTTATTATACATGTGTCATAATGCTCTCATTTTTGCTTTTGCTGCATGGCTGCGTCCCTCGCGTTTCATTTTATTTTTCTCGTACAGTGACATAATTCCAAGTGCAATTTTGACGCGCGCGCCTTTATGCAGTTTTGGATGCAGCGTATAATAAATTAACGCCCGGCGCGGGAAGTTTGAATTGCGCGGCGGCGGCGGCAGACGACACGCGGGCCTGCACCTTGCAATTACACCTGGCCAGCGTGCGGTAATTGCAGCGCGAATTGCAATGTGTCGGCGCGGCGGAGCAGAGCCGCGCGTATCACGTTTTAGGGAAACGTGAATGTCGATTTCTTTGCCTTTTGTCTCCCCTTGTACTTTTTTCCGCCGTCTGCCGTAAAGAAATGGAAGCGAGATTTCCCGCCCGCCGCCGGCCGCGTCGGCCCTGACGTGTCGGCCTTTGCCGGGATGATAATCGTTGCTGTCGGACGGACGGTCGGTATGTCATCATGTTTTTAATCTCGCAGATCCATCGCCCTAGGCGATCCTGCACCGCACCGCCGCCGCGTGCGCGCGAGGGAAACGTTTTCACACCTGAGAGTTCTTTGGTCGCCCTACTGATGGCCTGACCCTGGCGGCGGCGAGGGGGCCACCACTCCTGTAATCCTGTGTACACGTTAACCTGTAATCCACGTGTAATCCCACTGTAATCCCTCGTCAAAGTAGAAAAAATATGTAAAATTCTATAAAATTTAAAGATTTAGCACCTAAAATCAGGTATGTACTTAATCATGTGTAATCCATGTAATCATGTAATCCTATGTACGTCCGTCAACAGAGTGGTGGCCCCCTCGGGCGGCAGCGTGTCTGCTGCTCGTCCTGGCGATCGGCCGGCCGCGTGATTCACAGTTCTCAGTTCGGGGACGCCCGCCCGGGGCCCGCCCCGCCGGGCGCGGCCGACGCTTCCGGATAAGACCCCCTCCACCTGTCGATATGGCGACGCGGCGCGGCGGGCCTCCGCACGTCGCCTGTGCCCCGCCCGTTCGGACGCAGCCCGCGGCGGACGCGACACGAATTGAAATTATCGTGCGAATATAGACGCGGCGTGGCGTGGCGCTGCGTGGCGTGCCTTACCCGGCGCGGTTGGTGGCTTTTGTTGTTCCACGGCCTCACCTTTGCCCCGCCTTACCCCCCTCTGAACCCGTCTGGGACGCTCCGAGCATTCCAACGGCGACGGCCGACCCTCCCCGCTTCCTTTGCATGCCGTGGCGTGGACAAGATAGCCGTATTGCACAACGAGCGGTCATCCGGGCGCGGTGCTGCACACACACACACACACACGAGGGCTGACAGAGTGTCGCGGGGTTTAGCATGGGGTTGCATCAGCAGCGCTTTGAGGCTAACGATCCACCTGGAAGTCGCCGCTCCAACGTCGTTAATACTGCAAGATGGCCGTATGTCGTGTTGCGGCGCGCCAAACGGTCGGTTTCGAGCGCAGGGCAGGGGGGAGAGGCAGGGAGGCCGCAGGAGGAGGAGGAGGAGGGGACGCGGCAAAGAAAAGTGACAAGTTCGCTGCCTTCTTTTTTGCCATCTGTCTGATAACATTTTAACCTGGTGCCTGCGTGAGGTCTGCGACCCAATGGCACCCCGCACTCCCTACGGCCATGTGACCGGAAGTCTGTCGCGATCAGCTCACTTTGCTTACTCGTCTCGTCGCGATCAGGGGTACTACTCCCCACTTGCGACCGCCTCGCCTCGCTCACCTAGGCCTACTTCTCGTTGGCGCGGAGCTGCCCGCCGTCCGTCATCGTGCGGCAGACTCTTTGGGATGACTGTTTCCGCTCCGTCGGGTACAGTACGACTTCCTCGTGCGAATGGCACTCGCTGCTCTGAGGGGCCGGGCCCCAGAGGCGGGTCGGGCCGGGTCCCACGGTAGCTCACGGCGGGGTGTGGCGCTCCGCCCTGCCTGCCTGCCTGCCTGCCTCCCGGTGAAAGGGGCGTTATTACACGCAGATATACATCGCGAATGTCCTTAAGCAAAGGATATGTAGGCCGTCATTTTTCGCCTACTTGCATGGCGCGCCTGCACCATAGCGTCGTGCGATAGCGCGACTTGAGTGTGTTTACGCGCCCCGCATACGGGTGGGATGACTAACAACAAACTTGTCTCCAAATTACCTTGTCAGCAGTTCGAACGCGGAGGCGGCGTTCCGAATACGTCAGGAAACGGGTCCGTTAAAATTAAATTGTGCGTTTGTGTGTGTGTGTCACGACAAAAATTCCTTCGATAAATACCCTCTCTGCCGAACGAAAGGGTGGGCCTGGCTCATCGCTCTCGATCGTCGTGCTCGGAAATAAAAAGTTTTGAGTTTGGGGTGTATTATCGGTTTCGGGAACGCACCCCATGATTGAGTGGGGCAGGGCGGCCGGGCCGGGCCGGGGCGGGCCGAGGCGCAGGGATCCCTACACTTTGCCCATTAGAGCGACCCAGGCCTCACTCACACGCGAGCTGCGCCGAAACGGAGGGACACGATTATTTTCGGGGCGCAATCGACTCGTTTTAAAAGTGATGCAGCCCCGAAATGTTTCTCTTTTTTTATTTAACTCTTCTATTTTCCTCTTTAAAATAAAAAGCAGGGCTCAATCGGTTGAAAAGATCTGTGTGGGATAGTGCGTGATATTATGAGAGCGATATACACCCTTACCACAGAAACCAGCGGGCTACGCGGTGCGACGCCGCCGCGCCGCGCCGGGCCGGGCCGGGCCATGGTCTTGTCGAGTAGATGGTCCCTGGACATGACAGGTGGGGAGCGGACTCGGCCCGGCCCGGGGACGCAGGCTACCCTTTCGGCACCGCAGTGGTATTTACCCTGGGGCCTGGGGGCCCCGGGCGGGGCCGGACCCAGCCCCAGCAGCCCCCCCGGAGAGAGGACCCCCGCTGGGGCCCCGCCGCAGAGCCTGGCGGAGCCTGGCGCAGCCCCGCACTGCAACACAATTAAAACATTTCCAGAGGTCATCAGGGCATTACGCGGCCGGCCAGAGGTCTGTAAAGTTAGCGACGCGCGCAGCTGCGCGTAGCTTGAGCGTACGCTACGCTATGCGCATCTCCTTCGATTTGTCGATGAAAGCTTGGCGATCTACTTATAAACTCTGAAAAATGCTCCAAAGCCGAGCTCCCATCGAAGAAAAAAAAAACGGCATAGCGTACGCGTTTGAGGCTACGCAAGGCTCACGCTGCGCGCGGCTGCGCGCGTCGCTAACTTCACAGACCCCAGCGCTCTGCCTTTCCCTGGTCTCGCTCACTATTATGGAATGTTCCATAGTATCGCAGCGCGCGATAGTCCTCTGCTGGCGTTTTGGGTTCCTGGAGGTCACGCTCCCTCCCGCGGGGTCCCGTCCCGTCCCACTCGCAGGCCGATACGACAAGGCGGCGCCTTCTGAGAAACGTCTTGATTCCCTATGCAAATAGCGCGCGCCCCGCCCCGCCCCGCCCCGCCCGGCCCGGCCCGGCCCGGGGTCCGATGCGCGGCGCGGCGCCACCGGACGGGTCCCAGCGGCCCTGGGAGAGTCCAACTGAAGAGTGTTTCCCGCGCCATAAAACAAGGCAAACGTTTGCGTATGACTATGTTGGCAGATGTCGCCGCGGTGGGTGCGCGCGGATCAAAGGCACAGCCGATGAAAATTTCGTGCTTCGCAGCGTGGCACAGTGTATCACACCAGTCAATTCTTTTTGTTTTGTACATTCGACCCTTGTCTTTTGTATCCTGCCGTTTCACATTTTCGTTCATTACCCATAATGCACAGTGGAACGCCCTCTTCAACCCGCCCACCGCGGCCACTTTTAACGGCCTTCCAGTCCGGTGCACCTCGAGTTGCGGCTGTGCCGCCCCCGGCCCGCCCCCGGCCCGCCCCCGGCCAGCCCCCAAAGCCCGCCCCCGCCCCTGCCCTCAGGGCACGCTCCGCCCATGGGAACAGACCTGCGGCAGTCATATTCGCTCCCAGGGCCTCTCAGGGAGGTGAAGGGCCGACTGCCCTGGCCGGCCCCGCCCGGCCCCGCCCCCCAGCGGACGCATAGGGCACCCTAAGCAGTCGTGGGTGCCTGGCACTGCCTGGGTGCCCCGCCCCACCCCGCCCCCGCCCCGCCCCCGCCGGGGCCTCTCCGCAGGGAGCCGTCTGACGCCGGGGGCGAGGTGCGCGGACCAGCGGGGCCCTGCCGCCTCCCATCCTGCCCCGAGGGCACAAGTGTTTACTCCGTTCCGGCCCTTGGAGCGGGCGTTCGGCTTCACCGGGGGGACTTCTTAAGTTATGAGTTTGTCGACGTCGTTTCGGTGAAATAAGAGAAAGAGAGAGAGAGAGAGAGAGAGAGAGAGAGAGAGAGAGAGAGAGAGAGAGAGAGAGAGAGAGAGAGGATGCAGTGTGAGGTTACGTTTTACGCAGAGCAGCCTGACTGCAGCGAGTAATAACAATCAATGAGGCCCGGGCGCTAATTCGCTTTTAATGAGTACCTCTGAGATTACTTACAGGTGACTGGAAGTGAAGTGTGTGTGTGTGTGTGTGTGTGTGTGTGTGTGTAAATGCGTGCGATCGGACACGCACATCTCCACCTCGAACCAGCTCTTCTTCACAGCACGTTAAAAGAAACCCCAAAATTATCTGTAACCTGTATTATTTTCAGTGATAGTCGCGCCGCATATAAATTATCTTACAATAGACAACTTTTTACTTTTACATTCCGCACTTGCTTGCTTTATTGGCGAGTGTTGTTAGGCCTTGCGGGTGATGGCTTGATGAATTTGGCGCAATAGTGAAAGGTGTGGCTGGGCGTGCGGCTCGGCTGTGTGTGAATGTGAAATGGTTGTCCGTACGTTGCAGGGATAATGAACGCATAAAGTGCGTGGGCGCAACGCAAAGCGGCGGGAAAATTAAGCGCAGGTGAGCGTGTGCGCGCGCGCTCGTGTGCCTTAGAGAGGGAGTGAGAGAGGAGAGAGAGAGAGAGAGAGAGAGAGAGAGAGAGAGAGAGAGAGAGAGAGAGAGAGAGAGAGAGAGAGAGAGAGAGAGAGAGAGAGAGAGGCAGGCGGGTGAGAGGGAATCAGCAGCAGAGTTACATCACGATCACAGCCGCCCAATTGCTCGGCTTATGACAGACGACGAATCATTCGTCAGGGTGCGAGAGAGAGAGAGAGAGAGAGAGAGAGAGAGAGAGAGAGAGAGAGAGAGAGAGAGAGAGAGAGAGAGAGAGAGACGATGTCGTGTGCGGGTGACCTCTCCCCTCTCCCTCTCGGCCCAAGGAGGTTCAGTCGCCATCGTCCGTGTGCAGGTGGAGCCTTGCCCACGCGCTATCTGCCAGCTTTTAGACCCCGAGGGAAGTCCCCCGCGCCAGATTGAGTTTCACACTTTTTTACGAGTTTTCCTCCCGTATTCGGGCAGGCCGGGCGCGGGGCCGGGCGTGGGGCCGGGGCGGGGCGGGGCGGGACTGCGCGGGAGGGTTCGACTTGGGGTTTGACAGGGACGTCTGGGTGGGACGGGAGGCACCCGTGGGAGCGGTGAGGTGGAGACTGCCGCTCTTTGATCGTGCCGGCTAAAGGGGCGTAACTCGCGCCAGATGCGGGGTTCTGCTGCAGGCGGTGGCGGCCGGTGGCGGCAGGTCAGTCGCGCTCTATTAGGCGGGACGGCTTCTAATTAGCGAGCGGGTCCCTGATGGTCGCCCACGCGCCGCGCCATCTGATTTATACCCGTACCGCTCCCGCGCTCAATTTGCATGCAGTTTGCTCGTTATTATATTATATCGAGCTGACTTTTTATTTCATTTTTTACCACCGCCACCCGTCGCTCCCCAGTAGCGGCATGACATATGGTGATGACTCTATTTTCCAGGCGATGCGATAAGCTTTTCGGCCAGCGGCCAAGCGAACTCGCCTACTTTGCACCGCCGCGTGCAGGTGTCCGCCCCCTCGACATGAGCTTGCAGAATCTCTCTCTCTCTTGCTCTCTCTCTCTCGGGCCTCTGTCCATTAGCCGCCTCTCTCGCTCTCTCTCACACTCTCATACTCTCACGGGCCGGCTGGGCTGGGCCGGGGCTTCTTGCAAAGCTTCAAATGTCGTAACGAGTGGCATTAATTGCCCGTTGACAGCCAAGCCGCGAACGGCAACATGCACGAGAGTGGCGGGCGCCTCAGTGTGTGTGTGTGTGTGTGTGTGTGTGTGTGTGTGTGTGTGTGTGTGTGTGTGCAGTCGTGACGCCGCCGCGACCTTCCCTAATGAGCGGTCAGTGGCTGCTGCCGCAAGGCCGTGCATAGCGCAGCCTCACTGTGCTGTGCAAGGAGTCTTGAGTCTCTCTGGCTGCTGAGCTAGGGCCCACAGGCCTCACATGCTACGGTTCTCTCTCTTTGAAATGCACCTAGCGTGATATGCCTATTAGGTTCATATACTTTAAATGTGCCTTTGACTGTGAACACTGCCTTTTTTTTTTTCCTGTCTTACAATTATTTTTCATCATCAACTTTATAGTCGTACGCGCGCGGTGATGTATTATTTGTCTTATTTATCGCGCGACCATTCACTTTTCTTTCGTTTTGCTGTGTGTTTGGTGAGGACGCCTTAATTTATCGGGTGTTGTGTTTAATATCTGCCGCAGGGGTCCAATGCAGCCACATTAAGGTCGTTGGCCCAAATGGAGCACGCTGCGCGCGGGGGATCCGGTGAGGTAAGTGCCACCATCTTCTCTATGCGCCTCCGTTTGGCTCGTTCGTTCGTTCGTTTGTTCGTCTGTCCGTGTGCTCGTCCGTCCGTTCCCTGCTGCCGGGACGCGTAGCCGCACGCAGTATGGTCCCACGTGGCCGATAAGGAACCTCCACACCAGAAGCCTTTACCCGCGTCCCGCGCGCGCGCGGAGAGAGAGAGAGAGAGAGAGAAGGGGCCTATATGTCACGCTCTCTCGCTCTCTGCCTCTCTCCCTCCCTCCCTCCCTCCCGCAGCCCTGAGCCACTGGGGCCCATTGGGTGCGCGTCTGCTTGATACGGCCATTACTCCACGTCGGAGAGGAACGGATGGCTCGGGGGCCGCCGGGGCCGCCGCCGAGCGCCGTTGGACAATAATAACACTTTGACTGCCTACTCCGTGCCGAGTAACCCAAAAACCCATGACCGCGCATTAGAAAATTTTTAACAATTTTGAAAAGTTATCTCGTGGTGAAACACTTGAGTAAAATTGTCCGAAAATCACGAGTTCCATAAATAAGCGCTGGCCGCTGCTCGGCGGTGCTCGTGCTCGTGGAGTTATTAATCGAGCAGGCTCCGGTGCACCGTGAAATCTCTGGACATGGGCTCCGCGCAGCGCTGCTCCGCCCCGCCCCGCCACGCCACGCCACGCCCTGCGCGCCCCGACCGAAACTAGAAGAACCACTACTACTAATTTGAAGCGAGGAAAAATTTATTTAGCTGGCACGAGCTGCTGCTTCTGGTTCTTCTTTTCTGTAGTCGTTGTAGTGCCGGGGCCTTGCCCCCTTGCTGCCGCGCTTATGACCGTATCTGGGCCGGGGCAGCCACCGGAGATACGTCGACTCTGGTCGAGTTCTGTCGCTTCTCCATCTGTCTGTCGCTTGCGTAGCTCTCGTCGCGGCTGATGTCTTGCGACTGGGTGAACATGAACACAGAGCGCGCACGCCACATGGCAAGATGAAAATGGAATTCCCAAACCGTCGCGACCTCTTGTCTATTTCGATCGCAAACACTTCGAGATCAACTCTAAAAATATGTAAAATGTGAAGTTCGGTTATTTATAATTTTTCACTATTATTGTTTACTACTGAGATGATGGCCCGTGCCCTGCTGCCCCTCGCGCTGACCCCGGGCCTGCATGGCGGACTGCAGCGCAGCAGCGTGTCCCGGACGATTTATCTCTCCTCTCTCCGTCTCTCTCACACACACGCTCGCGTCGCGGGGCGGCCCAACCACCCATCTCTCTCGCTCTCATTACGGGGACGTGGGCGTTTGTTGTAGCGTGTACAATAACTATCGCATCGGAGTGCGTCGTCACCGGCCGCCGTATCAATGACACATCTGATGGCTGCGCGTCAGTCTCGTTTGTTCGCGCGCCCCGCGGGCCGGCCGGCCGGGCCGCGGGTTCAAACCGCGCTGCTGTCCTCGCCCCTTTTTGTGCTTTTGTCCTGTAAGGAAGACGTAAAGTACAATTATCGTCGTACAAGACTATGAAAAACGAAAAGTAAAAAAAACAACGTGCGAGTATTGGAAGGGGCACTGAGTGCCCGGTCAGCAGTAAACCAAAGAGCCATTCTCATGGACGGTCTCCGTCTTTATGAGACCCCCCGCGGCCGCCGTCAGCCCGGCGACAAAAGGCACCGTGCTGGCTGCGCTTTGATTCACTCACGGGCGTCGATTTGACGGATGGTGGTCCCTTGGGTGCTTTAGTCAATCTCGTTTTGGTTGTTTGCTGTAAATCTCCCTCTCTCTGGTTACAGCTCGTCGAAAGGTAGCCGGCGGAGGGGAGAGGGGTCTGCCGCGGCTGCAGGGAGAGGTTCGTGACGTGCAGGAGGGGAGGGGGGGGGAGTGCGCACGTCCTGCGAGGGGCACTTGAGTCACTTTATGGCTCAAACCCGATTCAATTATCCTGATGCTTCTCTGCTCGGTTCGGGGTTCTATAGTATTCCGAACGGCCTTGGCGTCAACTAACAACTTTGGCTCAGTTATAAAGCTCTACTGTGTTTTTTTTTCGGATACGGTGTGTAAATATTTTTTTCTGACTAGTGTAGATATGGCATACCTGTAGCGTTTTGATATTCGATGATCGAGGGAAGCCCCCTCTACGCGGGTGGTACAAGGCGGAGGAGGAAGCACAAGAGGTGAGGGTGAGAGGGATACGGGAGTGGCGAGGGGAGCAACGGATGGAGACAGGGAAAAAGGAGGATATGAAACCTCTTTTTCTCGCCGAAAGAAGCCAAAATTTTCCTGGAACATGGCTGCCCTGGCTCAGACCGCTCCCATCCCCGCGCGCTTCCTTCCCACCTGAGCACACACACAAATACTACATATATACACTCCGTACAACGAGGTGTCACGGCAGCCTCGCTTGCGTGTCTGTCTGTGTGTGTGTGTGTGTGTGTGTGTGTGTGTGAGAGAGAGTGTGTCATTCAGGTGCGGACCGCTTCTGCTCGCCTCTCACCCACACAAAACACGTGCAAAAAAAATGTCACCGATATTATTTTTTGTCGCGTTTTTCGTTGCAAAGTCCAGCTGTGAGGTTCCGTTCGTTCTCTGCACGGCGGGGCATTCCCGGGCGGGTACGCCGTGGATATTCAGTCCGGTGCGGATCAGCATGCCGTGCCATGTGTCCCAGCCCAGCGCAGTGAGTTATCCACTTCCTCTCCGCACTCGGCGCGCCAACGCCCCGCTGCTATTCCTCCCATCTCTCTCTCTCACTCTCGCACACTAGAGCGCTCGGATCGCGGCCATGTTTCGCGCATGAGCTGGCTCGGGATGACCGATCCCCGGCACCTCTAGCGCCACGCCGCGCCACGCCACGCCCACGCGCCGGCAGGCTGCGCCGGGGCGCTCTGCTGCAGTTTAGGTTCCCAGGCTCGGAGAGAGGGAGCGAGAGAGAGAGAGAAACAGACGTTTTAGCACTTGACTTTGCTGCCTCACTTCCGGTCGACAGGACATCACGTGACTATCATGCATGCATGTCGGCAGACAAGGTATCCCGTGTGTGTGTGTGAGAGTGTATTTTATGCCGACCGGAAAAGTCGAATTTCATGTCTTCTTTCCTCTGATTGCTCTGCTCCTATTCTTAGTCTACATTTACGACAACTCTTTCTGTCCACCACACAAATTCTCCCGCCCTGTAACTTGTCATGCGCGGCTCTTCTTCTACATAATTACGCAGCAGCAGAGCCTTTCGTGTCGGAGTCATTTCTCTTCTCTTTTGGCCGTGCCCTTGAACTTGACAGTGCGCTATGTGTGGTGCGTGTTATGCCCTTTGTGAAAGAGGATGAGTTGCTGCGCATAAATTAAGATTTTTATCTTCGGGGCCAATACGGGCGGGCGCGGGCAGCGGGCAGCAGGGCCAGCGCGGGCCCTTGGTGGTGCTCCTCGCTCTGCTCTCTCTCTCTCTCTCTCTCTCTCTCTCTCTCTCTCTCTCTCCTCTCTCTCTCTCTCCCCCTGTCTCTCGCGGGGCTCCGATTCCGGTTCGAGATTATAACGCGGAGAAGAGGAGCGCTCCGCGCCGCGACTCTTTTGTCAGAACCATTAAAAACGCGGTCAACGAATCCATTGTCTCGCTGCGCTTGTTGTTCCCTTGAGATGCATCTGCGACACGGCGCGGGCGTAGGGCGCAGGGCTCAGGGCGCAGGGCGCAGGGCGCAGGGCGCAGGGCGCAGGGCGGCGCGGGCGCAACGCGGGGCCCGCGACCCGCGACCCGACAGTCGAACGCTTTTTCCTGCCGACTGATTCAGGAGATCGCTCTCTTGTATCTGTCCTTGTCGCACTCATGGAGCGACTCCATACCCTGGAGGGGACACCTTCGTGAGTGCGACAAGGACAGAGGCATGGGAGCGATTTTCTGAATCAGTGCGAGGGGAAAAAAGATGAAATCTGAAATGAGAAGGACGCGGGACGCGCAGCTAAGCTGCTGTGCTGATGCTGATCCCCATGCGATGAAAAGATCCCTCTGATCCTCCCATCCGAAATCCTAATCACGCGTCACAACAGCGCGCGCCGCCGAGGCGAGGTGTCGAAGGGCTATCGCGGGGCGGGGCGCGGCGTAGTGGTGATCGCGATGGCGCTGATGATAATCACGGTGATGCCCAGCGCTCCGCTGCGCCCCTGTGTGCGTGTGTGTGTGTGTGTATATATATATATGATTACCGAGCGTCGTGCTGTGGTGTCCGCGTGGCCCGTGGCGCACGTCTGCTGCCCGCCCCGCCCCGCCCCGCCCCGCCCCGCCCCACCCGCTGACTCGGTGTCGCTTTCTATCCGGGATCAATTAAAGCGCGCATTAAGCTCTGGCGTGAGGAGACACAAAAAGAAAGAAGGCTGTGTACTGAGCGCATGAGCCGAGCAGCTGCTGCCACTGGATTATTTTCGGGACCCGAGGCGAAGGATGATTTTACTTTGGAAAGGTGTGACTGAGCTGAACCATTTGAGCGTACTTAGGTGTTTTTACGACGAGCGGGCTAGGATCGTTAGTCACCGTATTCCCTTTATTTGAGCACTCTCTCTGTGTGACTCCTTCCCCTCTGTTACCACCTGCCCTCTCCCGCCCAAGTCCTCCCTCCTCTTTCCTATCCCCCTCCCCCCCCCTCTCTCTCTCTCTCTCTCTCTCTCTCTCTCTCTCTCTCTCTCTCTCTCTCTCTCTCTCTCTCTCTCTCTCTCTCTCTGGACGACATGAGTACCCGTCATGAAGACTGTACGGTCTTGATTGACCCACATAGTGTATATGTCTGAGTGTGTTTTGTTCCTTTTTTTGAAAGCTCTGCTCCCCCATGATCGCCCGACTGATTTGCTTCTTCACCGACCGACCGACGGACGGAGAGAAGGGGGGGAGAGGAAGAGAGAGGTGGTAAAGGGGAGAGGGAGAGAGAGAGAGAGATATACTTTATAAACAAAAGCCCTGCCTCGTTGGGATGAGGCTCGAATCGTATTCGCTATAGAATTAGTGAGCGAGGGGGAGAGAGAGAGAGGGATAGGTGTGTGGCGAGCGAGAGAGTGAGAGAGATGGTCCATCCGCGCAGGCAGGCAGCATCATGCATCACGCATTGCCACTGCTATTACTGTATCGCCCGGTCACATCAGCGGCCCGGCCCGGCCCGCGTGGTTAGCGCCGCTCTGCTCTGCCCCCGGGGCCCCACAGGGCCAGCTCCTCCCCCCACCCCGCCCCTCAGGGCCCCCAGACCCCCCTGGCCCCCCGCGGCCACGCCCCGCGCTCGCGCACTGCCGCTGCACCGCTGGAACAGTAGTATCAATTACCCCGCACCCCAGGCCCCCTCGCCTTACCCCGTTACCCCGCGGCGCCCTGCCCCACTCCCCTGCTCGCATCGCCCCCGGGCAGACTGATGGATGTGCGTGTGTGTGTGTGTGCGACTGCGTACGTGCGTAGCACGGGGCGCGTGCATCCAGCGCCGTGTATCTTACACAGCCAAAGAACCTCTCCTGGAAGAACCATTATTTCGAATGATTTTCAACTTTTACTCCCATCTCTTCTCCTCGCGACTAAACTGCCCGCACAGTCAACTGCTAAGCAAATTATTTTTCATTCCCTTTATAGACAGTTATTTGGCATTATTTTGGATTTCTTTCTTTTTAAACCCGCATTCTGTCAAATCTATAATTTTCGCCGCGTTTTCTTGTGAGGTCTCATTGAGTTAGTCTAGTCGTGTGGGTGTCGAGGTGGGCTGCTCGGCTCGCGCCTGCTGACTGAGCCGCAGTCAGTCGCCGCGTGGCGGGTCGGGTCAGGTGGGCTGACTACTTGAGCCAGTCTGATATCGCGGCCGCTAATCGGCGCGGTATAATAGCGCCCGCCCGTCACAGCCTGATAGAGTCTGATTTGATTTATCTAAATTCATTTCCTAAGCGTCATCGTATTGCGCGCGGCAGGACGAGGTGGGGCGGGGCCAGCGCGTGGCGACACGACGTGTTCACACACACACACACACACACACACACACACATATACACACACACACACACACACTCCCTCACTCACTAAAGAAAAACTACGGACCTGCTGTCCGAAGGGGAAACAACTTTCAACTTTGGAATTTTTGTACACCTAGAAATTCGTAAATTTTCATAAAAATTTAGTCAAGAAAAATTAAGAAAAATTCAGAAAATGTAGAAACAAAAATATCAAAACAAATTAAAAAAAAAAAAAAACAGCAAAGATTGCAAAAATATCAATAAAAATTTACAAAAATTGATACACACCAAAATTTAGAGTTGTTTTCCCCTCGTGCTGTCTCTCTCGCACCCGCTGCGCAGCTACGCCAATGCGCGTGTGTGGGCGATCGACCCGCTCATGCACCTCTCATGGCTGTTGTTTTTCTTTTCGTGGCGAGTGGAATAGGGGGAGGGGGGGGAGTCTACCTTGCCTGCAGCGAGGATACGGCCCGGCCCGGCCCATGGAGGCGCAGCCGCGCGGGGCAGGTGCGGAAAACGAAAGGGTTAAGGGGGGAGGGGGAGGAGGAGGAGGAGGAGGAGGAGGAGGAGGGCCTCATGACAGAGCACGTCTCTCCCATGGGCCCTGCCCGCCTGCAGCTGCCGAGCCAAGCCCAGCCGCTGTGGCAACGACGCCGTGGCAACGCCCCGGAGCGTGTGTAGTATAACAACCGGAGTGGAGTTGTAGTACTACTACGCGCGCCTGCACTCGAGCCTGGCCCTGCCGCCCTGCCCTGCTGCCAGAGCATCACCTCGGCGCGGTGAACAGAGCCAGCACGAGCGTATGATAAATACAACGCGCCAAACGCACGGCCGCTGCCCCAGTCGCCGGCGTAATGCGACTGACTTACTTTTGCAGAACGCGTTGCGTGCCGGCCGGGGTGTTATCTGCGGGCAAGTGCGTAAGCGCGGTAACGCTTTTGCTCTGTATGACTCTCTCGCCGCACGTTGTACGGCTGCAGCCTTGGGGCGTGCCGGCCGGGGTGTTATCTGCGGGCAAGTGCGTAAGCGCGGTAACGCTTTTGCTCTGTATGACTCTTGCGGCACGTTGTACGGCTGCAGCCTTGGGGCGGACGACCTCCTCGGCGCGGTGGCCTCGCTGCGTTCGTCGGCAGCCTCCGCTCCACGAGTGTTCATCCGGCGCGCCGCGCTGCAGTAGTATTATAACGGCGGCAGGTGTGAGGATGAGTGCTGCGCGCCCCGCACCCCGCCCCGCCCCGCCGCACCCCGCCACGCCCCCAGTCGTGATGTGCCCCTCCCCGAGCGGTGTGCACGTGTGCCGGGGGCGGCCCCCCAACCGTCAGCCTCCAAACCCTTTTTTATTTCCTTTCTGCTGCTTCTCCTCTCGCGTAATGGATTCGTCCGACGCACCAGTTGACTTCTCCTCTCTTTCTCTGTCATTACCACCCAAAAGCCGAGGACGATGAAATACAGAAATTTCAGTCAGAGTCGCGGCGGCGCGGCGGTCGTCGGCTCGGAGCGTGCCGTACTTTGTTATGTACCCGTCGGAGAAAATGTGATTGTGCGGTATTTTCATTCTCAAAGGACACGCGTTTGCAAAGTTTTAAGCCCTTTAGAAGTTTAAAAAATGTTTCACACTCGTTGTTTTCTGAACGCAGCCTTTACTCTCGACTATCACTCACTCACCGCAATGACGTACCGGATATTACGTGTGTGAAATAACTCGGGGTACGCCTTACCGCGAGTACTTATTTGATTCCCGCGAGGCTCGGCTTACGCATCGCCATTGCGACCGCGCCGCGCCGCGCCCGGCCACGCCTCCGCCTAGGAGAGACGAATGGGACAGGCATGCGAACGCGAACTAGGTGGCGGCAGTCGCCGATTGATTTTCATATCGACTCTTTCATCTCTACTGCCCGCTCTCGCTCCCCCCCTCGCCTCTCTCGCGCTCATGTCGACCGACGCACAATGTAGATTGGTCATAAATCCACATGCACTTATATGTGACCTGGTGCGCCTCCACGGATACCTTTTCGCATTCTGCATCAGGACCGCGCAAAAAACCTGAAAAAGGGAGAAAAAAAATATAATTACCCGACGGTTTTGCAAAGCAGCTGCACCTGGGTGGGAGCGGAAAAAAAAACACGCACATCAAACTAGTGCGTGCCCTTTTGCAGTCGTGGCAAATTTTTGTCCAAAGGAGGGGAAAACGTTGGTCGATTCCACCCTTATGTGCCATAACCTCGTGTGTGGGGGAACGTGCCCCGCCCTGTCACTCGACGTACGCCGGCCCGGCCGTGTGGGAATGAATGAATCGCAGAAATGTTCGTGAATGGATCGTCTTCACCCCCCCCCCCCCTCCCTCCGCGATTCGACACACACGGCCGCGCCGCGCTGCACCTCCACGTGACCCGCCGTGTCAAGCAGCGGGGCGGGGCGGGGCCGGGCCGGGCTGACCCTCGTATTTCTCTCCGCGTATTTCTTTGACTTCCGCCAGGCCCCGCCCCGTCTGGCCGCGTAGTACACTCCCCATTGATAAGCGCAGTACCCCGCCGCTGAGGGCGGGGCGGGGCGGGGCGGGGCGGGGCGGGGCGCAGCAGACGATGACACGGCCGGACTTTGGAGCGACTCGCAAAAGGAACGCGCAGTGATTAATCGGTCTCGTGTTTTCAGAGGGGATGCGATGCGCATGGGTAAAAATGCGTGTGAAAATAACGGCCGGTATATTTTCTTATGTGCGGGACGGATATTGATAGTAACCAACGAAGATACATTGCTGTACATATTATATTATTTCCAGTAAGTACCCCAAATAAGTAAGTAGGTCCCAAGTTACTGTGCACCCCTTTTTATTTTATTTTAGTTTTATTTTGATTTTGTTTTGGTTTTCAGTTTTTCTTGTTATTATTTTATCCTTCATACTCTCCTGGCGAAAATACAACTCACGGAGGGAGGGCCGCAGACGTCTCTCACCGCCCGTTTAATTATTCCGAAACTGTTTTCCATCCTGGCCTGCTGGACGTCGGCGCCGTGGTCGTGATTTTAGGAGGTAAGCCAGGGTGAGGGCACGAGCCCGCGTTATTGCGTTGCGCTGCGGAGGGACTTGGGAGAGCGCCCCGCCCCGCCCCGCCCCACGACCTGACCCGTGCGTGCGCGCGGGGCGTGGCGGGGCGGGGCCGCGCGGGGCCGACTGGCTTTCTTCGGACTTATACCTTCTGCTCGTTGCACCTCTCGCTCCAGAATGAATGTCCAGTCCGGCCGGCCGGCCGGCCTCTCGTTTCTGTCTCACTCACTCTCACTCGCACGATGCCGTGACCTTCATATCCCCCCGGAGGAGGCCGATGAAACATCTCTCGCTGATCGTCTGCAGAAAGTTGTGCTGCAGCCGCGCGGTGCTGCGGGGGCGGGGCGGGGCCGCTTCCTCTCCTGCGCTCTGGAACCCTGAGAGGAGCGCGCGGGGAGCCCGGAGCCAGGGAGGAGCAGGTCCGCAAAAACATAATTACCACAGAAACGAGGATATATTTTCGGCCCCCAAAAAAATAAGCAGCTGTTAAACGGTCCCGAACACCGCACGATGAGCCCGCACCTTCCGGTGGGCACGTCTGCAACTCGCACAGAAGCGGTCAGAACTCTTGTGTCGCCGTGCGCTCAAGTCTCCCGCGCGGCCTGACGCGGCGGGGCGGGGCGGGGGGCAGGCACTCGCAGGCCAGTCTGTGCTGCAAACCCTTGTACGCGCTCACGCACTCGCATGTCCATGTGTGGCGACAGCAGCCCGTGCAGGTCTGGGCCGGTGCTGCCCCTCCCCCGGCGCGTGGGCAGGCAGGCTGGGACAGGTAGGCCGCAGCATCCCTAGGGCTCCGGCCGGCCCAGACCAGACCAGACCGACCCCTAATCACCAGGTGGTACACGGTACAGGCCAGTGCTCTATTCTCATTACCTCCCTCAACAAAAACGCACGTATCTGGACCTCGCAGCCTCGCCAGATACGGGGCTTTTTTTGATTTTTTGGAGGGGGAGTCGTCCAGAGTCGACTGCTGCTTCGGCAGGCCTGCTGCGTATCGACGGGCCGGGCAGCAGGACTCGACCTGCTTGGTCCAGACGGACACCTGTGCGCGGGGCGGGGCTGGGCGGGGCGGGGGCCGTGGGAGGCTGTGTCTGATCCGCAGGCACCGACCTGTGTAGGACATGGTTGCGCAATATCGGAAGACAGTTTGAGGTGTGTTTCGATCTCGATCTCCGGAGGGCGATAAGTAGTGGGCGCGCGTAGATTAGGAATAGGTCAGCGCAATCACAGGGCAGCAGCGGTCTGTCTGTCCCAGCGCGGCCCGGCCACCCCATCCATCTCCCGCCCCGCCCCGCCCCGCCCCGCCCCGCCCCGCCCCGCGCGTCAGACTAACCCTTCGGACGCGCTATGGCATGTCGTCGTCTCGTCGGTGGGAAACGTCTGGCGACCTTCTCTCCCGCCTCACGGTCCTCGGCGGCTCGGCACGTCTCTCATACTCTCTTCTTCTTTTCTCTTTCCTATTCTATATCCCACTTGACGTGACTCAAACAATCGGTCTACGCAAACACTTGCCGGTGATTGATTCGCGATCCCATTCATAATTTTTGGCCCCCCCCCCCCCCTCCCCCTTACTCCCCCGTCTTACTCGAAACCTCTGTGCGTGTCTCACGCTGAATGTGAATGGTCTATGCAAATAGAGTAACGTACGCCGCCCGCTCGGCACATTCCGCGCACGGGAGAGATGTACAAGGCCGTGACCAATGTCACCTGTCACCGCCCCCTCTCGATGGCCCTCTCGTTCTCTTCCTCCTCTTCCGATTGAGCCTGGCAAGCACGTGAGGAAATGAATGGACGCAGCAGATCAATGAGGGCACTCGAGACTGAAGAGAGCGACATGTCGAAGGTGCAGCGACCGACCGCCCCGCCCCGCCCCGCCCCGCCCCGCCCTGACCCGCCCCGCCCCGCCCCGCCCCGCCCCGCCCCGCCCCGCCCCGCCCTGACCCGCCTCCAAAACTGCAATTGAAAGCCAAAGGGGCGGGACCGCTGACGTCGGTGTCGGCGGCCGCCTTTGAAGTCGAGAGCATACCACTTGCTTCGCATTACCTAAAGTAATCTCATTATTGCACCACAAAAATTAAAATCTTTCCGCTCCGTCCATACTCCTCCCCCCCCCCCTCCTCCCAAAAAAATTCTGGCTCGTGCGATATGCCTGTGCGGTCGTTGTCAACCATTGCCGCCGCCGCGTCTTTGGGTACCAAACTCATTTTTCGAAACCGGCGATAAATGTCAAACCGTTTCCGCTGGCGGGTGTAGCCGCCGGGGCGACGTTTGTTGGGACTTTGTTGCCCTCTTGATAGCGAAAAGTTGCTCCTCCTCTCGCGCGCCCGAGTCTTGTGGCCAGCGTCTTGGGGCTTTTATGATGGCCCCGCCCCGCCCTGCCGCCCTCGACCCCTCTGCCCTCCGTCACACACACAGCCCATATGCCCTTTTGTTACTGTCGTCCTCCCAGCTGCGCGCGGCCCCGGGGAGGTGGGGGAGTTTTACCAAGTGACTGACCATTGCCCGGGGCGGGGCGGGGCGGGGCGGGGCGGGGGTTGACCCGGATCGGATCCCTTCTCTCTCCGTCCCCCGCATGCCCCGCGTGCGCTGCGGGCACGATCCGTCCGGCCCCGCCTTTTCAAAGGACACGTAGAATGCATGGCCGGGCCGGACCGGCCGTCTCAAGTCGCCTCCGCCTCGGCCGGGAGAGTTTTGTGCGGTATGGATTTATTTATGGCCGGCGCGTAGGAGCGTGCAAACCTGGTGGAGATCCATCTGCCATCCAAGTGCCAACGAGCGCCTGTTTGGGGTCGCGCGGGCCGGGCGCGGCGGGACGGGGAGAGGGCCTTGTTTGAGGAGCCGGACAACAGTGTTGCGGCCCGGCCCGGCCCCGACCCGTCCTCCTGCGCCAGCGCCGCAGATATCGCGATAAGTTTTTCTGCGTACTCCGTCTCGTCTCGCGCGCCTCTCGAAAAGCTTCCCTGCCCGGGCGGCGGCGGCGGCGGCTCCTGGCTGCCACTCCCTTCTCTCTCTCCATCCCTTTATCTCCATGACTCCTCTCTCTTTTTCCTTCTCCGCCTCGCATTATCAAGGCCCCCGATCATCAGCGTGCGTCATTTTCGCCCTCTCGTCGCAGTCGGCGGTGGCGTCGTTCGGTCGAGGGAGAAAAAAAAAAGGTCAATGACAAATAATCTTGGAAACAACAAAAACATTTTGCTCCCGCCGCTGCAACTCGGCGCGGCAAATGGACACTGCTGCTGCTGATGGGTCCACAGCTACATGAGCCTTCGCTGTTATGTGCATTAATCACCCACCTCGCTCTAGAGCGCCGCTCAATCGGCGGCAGCGGCGTCGTTCGTCGCCCCCACGCCCCGCCACGCCCCGCGACGCTTCGGCCGTACGCCCGTCATTATCGGTAGCGTGTCTGCTGGCCATTAATGCCTCCTCCACAAGTAGCTTTGCCATCGCGTCTCTCTCTATCTCTTTCTCTCTCTTTCTCTTTCTCTCTTTACTTCTAACGAGGGTCATTTTGCCAACTTGTCACCCCAAACCACGTTTCCTCTCTCGCAACTGCAGTACAGAAGTACTTACGCACTTTTCAACGAGCTGCTGGTTGGCTGTCGTCGTCCTGCCGTCTCGTCGGATCATTTGCTTTCCTCCCCCTTGTTAGGGTCGTAATTCATTCTCGATGGCAGGTAAATCGACATTAAAATGCAGGACGAAATACCTTTTGCACGGACGTTACGCGATCTTCGAAAACGAGGCATGACGCAATGTGTAAACTTGTGTAAAGCATTTTGAGCCTTTGAAATTGTGTTGCTTTAATAGGGTAGTTCCGTCTAGTATCTAGTGGAATGACTGTGTTTTCAAGGGATGAAAATTGCGCGTTGCACAGCATGGCTGCAATGGCGGGGGGCGGCGTCGGTGGCAACAGACAGTGAAAGTGAGGTTATGTGAGGCATTGTGTTGTGTAGGGACTAAAGATACCGAAGAAAAAAAGTAATGACACTACGGGGAGCCATCAGGCAGCGAAAGTGTGGCGCATCGAACGAGATAGGCCTATCAGTGCCAGCTCAGAGGGGCTTACCTAGCAGACTTATGCCCCACGACGACGTCACAGCGTCCGAAGGGAAAACAAGTCCGATCACATGGGCTGTTGGTGGCGGTCAGTACTGGACGGTATGAAAGTGAAAGAAAGCACCACGAATAACCAAAAATCAATATCGTCAGCAAAGTCTTACTATTGTGACGGGAATGTTTTGGTAACTTGTGTGCGGACGAGGCGAGTCAGTAGTAAATTTGCCTCACTGCGAATATAATACCTAGTGCACACACAGTGCTAAGCCTAAACAGGCGAGTAAGGAACCTCTTTTCTGGCCGCTTCTTATCGGGAAGGCCATCGCACATCGCACAATACCGCCCCTATAAAATCCCGGCCGGTTCGGCCGAGGCAACGGCTCGGGCAACAGCTGCACGTAGCGGTGCCGGTCGGGCGGGGCGGGGCGGCGGGCCGAGGTGCTAAGAGAAGGCAACACGTGCAGGCCACACGGGCGGGTCGGCCCCCGGCCGGCACTGCACTCCGGGACTCGCCATCGTGTCGCCGCGCCAGATGTTGCTCCGCTAATCTGGGAACGCTGGAGGCACCGTGTATTGTTTTTATTCTTGTTGGTGTTATCACTGCTATTGGTATTATCGGCGCACCAGCTGCTGCAGGCCCAGGGCCCAGGTGGTGCGCGCATGCGCACACGCATTGTCACGGGCGTGTTTCTTGGAATGGCGCGGCTCTACGCGGGGTCGGGGCGGGGTCCCGGATTTGTGACAGTGTGCCCCGCACCGCGTGGGGGCCGGGCCGGGCAGTGTGTCAGCACAGGTGTATGCCGCGCTGGCCGCGCTCTCCCACAACTCTATATGCCCCGCGCAGGTAATTCCCCCCGCTCACTGCATGCATAAGGCGGGGTCGCTCGCTCGCTCGCGCTAGCGCCCTTACACGACGATTTAGAAAGCGCTCCGCGCCAATGTCAAGGCGCTGGGCGTCTAGAGGTCACAGGCGATAGATAGATATAGATCTATTTTTCTCCTTATTATTTATTGAACAATTTCAAAGGTTGGCTCAAAAATTTGTGAAACTGAAAAAAAAAAAAAAAAAATGCGGTAAATAACTGTTTAAAAGGGTGTCTTACAGACTAGCAGACTATTTTAGTTTTTTCAAAGGTAAACGCTCGCCAAGTTGTCGCAACAAGGCTATGGGCGGCCGACCCGTCTGAACACGTCTGAGGTGTGCGCCTTTGTCTGCCGGCCGGCCGGCCAGCCGGACTCGGAGAGAAGAAGAGCGAGAGAGAGAGAGCAACAGGGAATGTGTGTTGTGTCTGTTTCGGGCCGGACATTGCGGAGCAGAGAGGGGATGGGGCTTGGCCGGAACCACCACATACGGCTGAATGGACTGGAATGGACAGTGTTTGCACATCTATCATTTTCTGTCTCCCTCTCCGGCGCGCTTTACAGCTCGACCACACACGCCCCTCTCGCCATGCCTCTCTCTCTCTCCCTCTCGCACAACGGCATGACCGCCGTGCCGTTGCCGCTACCGGTGTTGCAATACCCGGGCAATACGAGTCCGCGCGCCTCTGTCAGCTGGTGCCAACGGACTGCCGGGCCGGGTCAAAAGACTTGAAACATGTCGGCTGGGCCGGGCCGCTGTTTGCAGTTGCCATTGCCTCACTCGCGCACGCAGCGCGCCCCGCGTGCGAAAACCCTAAAGCTTTATATATGTCGCGGGGGGGCAGCCCGCTCCGCAAGGTCAAGGATGCCGCGGGCTGTAAAAGCTCCCTCCTGGGCCCTGGGCTGTGCCGGCCGCGGAGGGACGGGTTGCGGCCGCGGCCGTCCTCACCCCCAGCCTGCCTGACCCTCCGGTCCCTACCCGTCTGTTTGCCCAGGTTTTAGTTGTGATTGCGTCAGCTGTGTGTACGCGGCCCGGCCCGGCCCGGCCCGCGCAGATTGGGGCACGTACGCTGCTGTCGGCGAGTTATTTCTGGTAAAAGAAGGTCGCGGCTTCTCTGGCTTTATTATTATTATTTCGTCTTATTATTCTTGTGTTTGTTGTGGAAGTTTGAGGTCAAGTAGCTGTTCGTTTTTCGGGTTATGTGCTGTTTTGAAAAGCTGCTCATTCTGCAGCAGTAGCATCGGCAGCATTTCGTGCAGTAGTGTACCGTGCGATGCGCGTGTTTCCGAGGAATAAAATCCTCACCTGCGCACCGGAACGAAAACTGGCTGAAACTTGACCGCGCATGCGAAAACCTCGAGTCTCTCTCTCTCTCTCTCTCACTCCTCCCTCGGTCGGTAGCCTCGGCCAGCGCTCGCTGTGCTGTACTGTACAGCACACACACACACACACACCTGAGGGGCAGGAACACGCATCATGTATTATGTATGGATTTTTCATCAGCATCAGCACACAGCAGGTCTTGTCGATAAACACTCTCCACTCTCCCACAACAACAGCAAGTAAGTTGTGTTTCCCGTCAATGGACTCACTTCCGGGGGACGTATCGTCCGCGCGGAGGAGCCTCCGTGCAATGTGTATTAGTGGCGGATGTTGAAACCTGACCCCCCCGCAGCAGGACCCGGACCCGCCGCCCGCCGCCGCGCCGGGGACGGCAGGGCAGGCAGGGCGGACATCTGGGCCGGCGCGGCGGTACGGGAGGGACCAGGGCCAGGGGGTGGGAGGAGAGTCCGGGCCGGGCCGGGGGAGAGGATGCCGAAAGAGGGTTGCTGCGAGGGATCGGCAAAGAGCCGGGGGGGAGGGGTCAGGGGTGCAGGCGGCGGGGCGGCAGCTGTTGCGACTGTGCGCGCCCCGAGCTGCCTGCAGGCCTGAATGCAGTATACAGCTCTGCACACGGATGCTGTTGCTGGGCCGGTCATACGCTTCCCTCTGGGCCGCTCAGGCCTTGCCGCCCCACGCTGTACCCGGGCGTAGCAGAGAGCCCGTAGCTGCATTGCGGGTCTGCCTACCCAAGGGGCAACGCGGCGCCTTTCGGCTCGAGCGGCTAGGCAGACCCGCGTACGTGTTCTCTGAAACACCCGGTGCATTGTGCGCCCTCTGCGAGCGCCATGCCCGACCGGGCCGGGCCGGGCTCCACGACGGCGGGGCGGCGCACAAGACTATCGCGCTGACCGCACGGTGGCGCCGCCCCGCGCCGCGGATAAGAAACGTAACAGAAACATTTCCCTCCCGTGAGCGTCAGCGAGATAGCGGGACATGACCTCTGTCTCCTCCAGAGAGGCGCATGGTTATCAATTTGGTTGATGGCCGAGCGCTGCTGGCGTGAGGGGTGTGTGCGTGTGTGTGCGTGTGCGTGTGTGCGCTCCGCTCTCCGGTCGTGCACGCGTCGGCCCGAGTGTGTGTGTGTGTGTGCGTGTGACCCCCTCCCCCGCGACCCGTCCCCCGGGTGCATCCACCCCCACCACCGTGTCGTACGCAAGTTCTCACTTGCGTCGGCCCCCTCCGCCCCTCCGCCCCCGCCCCTCCGCCCCCTCCTCCCCCCACCAGTCCTCTGCCTAGCCGGCCCCCTGCCCCGGCCCGGCTCGGCCCGGCCGCCGCTCGGCTCCGATGCGCCCGCTGCCCCGCTCCCCGCTGCGCGCCGCGCTGTGCTTCAGTTGCCGTCGAGACTCGCTGCTGGAAGGACGTGTCCGCTCCCGTCGCCTCCGCTGCGCCCGCCGTCGGCGTCTAAGTGATCGCGCGCACCCCGCCCCTTGTATCTGTGTGTGTGTGTGTGTAAAGTTTTTCGGTACTCGCCTATGTTCTCTCGGCCCTGGATTTGAGTCAACATGGTGGTACTTAGTTACTGATTGTGGACCCTCTCCGCCTGCGACACTGCGAAGTCCAGTGTGAAGTGCAAGTGTGATCGAGGAGTGATACCGTCGTCGTCAGCCGACTGTGGTTCCAACACATCGTCAAGATGGTCCGCAGCCTGACCCAGTGGACCAAGACCCTGAGCTTCCCCGCCCGGCTCTCCCCGAACAAGGGCAGCAAGTCGCCCAACGGCACCGACATCGTCAACGAGCACCCCGTCAAGCTCTCCGTCACGGACATTGTAAGTGTCGCGTCGTCTATGTCTCTGTCTGTCTGTCTGTCTGTCTGTCCCTTCCCAAAAGGACAAGGTGACGGTGACACTCCCCTTTCTCCTGTGCAAAGGACGGTTCTGTCCTGTCCGCGGCCTTGCTCCGGCAACCTCTTCCTAAAATGGCCCTTCGCCTGCCCCAACCGGTTTTGCACTCCTGTCCGTCTGTCCGCCTGTCCCTGGCAGCGGCGGTGCCGGTGCCGGTGGCGCCTAGGCGGCGAGGCGAGCACTGGGGCTTCCACCCTGGGAACAGCCGCAGCTCGGCGAGATAAGGCGGCTGGCGAGTGCTGGGCTGGCGGTGCTCCTGCAGGATGTGGCGGGGCGGGGCGGGGCGGGTGCGGTGGCCTTTCAGCAGCGCTGCGCGCGGCGCGGGTTACACGAGCTGGACCTGACCGGATCTATGATTCCCCGCCGCGCTCGCTTTCTGGGATCATTAGCGCCAGCGCACGCGCACGCGTGATCGCGATCTGCGCGCTGCAAGTACATTTGGGCCGGGTGACCTTGCCCCACTGAGCGCGCGGCGCGGAGGCCGGGCCGGGCCGGGCCGTCCGGAGCCGTCTTGTCTTCTAGGCGCGAGAGAGGCTTAGTCATACAGCAGCTGGCTGGGCCGGCAGCTCCCTCCCCTTCTGATCCTCCAGCCTGTCAGTTTCTTTTTTTTTGCGCCGAGGTCACCTTGTACGTTTGAATGTATGCATGTGTGTGTGTGTGTGTTTGCGCGAGCGCTCGCGGTGCAACGGCTGCCGCGGTGGAGGTGGAGGGGGAACCGGATCCAGCTGCGGTACCTGCCGAGCCGGGGCGGGGCGGGTAGCGGGTAGGCCGGGGCGTCGCGCCGGGTACTTGACCGGGTCGGGTGAGTGAGTGTGTGTGTGTGTGTGTACCCTGGGCGGGCGCCGTGTACTGGTCCCACGGTGTCCTTGCTGCAGCCCAGGCCTCCCTTGTGTGCCATGCGCGCGCGGCCCGCGGCTGTAGAGGGGTTGTAGGGTGGGCCGCAGGGGCGTCGACCCCCCGCTCCTCCTAGAGGAGGGGCAGTGGGCTGGGCTGCGCGCCCCTGTGTCAGAGGATCGCTAACGTACCTCCGTCCTTGTCGCACTCATGGGCTCCGACGTAGGGCACCGCCATAGGTGCGACAAGGAGCGATCTTCTGAATCAGTCGTCCTATAGGCTTGACGCCGTGTACAGGAGTGGTAACCCTGCTCTGCTCTGCTCTGCTCCCCCGCGTGGCGTGTCGCGACCACAGCCTTGACTTTGCTCTCGCTTTCCGCCCGCGAGCGTCGCGACGCTGCTGAAACCGCAGCAGCAGAGGCGCCGCGGCGCCCCCGCGACCGCAGCGGAGTGGCGTCTTCCTCTCGCGGACCAGCTGCTCTGCTCGGGGACTAAACGCTCCGCCCCGCCCCGCCACGCCCCGCCCCGCCCCGCCACGCCACGCCCCGCCACGCCCCATCGGCCGTGGGCGGCGTGTGAACCTGCCTGCCGGGCCCGCGCCGTGTGGGCGACGCCTGGCGGGGCCGGGGCCGGGGCCGGGGCCGAACCTGTTCGGCCGCAGAGTACCCTACCCGACCGGGCCGGCCCGCGTGGGCGAATCGACACCGCCGGTAGTCGTAACGCTGCGTGGCGTGGCGCGGCGTGGCGCTGCTGACGGAAGGCAAGGGCCTTGTCAGAGCCGCGCAACTCACCGCCGCTGCCCCGACAGTTACGCCCGCCGCCGCGCATTTTACCCCTTTTTCGCGCACGAGTGTCGGGTTTCTATTCTACTACTCGCCCCGCCTCTACTACTGTACTACGTGGCGTGGCGTGGCGTGGGGTGGCAGGTGTCCGCGTGGAATCTCCCGACCTCAGCTGTTTTTTCTCCACGACGACGGCGTCCTTATGGCGTCCTTGCTGAGCGGGTCGTATGGTTGAACCTCCTCACGCTTGCCGTTTGTGTGTGTGTGAGAGAGACAGATAGGGTGATCTGTTTGATTGGCTGAGCCACCGACCCGACGTCGCTTTGAATTGAACGACGTCTCGACGGCCGTGGCGTGGGCTGGCTCTGGCTTGGGGGCCCTCGGTGTGCGTGTGTGTGTGTGTGCTTCTATATGGGTGTCACTCGGCACACTGTGCGATCTGCACCAGCAGCGGCAGCGTGACGCAAGTGCAGCGGCAGCGGCCGGCACTTTATTGCACAAGAAGCCATCACTGCGGCTGCGGACGGACAAGCGCCCAGTGTCTGCAGCAGTGAATGAGAGTGGGTGCGGGAGTGGGAGTGAGTGAGAGAGAGCGAGCGAGCGAGCGAGGGAGAGAGAGAGAGAGAGAGAGAGAGACGCGGACGGACACTCTTGCGCGCGGCAAACCAAAATAGAAGTACCGGGGCATCCGCAGGCTATCGCGAGCGGGGCGCGCTCGTACAAACGGGAGCTTATCTGCGATGATATTTTGTACGCGCTGAGAGAGGAAGTCAGAGAGCAATCTCCTTCTCCCTCTCCCTCTCCCTCTCTCCGTCCCGCAGTGCTTGTCGCGTAGACTAGACTGCGTACAGCTAAGTCGCACGACGCATTCCTGAGCTCTGTGCCCAGTTGGTTCGCCGAGCCAGATTAGAATCAATGGGTGCGGGACGGCGACCGCATCGCAACGCGGTCTCTCGCTCTCTCTCTCGCTCGCTCACTCGCTCACTCGCTCTCTCTCTCTCTCTCTCTCTCTCTCTCGCTCGCTCGCTCGCTCCTTGTCGCTCTATCTCCATCTCTGTCGTACGACACCCTGGTCACGTCCCGGAAGCAGCAGCGGTGGCTGTGCTGTGGGACGCCCGGCCCGGTCCAGCTCGGCCAGTCGGACTGCCTGGGTGGGTAGGCAGCCCCGCTCGCCGGGCGCGCCGCGCACGCTGCCTACCCCGCCGGGCGGCCCCGCCCCGCCCCGGACAGCTGCGCAGCGTGGCGCTGCCCAGGCCAGGCGCTCTCAGCCAGCAGCGCCATAAAACGGAGCCCGCCGGTTGTTCCCACATGACATGGAGGAGGACCGCTGCTCTGCGCCGCGAGTATGCTGGGCTTCAGTTTTCGATCCGCCCGGCTGCCCCGCCTGCCTGGGCTGGCGATGCGATGGCCGCGGCGGTGGAAGTACTCGGGTTTACGACGGGCTGCTCGGCCGCCCCGCGCCACGCCACGCCTGCCTCTACACGACGCCGCGCGCACCGTTTCTTCCCAATAAATAACACTGCGACGAGTTTGCTTTGCGGCCGGCGGGGCGGGGCGGCGGGGCGCTGCACTGGCACTGGCCGTCTTGCCCGCCTGGCCGCTATGCATTTCTTCCTGCCCAGCTCCTCCCCCCTGTACTGCCCTGCTCTCGCATTCTTAGGCCGGCCGATGTTGTAGGGTCGCGGGTTCAAGCACTCGCCGTCCGTCCATTTTTCTCGGGTTTCATTGCTCGTAATTTTACGGTGTTGGAGCGAGCGGCCCTCTTTGTGTGGAGCCAGTTGCAAGTTCTCATAGAGAACGGCCCGACCGGCGAGCCGCGCCGCGCCGCTCCGCCTTGTAGAGACGCCCGCCCCGCCCCGCCTCAGTGTGCAGGAATTTTTATCCGTGCAATTATGTCGGCGTTTGCTGAAAAAAAAAAAACAACAAAAAAAAAACGGCGTTTGTTTACGTTTTGTGGGCGTTTACCCAAAGACATTTTGTCCAGTAATTATTTACCTTTCGGCGGTATGGCTATGCATACAAGTCTGTTTGCAAACTCATTACTGCCGGAATTCTTAATGGGTATACTTTTCATGAATACAGACACATCGTCACCTCAGGCTAAAAAAAAAAGGAGAGAAAAAAAAGAAAAGACAGTTACTACCCTTGCCGACATGTCATCTACCGGTTGCGGATTTCGTTTTGCAGGGTAGCGTACAGTAGAAGTACAGGCGCATGCGCAGCACCCGTGTAATAGGCAGCAACGTGTAGCTTATAGAGAAAACACGCTCTGCTTCCGATGCGTGCCGTGTAGGGCGGAGTAGCACACACACACACACACACACACGTGCGCGCAGACACGTGTGCCGCCGGGCCGGGCAGGGTGTCACCCCTTCCCCTCTCTACAGACGCGCGGGCACGCCCCCTTTTTAGGGGTCCTTCCTGCTGCCGGGGGCCTGAGCTGAGTAAATGTGTCACCGGAAACCTCGGTAGCCTAGGCGGCCCAGCCCAACCCGACCCAACCCTGGTGCCGGTGGGGCGGGGCGGGGCGGGGCGGGGCGACAGGCTGCAACCGAATCTCTTTCTTTTCACTACTTCCCCGCCCGCCCTCTTTCTCTCTCCCTGGCCTAGCGCGCGCACACACACACACACACATTTACTCGGCAGGTGTGACGGCGACGGCCTCCTTGGCGACCATATGGCGTCGAGCCTGTCTTGCACATGCACTCCTATGGAGACTATGGGGACCTCACCGGCTTATTTTTTTGTGGCCTTTTCTCTGCTTTTCTTTTCCTTTTTTTTTCCTAAGTGTCGGAGCCTCGACGGCCCACCTGAGGGGACTATTCCGTATCACGGCGATGTGAGAAGACGGGAGGGGCGGGAGGGGGATCCCGTTGAACGCTCGCAAAGAGGAAGTATCCTTGCAGCCGAGTTTTATTTTATTTCCTTCCATTTCTTTTGCGTTGTGTTACTTCACATTCTGCAACAAAGTGGCCAGTAATCCCCCGGCCGGGACCCCATCCCCGCTCCAGTGATCCGGGGCGACGCTTAGCCTATTCCATTAATCGGCACTTTCTCTCTAACCCGCGAGCAGCGGAGCCGAGTCGCCCATCCTCCTGATTTGCCTACTCTTGGCGGGGTGAGGTGGGGTGGGGCGAGGCGAGGTGGGCCGCGCGGAGCTGAGCTGAGCCAAGTGAAAGGGCCTGAGAAAAAGACTTGCGCAGGGCGCCCCGCCTCGCGGGCGCCCCCGCCGCACCCCGCCCCGCCACGCCCCGCCACGCCCCGCCACGCTCGACCCGCACTTGTCATAATAACGATCATAAAAAAGAGGCGAGCCCCGGGGAAAATGAACTCTGGCACTGCGCCTGGCGCCTCCGATTGGCCGTCCTGGCCTGGCCGGGTCCGGTCGGCAGCGCGGGGCGGGGCGGGCTCATTCAGTTCCCTCCCTCCCTTTTTATTACTTTCACTGCGCATGGTGCAGTCCGGGACGCCGAGCCAATGAGTTTGCTCTCCTCACGTTTCTTATGTTTCGTGCTGCTATTTTTCTTTTTCATCATTTATATTTGCATTGGGACGGAATGGCGTCCGCCCTCGACCCGGTATGTTTTTGGGTATCACGCGATGGAGTTCTTTGCTCACTGCCGGTGATTATGGATTGGCGACGCTTTTTCGCTGCGACCTTGTACGACATTCCGCCGCCCGCCTTCCGTCCTTTCCGTTTTGGTAAACAAACGAAATTTTGCACGCCGTGCCCGAGCTCCATGGTGAAGGGGCATTACGCCGCCGGGCCGGCTGTCTGACTGTGTTCTTCTTATTCTCGCTGGAGCCACCTTGCGCGTCAAATCAATTACTATCAATTGCTAATTATAAATCAAAAGTCATTTCACGCCGCGTTTCGACGCCCTGTTCGACCTGTTTAACTTTATTATTGCGGTTATATTATTATTATTATTATCGCGCCTGGCCTGTCTGGGCCAAGGTGTGGCCTCTCAGCCGTCGTGCGCCCACTCTGCAAAAAATATTCCTCGTGTGATTATTATTTTTAGCTAAAAAAGGAGAAGAGTAGTCTCCAGGAGCGTGAGCAGCTATACCACTCGTTTGGCATCGCTCGCTGCGCTTTCTTGCCTTTTGAGCTCAGGGATGTTGCAGTGTGACCGGGCGTTCAAGTTTCCAAGCGCGGCAGTATCTGAGGCGGGGCGGGGCGGGGCGGGGCGGGGCACGGCCGGGCGCGGCGGTGTCGCTGTTCGGAACAGCTGTGCTCTACTTGTACCTGCCGCGACGCGCTCTGAATGAACAAACGGAAAGAGAAGTAGGAGGAGGCGGATTACTGTCTCTCTTGCCGCCGCTCACCCCGTGTACTCTGCCAACAAAAAGAGGAGTAGAAAATGAACTTTCCCTGTGGAGGATTCACAGGGTTGTGTTTGTCTAATAATCCTACTCTAGAGAGATTGTTTTCGTCTACTTGTCTTGTTGTTTCTTTGCGGTGTACCTTTCCTTCCTTGTCGTCGGGCGTGTATATATGGCTGTCTGTCAAAGCGCTCGCTCAGGGCGGAAGGCACTCCATCCCCCAAAGGCTTTACACTTGTCGCTGGAGAAAGTGTCGCCCCCACCGCCAAAAATCTTTGCGGCAAAAATTAAATCGTTCAGTGCGAAACGAAGAATGCTGCTTGGGGAATTTTTTCTCTTTCTAATCAGCTGCCAGATAGATGCGGCGTTTCTTTTCAAAAGTTGTCACCCGCTCGTCGCTGACCTCTGGAATGTGCGCTATGCGTCTTGTCGCGGTCGCGGGGCTGACCATCTGCGGCCGCGCCGCCCAGCCGGGGCCCGCCCAAAAATAACTTCTCGTAGCTCAACGCGCCTCGGAATTTCGGGGAATTCCCTTTCGACACTTTTCCCCCATTTTTACCGCAGCCCCGATTCAACCGAATAGCTCCGAAAACTTCTTTACACAACCCCTTTCAACCGCATGAAAAAATACAACCATATTTTTGTCGCATCTTTCTCGGTATTTTCAATTTTTCTTTGGAAATGTCTGTGTAAGCGTGCCGACCATCTCATGACAGATCCGCGGCCTTGCTCGCCTCGTTCGCTCCAGTTTATGAAGTGCAGCCGCGGCGGAGAGGTGACGTCCGCCACGCCCTGCCCCGCCGCGCCCCGCCACGCCCCGCCACGCCCCGCCACGCCCCGCCACACCGCGCGATTGATTTCCCAAACCGCGACGACGTGCGAAAGTGCGAGGCCCGCCCCGCCCCGCCCCGCCCCGCGCCGCACGGCGGAGTGTGTTATTGATCCAGGACGCGCCGCTAATGGCCGCGGAGCCTGGAGAGGAGGCGAGGCGGCCCTGCCCGCAGGGGGCTCGGGACCTTGATACCGCCGCGCCCGCCCCGCCCCGCCCCGCCGCGAGTACCTGCCGCGCCACGCCCCGCCACGCCCCGCCACGCCCCGCCGCGCCCCGCCACGCCGCCGTCACCTCCATTAGAGGCTTGGCGCGGTGATGTCAGCCCCCGTCCCCCCTTCCCCCATCACATTGGCATTTCCTTTACCGCCCGAGTCCTGTTCCGCCCCCTCCCACCTCTCTCTCTCTCTCTCTCTCTCTCTCTCTCTCTCTCCCTCTATCTCTCTCTCTCTCGCTCTGCGCCGGTTTGTTTATCCCCGCACAGCTGACACTGCTGGCTCTGCTCTGCCCTGCCCTCTCCCAGGTGTCTGTGGCTCACCGCCGCTCTCTCTCGCGCGCGTTTCGTTCAGAGCTCGCATGTCCTTTTGTCTCTGCCGCGGGGCGGGTCTGGAGTAGAGGAGGTGGAGGTGGAGCAGGATGAGGAAGGTCGCCGCGCGGTCGCACCGACCCCGGCCCGCCCCGCCCCGCGGCCCCTTTCCCAACATCTGTATCGACGCGGAAGAGCGTATGATTTTGTACGGGGAACACAGTGTCCGGGACTAAAGGCCGTATACTCTCTGCGGGACCGAGAGAGAGAGAGAGAGAGAGAGAGAGAGAGAGAGAGAGAGAGAGAGAGAGAGAGAGAGAGAGAGATACCGACGTGACGGAGATAACGTGACGACTCCTTCGGAAGTCATAAAGAGGAAGGGGGATGACACGGGCCGCGAGGACGTCTTGATGACGAAAACGACGAGTGTGTATGTGTGAGTGAGTGGGAGAGAGAGAGAGAGAGACTGTGTGTGTGTGTGTGTGTGTGTGGAACCCGAACCAACGGACAGCATTCCTGAGTGGCCGTCTCGACCACGCCCGGAAGCAGTCCGGAAAAATGAGCGCGCGCGTGTGTGTGTGTGTGTGTGCGTCCCTCCTATGCTTATGTGTTCGCCGAAGATGAGCTTATTTCATGGCCTGCTCAAGGAGGCCGCCCCGCCCCGCCCCCTCGGCCGCCGCTGCCCTGTCGTGTCCCTCGCGAGCGGGGTCGGGTCGGGCCGGGTCGGGCCGGGCCGCCCGTATCATCGGCTGCCGGCCCGCCCCCTCCCCTTGTGATAGGCAGGCCACCCCCCTCCGCCCCGTGAATCCAAACAGCTTCATTATTGTGCCGGAGTCCTTCCTCGGGGTCCTCAGGGCTGGGCTGAACCTCCGCTCCGCGGCCATGCCCGGGCCGGGCCGGGCCGGGCTACCGCCAGGTGAGGAGCGGATGCTCGGGGGTGGGGGTGGGGGCTGCGGTGAATACACTGCCGCCTTGTTGTTGCCTCTGGAGGGTCCCCCCACGGGTCCCCCGCGCGTCCCGCAAGGTCGCTCCCGTGCCGAATGGAAGTCGTCCGATTGACGATCGACTTGAGAATGCGCGGCGATGTCTCTGTCTGTTTTGCCGACAACGGCAAGGTGATTTTCCCGGGAGGACGCCTCGCCTCGCCTCGCCTCGTGCGCTTGCGGGCGGACACCCACCCACCTGGTCCGGTCCGGGTCGCCCCCAGTGTCTTTCTCTCTCTTTATCTTTTCTGGGCTCCGGTCGGCAAAATCATTGAATAAAAGCGTGGTGAATGATGGTTGTTGGCTCGCGGTGGGCGCCGCGGTGGGTCCGGGTTTGCCTGGAGCCTCCAGCGGTGAGGCGTGAATCAGTTTCTGGAGCCTGCCCTACCCTACCCCGACGCCGCCGCCCCTGGCTCCTGGAAGCGGCCCGGCCCAGCTGTGTTTGCTGGACAACATTTTGGCGCTTCTCTGGAAACGGGGACCATTCGCACCCGGCTGTCGGACATTGCTTTTCGTAACGGCTGCGCCAGTGTTGTCTTGCGTTTTTGTAGCCCCTTTAATCGTGGGCACTGGAGGCCTATGTTTTTTAACTCGCGCGCGTCGCGGGGTATCTTCGCGGCGATTTCCTGGAGCGCCGGGGGTATGTCCGGTCCAGCACGTGTGTGTGGCTCGGCCCATTGTCTTATCCCCGCGCCGCTCGGCTCGGCTCGGCGGGCTAAAGCCCCTCGAGCTGCATCTGGCTTGGGCTGGGCGCCATTATTACCTTCCTTTTTAGTTTTATTTATTATTATTCCCCTTTAAAACAAATATTTAATAATCCACACAAAAAGGTGTTAGTGGCGCCCCTTTCACTGCGTCCCTGCTAAGTCTTTTGCTATGATGACTGATCCATACGCTAAAGGGAAAAAAAAGAAGAAAAAAAAGGCCGTGCCATGAGGGAGTTTATATCGGGGACAGAAGCCTGTAAAGCACTGTATTATATTATCTCGGACAGCCTCCTTCTCCTCCTCCACGTCCTGGAGTAGCACATTCCAGTCGCTGCTCGAGCGCTGCCTTTCGGAGATGGCTGTTTTTTTTCTCTCTCTTTTTTGCAAGAGCCTTTTGTCTTGTTTCTTTTCTTTTTCTTTTTTTCGGCGTGTGAGTGAGTGTGTGTGTGCGCGGTGCGCGCGGATAACCATCGCGCTTAGTTTGATCTTGGTGCGCAGCAGCGGCAGCAGCTTCCCGGCGGCTTCAAGGCGTTACGCCCCTTTTGTTTCCCAAGGAGAGGTGGGAAAAGCGCGCCCCGCCCCGCCCCGCCCCGCCCCGCCCCGCCCCGCCCCGCCCCGCCCCAAGTCATTGAGACAAACTGAGCCGAGGGAAAAAGTGAAATGGAGAACAAGTGCGCGGGGCGGCGCGTGGGTGGTGATGAAACGCTCGAGGAAAACTGTCTTGAAGCAGCTGGGCTGGGCTGGGCGCTGTGTGCCGGCCGCACCGACTGCATTCCCTCCGCGTGCTGCCCGCCCCGCCCCGCCCCGCCCTGTCACCGCCGCGCCCCGCCCCGCCCCGCCCCGGCGCTAACGCAACGCGGCCTGCTCGGCCAAATACGAACGAGCTTGAGGAGCAGAGCAGCCGTGCTCTGTAGGGGGTAGGGGGTAGGGGCTGCTCGGCGTGTAACCGAACGCTCTGCCTGCGCTGTGCTGCGCTGTGCTGCACTACTTGTCGATACATACGCTCGGGCCGGCCGGGCCGGGCCGGCCTGCTTCCTGCCGCCGCCCGGGTCCGGGCCCGGGCCACCCGAGAGCGCTCGAGAGGGTGATAGGATAGGCCAGGCCAGAGAGAGGGGAGGAGAGGGGAGGGGCCTCTCTTCCTCGTCTCCTCATATCGCGCCCAGCCAGACGACCTGAGTGACATGACATGCGGGACCCGGGCGAGGCTAGGCCGGATGTCCAGGCCCCCGGGCATGCGCCGCGCCGCGCCGCCGGGGCTGCTGCTGCCGCCTCTGTCCAAGTGTACACTGTCAAGTGATGGCTGACGGTAATTTGTCTTTCTGCTGCTGGCTTGTATGACCTTCCCGTCGACCAACAAGTACCTCTACTACGACTACTACTCCAGCGGCGGGGCCACCTTGTCCTGGCCGAGCCTATAAGCCTGCTGGCCGGGCCGGCCGTGTGGGGCCTAATGGCCTGGCCTGGCCTGGCCTAGCGGACCCACCGGCCAGCTCGGAATTAATTCCTGTCGCGTTCATAGCTCAGCCTAATTATCCCGCGCCAGACTGGATATGTGTAGCGGGGCGGGGCCGGGGCGCGGCGGCTCACACCACTGCCGGGCTGTGCGGAAGTGCAGTGCGTTGGCCGCGACCGTGGACAGGGACGAGCTATAAGCAGAGTGCAGTGCAAGTTTCGCGGTCTTTTACAAATGTTGTGGAAAGTTGCGGGCTTGTACGGTACTTTTGCACGGTAAAGAGTCTCTCTTCACCCCAGCACGAGAGATGGCGCGTGGTGATGTTGGGAGCAGCGGGGCGGGGCGGGGCACGAGTCCTGCGCGGCGAGCAGCCCCCCTGTGCCGCGCCGAGGACATGACGGCCGAGCCGAGCTTTAAGCCCTCCGAATGTGGGTCAGCGCTGTCCCGTGTGAGTGTGTGTGTGTGTGTGTGTTGTGGGTGTGTGTGTCACGGGTCGCGGGGTCCCATCGGCCGCGGCAGAAGAGCAGGAAGAGGACTGGAGCCCGTCGGGTCGGGAGATTCATTAAGACGAGGTGCTAATTTGTCACAGCGTCGCGGAAGATCGGTGACGGGAAAAAAAAAAAAAAACATTTCTGGGAGATGGATGTTTTGTGAAGCTACCCCCTTTTTTTTTTGGTTACTCCCTGACGGGAAGAGATGTGACCTAGCAAGCGGGAGAAAAAAAAGTTGTACAAACTGGGACGTGTTATGGTGTGGCGTCTGGTCTGCCAATGAAAGAGGACGCGCCCCGCCCCGCCCCGCCACGCCGCCGGCCCGTGTTCACCAATTAGACTTAACTCGGGCCGCGAGTAGGCGCGCCGCGCCGCGCAGTCGCGGGTAATGGGCGCGGTGGGTGGCGGGGCGGGGCGGGGCGGGGCGGGGCGGGGCACCATTACCCGCCATTGCAGTCAGCGTTCCTGCAAACTGACCCGGCGCGGCGCGGCGCGGGCGCGCATCAGTCCACAGTGAGTAAATCTGATGTGCGGGAGCAGGGGCAGCGCAGGTTTCGCGGAAAGCGCGCAAAAGTTAAATTTTGAAAAGAAAAAGAAAAATCGGCGGGACTTGAAAAAAGAGAGGGGCGATTGGTGGTGGAACCTTTCACCGCGGTGCGGCGCGGCGCGGCGGGGACCTTGGGCCTACAGCGTCGCGGCGGTGCGGTCGGTCAGCAGGTCGGGTCGGGCCGGGTCGGGCCGGGTCGGGCCGTACCGGGTCGAGGCGTGCCGACCGGTCCAGCGTGGTCCGGCGCGAGGTGTGGCTGTTAGTTGTTAATGACGTTGTCTATGGGCGGGGACGCTTCGCTATCGCCACTCGGCGCCGCCACGTGACCTGGCCTGGCCTGGCCTGACGTCAGCGCTCGCGTTCGTATCGCATGGACCGTGGTGGAAAAGTAATTGATAAATGGTGTATTTGGCTGGCTGACCGCGTGACCGTGGGGCAGCAAGTACTTCATTTTATCTTCATTTTTTTTTAAATTTATGATTATTATCACTTCCGAGGATGCGAGAGGGACGGTAGCACGTGGAAAGGGGGAAAAGCAATAGAAAATGATTATAGCGATACTGTATTTTTTTTCCTAATTATTATTCCGTTTCTTTTTGCTCTTGACCGCTGCGGTGCGCTGCTCACCAGACGTGGTTCCGGTGCGGCGCGCGCCCCGCCCCGCGCCCCGCCCCGCCCCGCCCCGCCCGCGCCCCGCCCCGCGCCCCGCCCCGCCCCGCGCCCCGCCCCGCCCCGCGCCCCGCCCCGAGCTGCGGCGGACTGCGACGGGGATTTTGCGCTCTTGTTATTATTGCAATTTCCTCTGCTGGCCTACACTCCCGTAGCGTCGCTATAACGTTTATATTTTATTGCCCAAAAATGTTGCGTTAGTCGGTCCGCGTCCACGCCCGTCCTGCCCGTGAAATAATGCATGACTCCTACGCCCTAAACAGGCAGCAGTCCAGTGCCAGGGTCAGAAGGGCCTTACACCGGCCCGGCCCGGCCGCGGTCGCGCCTCGCTGCCGCCCGCAGAGCTACCAACTTGGCGGGCTGGTGCCGCCAGGCTGCCAGCAAAACACCTTTCGAGCCAATTGCAATTCACGTGGTCTAAAAAACACACGTGGGGCAGAACATCGCCAGAGTGTGATGAGGCACGAGCACACCCACATGATTGATAAGTGGATGACTCATGTAATGATTTCGTGTGAAGTGAAGAGGAGGCGGTCACATGCACCGGGCTTTTCATAAAAGACGCAGGTGCGGGCGGGTTTGCCTACCCGATCTTCCCGTAAGGCGCCATAGCCCCTTGGGTAGGCAAACCCGCCCGCACCTGCGTCTTTTATGAAACGCCCGGTAGGCAGCACTGGCTGATCGTGGCGCGCAGTGCATCCCCCCGTGGGCCTTATAATGCATGTGAAGGCGGTGCGGTTCTGCTACGGTGGGCCCCCCTGCCGCCCCCGCCCGCGCCCGCCCCCCGCGGGTGGCGCGTGGCCCGTGGCCGGCCCGGTCCTCCGGGAGCGTGACGGACGGGACGGGCCCGTGTGCAGCCGAGCGGGGCCGCCCCGCCACCGCAGCTGCGTACCAAGAGCTGCTCGGAGGGAAAAAAGTTAAATGACCTGTGAACTTCTTGGGGGGTTTTCTTTGAAACTTTTAAATTTAAGTTTTTTTTTTCTAAAGAAGAAGAAATGGTAGGTTTTTAATTTGGCGGGTTTGGTTCAATTCTTTAAAACGATTTTTTTTCTTGTGCGAGAAGTCCATGGATTCGATGGAGTTTTGTAGGAGAAGGGTGTTCACGCGCCACCCTGTATACGTGCACGTCGGAGAGTGCGGTGTCTGGTGCACCGGTGCACCTCTCACAGGGAAGGCCCGCCGCACCGCGCCGCGCCACTCCAGTGCCGGCGCGCGCGCGCGTGTGCTCGCGGCCCGTGAAGTAACAAGCGCGTAGTGGCGGGGCGGGGCGGGGGCGGACAGGCGGGCGGGGCGGGGCGGGGCGGGGCGGGGCGGGGTGGTCCGCGCGCGCGACTGGCGCGCCCGCCAGCAGGCCAGCAGCCGTCCAGCCAGCCAGCCGCGCTTAGTATAGTCGGGATAGTGAGGCGGGACGGGACGGGGCGCGCCGCAGTGCACCACACCGCCAGTTCAGTGCAGCGTCCCTCAATGGAGCCCTACTTTTCTCTGTCGCAGATCTACCCAGAGCCCGACACGGAGAAGACCATCATGGGCTCGGTCGTGTACTGCATCCACCACAAGGACGGCTGCAAGTGGAGCGACGAGCTGCGAAAGCTAAAGGTGAGTGTCCTATGTGTAAATGTCAGCGCGGCTTAACTGCGGGTGTGTATGGTGTCATTTTCACACTTTGAACCGTAAAGGTGTTATAATCTTTCAACGTCTTACAAAGAAATCTAAGTGATCTGGTGTACTCAAAATTCGCAGGGGAAAAAAAATGTAGAATGACTCATGAGTATTTTTGGAGGTATTTTTATTCTCCACGCGGTTAAAAAAATGATGTGTTGGGTCACTCTTGTCTTTTCTTCCCACCTACCCACTCCCATGGGGCGTTGCGCGACCGGCCGGCCGGGGCGTCACGTGATGTTTGCGCTGGACCGCAGCGCAGCGCAGGGTCCAGCAGCAGCAGCGGGTCCAGGTTCAGGTCCAGTCCATACTCGCGGGAACAAAAGAGACGTGGGGAAACACCACGGCGCGGCATGCGGGGCGGGGCGGGGCGGGGCGGGGCGGCCTCCCGCCGCGTAAGGCCCTCGCGCCATCTCTCTCACGCGCTCGCTCCTATTCTCTCCAACTCCCGCTTCCCGCGCGTGATAAGTCACCACCAGACCAGAGAGTCTCGCGCCTCGCGGCGATGTCCCTTTAGCGAGGTCGTTACGTCGTTCATGACGGTTTGTCTCTCTTCAGAGTAAAAGATTGGAGAGTTTTCTTTCTTTTTTCTTGCGGTCGCGGCATTGGCTGTGTACAGCGCTGCCGCTGCGCCTCGCTCCGCGCATTATACGTACACTCATTATACACTCGAGGTGCTGGCTGGCGGTGGCGTACTCCTCCTCGCCGTGGACGGCACGGTGTGTGCGCGCGCCCCGCCCCGCCCCGCCCCGCCCCGCCCCGCCCCGCCCCGTGTGCACTTACGCGCAACGAGGAGCTGCTGCTGTTGCTTGCAGTGGCCGCCTCTCCCACCCCTACCCCTCACCCCTCCTCTCTTCCCGCCTTGAGGGGTTGTTGCACCCGGGCGTAAGGGCGTGGCCGCGTCGCGGCGCAAGGGGTGGCAGACCGTAGCGGGGGCGGAGGGGGCGGTGAAACCCCCTTCGTCGGGTCGGGCCGGTGCGAGAGATTAGACACGGGGCTGCGCGGGGGCGGCGCGGGGGCGGCGCGGGGGCGGTCAGGGGCCAGGTCGGGCCGGGCCGGAGGCAGGTGGTTCTTGGACACGCTTCCGGTGCGCTACGTTACTGGCCAGGCACTGAACCGGCACCGGACCGGCCCTCAGCCGCCTCAACCCCATAATGTTATGCTGCTACCCAGGACTTGAAAAAAAAAACATGACGGATATTTCATACCATTTTATCGTGCAATCATCTCTTTCAATAATTATTTTTGCGAGTATTTTCAAACATGCGACTAATGTGTTCTCTCTCCTCCAGGCTCACCTCAATGTGTGCAAGCACGACACGGCGGCCTGCAGCAACGGCTGCGGCGCGCAGATCCCCCGCGTGCTCATGGAGGACCACCTCAAGTACACGTGTCCCGAGCGGCGCACGCGCTGCGAGTTCTGCGGCCAGGACTTCACCGGACACACTCTGGAGGTGAGCATCGTGTGTGTGTGTGTGTTAGCGGGATGGGCGGGGCGGGGCGGGGAGAGGGTTCCGGCCCTCCTCGTTTTATTGTGATTCTCAGGGCGCGCCCCGCCCCGCCCCGCCCCGGGCTGGCGCCTGGCGCCGGCGCGCACGTATGACGCCTGGTCCCGCCCCGTCGCCGTCCGTTTGTTTTTCCCTCGTCAGGGAGGTGACGCGACGGCTAGATGTGACAAACGACAGCGGGTCGGGTCGGGTCGGGCCGGGCCTTGCCGAGTACAACGTTTATCAATCAGGGGCCTCGCTCGCGTGTGTGATGAGACGGGACGAGACGAGACGAGCAGTGACGCGACATGATGCGTTCTCACGAGGCGAGGACCGTGATCGTGTCCAGGGTGCAACAGGATCAACATTTATTCTCGTTACTTTTTGTTTTTGATCCCGGGGGATATTTTTCTGGAGGGGGGCAGGGGGCTGGCGGCGCCACCGTGGGCTTTATCACTCCCAGCTCCTGCTGCTGGCCTGCCTGGCCCTGGTGGTCGGCGGGTCGGCGCGGCTGGAGGACAGAGAGCTAAATCGGGCACTGTGGGCCTGGTGGGCCGGATACACGCGCGGTAGGCTGGGCCGACAGGCGCCGGCTGCGGAGGGGGGGGGGGGGGGGCAGACATGGGCTTTTGGAGTGGAAATGGAAATAGGGTCATGAGCCTGTTAAGTCCGTGCGGCACGGCGCGGCGCCGCGACTGCGGACTGCGCGCCCAGTACTGTACTGTACTGTGTCTCTCGTACTCACGCGGCTCGACTCAGTCCAGTCCGGGACACACCAGCACCACCGCCCCTCCCCTCCCCTCGCGTGGACGTGGGGTTCGCTTACCTGTAATGCGCTTACAGGACGCGGCCGAGCTGGGGTTGGGGCTGGGGCTGGGGTGGGGCTGGGGCTGGGGCTGGGGCTGGGGCTGGGGCTGGGGCTGGGGCTGGGGCTGGGGCTGGGGCTGGGGCTGGGGACGGTGAAAGGGGCGTCCCTGGGCTGGGCTGGGGGAGGAGGCTCTGCCTGCGCCCTGACTGCAGCGAGCGGGGCGGGGGCTAGGCCCGGCTGGGCTGGGCTGGGACAGTGTATTACCGGGAACCATCGCTTTTGTTTCTTTCATTTTCTTTCATTTTGAGAAGAGGGAATAATGAATGGAGTTCGGGGGTTGATAGTCCAGCCGGCCCAGTCTACGGGGAAGTAATGATGTAAAAAGGTAAAACGGTCTGGGGCGTCCGTGCTGCCCCCGCCCCGCTCCCCCTGCCCGGGCTGGGCTGGGCTGGGACCGATGATTGTCACGCGAGTAAACACTTGTTTGTAATAAAGGGGATGGCTGGGCTGGGCGCTCCTTCTCCTGCTGCCCCTGCGCTGCGAGCGGGACAGAGATGGAGAACATTATCGACACGCACTCAGTCCCCAGTCCAGATCCCGGTCCGGTTCGTCAGGTCCGCCTGGGTCCGCCCCTGTTTCCCGGTAGCTTGGTCGCTCTAGAGCCTTCACGGTTTCTCACGGGCGCTCTCCTCTTCTTGTTCCAGAACCACACGGGCAGCTGCGGCTACGAGCCCCTGTACTGCGAGAACAAGTGCGGCCTCAAGGTCCAGCGCCGCCACCTCAGCCCTCACAAGTCCAACGACTGCGCCAAGCGCCTGGTGGGCTGCCGGTACTGCAGCAAGGAGTTCGTCGCCGACACGCTGCCGGCGCACGTCACCAAGTGCGGCCGCGTGCCCGTCACCTGTCCGAACCACTGCGAGGCCGGGCTGCTCGCCCGCGAGGACCTGGACGGCCACCTCAAGGACCACTGCCCCTCGCTGCTCGTGCCCTGCTCCTTCCGCGAGGCCGGCTGCAGGTTTAAGGTGAGGGAGGCTTTACTACTTTTCTTTTCAGAAACATAAAATATCCTTACAGTTCTGGCTTTTTGTTTTGTCTTTTTGGTTGTGGTTTAGGCTAAATCTTTTTTTCTGTCGGCAGGGTTTACGACACTCGCTGGACAAACATTTGGATGAGAGTACAAAAACACATTTAAACCTTATGTGCACAGTTGTGAACAAACAGCAGCATCAGATAACGTCGTTGAAAAGTGCCTTACAGCGCTTGTCTCTAAATCAAACAGGTTTGCGTTTTTTTATTTCACCTTGTAGTTGTTGGTTGTTTTTGTGAATTTAACTGATTTGATTGTTTACAGTATATCATTTGTATTCAAAATAGTTAATAATTTTAACTTGTTCTTTCCAGGAACCTTGGTTTGGAAAATTTCAGACTACTCTTTGAAAATGTCTGAGGCTAAAACAAAAGAAGGGATGGAGTTAGTCAGCCCACCCTTCTATACCAGCCAGTATGGATACAAACTACAAGCATCAATATTTCTTAATGGAAATGGAGCGGGGGAAGGAACTCATATGTCGGTGTACATCAAAATTTTGCCTGGAGAGTATGATGCATTACTACGCTGGCCCTTTGCTCATTCGGTGTCTTTTACACTATTTGACCAATCTAGTGTACCTGAAAAGGTAAAGTAATTAATTCTATTGTCTAAATCAATTAAGCTTTAAGCCTGCTTTTTGATCTAATATTGTTATTTTTTTTTTCTTCTTATCTTATTAGGCATGCAACATTGTGGAGAGCTTTATTCCGGATCCCACATGGAAAAATTTTCAGAGACCCAGCAAAGAGCCAGATTCTCTTGGCTTTGGGTTTCCTCGTTTTGCTTCGCATGAAGTTCTCAAGAAACGGCATTTCATCAAAGACAACACCATGTTCTTAAGAGTTAAAGTGGACCCCAGCAAAATTGTTGCTGTCTAGTCATCAACCACTGACTGTTAGAATTAGAAGACCATATCTGTGATTCTAAGAATCCAGCTGTCACCAATGCTTTTTGTCTCTTGATTTACAGTAAGTGAACTGTATCTTGTCATGACTCTTAACTAAATACTGGCCCCCTTTCCATTCTTTTAGTTTCTTGCTAGTAATCAATTGAATGTCATGCATAATAACAGATTTGCCTATTGAACTTTGTATAAAATTAAATACTGTATTTTGGCTTGCTTTATTTGCTTGAAATTTGTGATCTTTTACATATTATTGTACCCTCTCTCATAGGTGTAAGTCTTTTTTTTTTTTTCCAGAGTCATTAATGACTCTAGTTGTAAAATTTGTAAAGTAATTTTTTATATTTATATCACAGCAGATATTGTACAAATAATTCTGCTCAAATTGAATTTTGTATGTTCTCATAGCATCAGATTATTTTAATTGAGATGGATGTCTTAACAAGACTATTTCTGTAAGCAGTGTTTTCTTTTACTGACAGAAATATTTGTGTCCGTGACCAACCCTATCTGTATGCTATGATGACTTACAGAAGTGCAGCCAAAGATAAATGTAATTATTCAATCAAAATATCTCATGCCTCAGTTTATTATAGTTATAATGTGATTATTTTGTTGTAAGTACTAGTGTTCGGTCTTGTTTATCTGTGGAAATGAATATGTCAGGTAGCATGGTTGCTGGAGTAATGCCAAAGGTTGTTTCCAAGAGATCATTCATGTAGACTTCATTTAGATAGCGTATTAACAGTTTCTTTTACACCAATATTCAAGTCAGTAGAATAAGTTGAATTAAGTGATCAAAGCAATACAAGTAGGTTTCCTTGTCGTCCTAAACTTATGTAAACTGCAGTATTTCTCAGAAAACAATATGTTTTGTGTAGCTTGCTGTTTAACAAAGATGTGGTAAATTGCCCTTTACAAAAGTATAAGTAAAGTTTATCACTCTGTGTATCTACCCTGTTTTTTGTTTCTATGTTACTGTCCAACAGACATCCTAGTTCATTGCACTACTGCTCACAGCTCACAGAGGTGTCCATCCAACCATAAGCACAAAAAATGTAAAGGCTCTACATCCTAACAATGTGCATCCCTATTGACCGACGCCTAGCAGCCTGTTCTAGTTCCCCCCATGGTATATTACTCTGCATCATCAGCGTGGTGTTGGTAGAGGGTTTCCGGTAGAAGAAGAGAGGACTTGCCTGGGGGTGTTTGAGGTCCTGCCAAGCAGAAGTTTTTTCCTCAGAAATTTTTCTTGCTGAGTAGCTTTTACCAAACCAATGGTACTTGTAGCATAGCCCTTTGAACTAGACTGGTCTGAGCCAGCCTCAAGTGTTTGGCACACATCTCACCAATTACCTTGAATCTAGACTTGAACTCTGCTCTAAACTATAAATATTTTGCAAGAACATATTTTTTTCTAATCCAAATAAGAGGGTTATCAACCGATGTGAAATACTGACAGATTTATTGATTTACACAAGTAAAACTAAAAAGAATTAAAATCATAAATATGTTACAAAGTTTACCTTTTGAAATATTGTTTAGAGAACAGGAATAACAGAGAGCTTTTAAGAATATCCCATACTCAACCAAAATATTCACAGGAAAAAAAAAGGAAATAACAATAACAGTTAGAAATAAAACTCTTCTGAGTAAAAAGCAGATTGTAAGGGTTGACTGGGATCAAAGTGTGAAGAAATTTGATGGAGAATATGATAAGCTGCATCAGAAAGGCTTGACCCAAAGTACTGTCTCCACAAAACTATAGAAACTATTCTTGATGCAGCTTTCCTAGTGCGAGTGGTTAGGCGTTTGGACACATCATTGGTTGCTTTCCATAAATTGTCTGAAAAATATTCAATGGAAGTAATAATCAAAATTTATAAATTAGATGGAGGGATAGAAAGAGTAATAAAAATAACTGTGGGGAAAAAAGATTAACAGATCTTACCAAAAATAGAACTTGTAGGCCTATGCCCAAGGTCATCCAGAGCTAGGATTTCACTTAATGACTCTACAGCTGCATACTTTTTAGAGGCTCGAAGAATACTACAAATATTTGGTATCATTTCTTCATTTGCGACAACTAGTGAACCTGGTGCAATAAGCCTATCAACAGTTTCCAACAATGTAGTTTCAAAGTTGGAGACCCTTGAGTTTTTTAACTTTACGTCACACACAGGTTCTGATTCTATAACACCCTCAGTACATGCTTCTTGATCAATTTCTTCTCCTCCAAAATCTTGAATTGTATTTTTCTTCTTTTGCCTTGGGCTTTCTGTAGGTAGCTCTGACTGTAAGAGACCTCTATGTTCCACACTTAGAGATGGCATTTTCCCACATCTCCCTGTATACCTTATATTCTCCTGTTCCCCTGATAATTTCATTAATGAAGCAGCGACAGCCTCTGGTCCAGTTTCATAGTTTGATGTAGTCTCTTCCATGTCGTAAAATGTCTTGTCCTTTTCAATTCCAGGACCTTCCACAGTTTTAATCTGCCAGCATCCTTTATCTTTTCCTTTTGCTTTCTTTGATAGGTTGTCAATTTTCAGAACTTTGACTTCTTGGTTTTGTGTTATGTCATACATTTTTTGTTGCTCTTTTAAAACCCTTAATTCAAATGGATTTTGAGCTACAGTATTTGGACTATATATCTTCATTGCTTTAAAATTTTCATCTCCATCCGCGACATTTTGATGTAATACATCTTCTCTTTTCACACTTGGACTTTGGATTAGAGAAAAATGTTTGTCTAAATGATCTTCAGAAACAAATTTAAATCTTTGGTAACAATCATCTGATAACTGATAGGGAAAAAAAATATATATATTTCAAAACACTATCTCAAGTTCCAATAAATTAAAATCAAAATACTGTACCTGTTGTCCCTGTTCTGATAAAGGAAGTATCTGAACCCAAAAGCGTGTGGGCACATATTTGGTATCAGCTATCCACAGTGAGCAAAATGCCCTCTCATGCCTCCTGTTAGTTTTAACTCCATTTTTTATTATTTCCACTCCATCTAGTTGTAAATCAATTACCACAACTGAGCCAACACCTCCAAAAGGTACAGCAAAATTTTTGTATATATCGGCTACACAAGCCTCAACAGTTGTAGCACATTTGGCGTAGATGTTTGAAACAAGTTGTTTATTTAGTTGTAAAGTTTGGGACGCTTCATTAACTGGCATCTTTCTGCACCATGCCAGAATACAAAATAGTGCATCATTTACATTTCTCACTTCATTTAGCTTAGAAGATCTACCTCTATATTTAAAAAATGAATTGCTCCAAATACAAAAACTGAAAAATCACACGAGAACATTCTCAATAAAAGCATACAAAACGCTCAAAGTTTCATGGCATTGATGGGATATTTCAGGCTTAACTTACTTTTCATTACACTTTTCACACACCCAAAACTGTGTTTCATAATTAAGAACAAACTTTCCTCTCTTACACTTGCATTTTTTTGGTTCGTAGAACATGTTAATGTCCTTTAACCAATGTAAAAGAGCTTTTTCATTGTGGCTGTCTAAAAGAGGAAAGAGAAATTGAGAAAGAAAGTTTCCAGGTGTCAAGTCCCACCTACAAAGAAGCAAAGTACATTGAAATAAGGGTATTGTTAAATGTCAACTGTTGTGCTCAAAGAAAAGGCACAAGTTGACCAATAAAAATACAATTGCAATAAAATCTTAAAATCAAACTCACTCAAGCTTGGAATCAGAAGCAAATGGACATGCAGATTGTTCTTCGTCGATCAGTTTAGCTCTCTTTGCCCGAGTAGTATTGTCTGAGGTTTTTGCTGCACGTTTTTGATCATTTTCCGTGATCAAATGCTCTTTTAAAATTGTGTCCACTGAATTTTGCGTGGTAAACATTTTGACCGACTATGGCGCGTCACACAGAGTTTTTCATTTACTAAACCATCTTGATTGGAACAATTTATACATCTGTAAAAAGTTAGAAAAGACGGCATAGGAAGACACTGTACGGGTATGCGGAAAAGACAGCGTAAATTGCAACAGGTAAATGCAGGTTATGTGTCCCAACTGTGTTTTTGTAAACAAAGGGGTGCCGGGATACGGAGGGAGGGAGAATTTGGGGGGGTGGGGGGGGGGGAGTGGCTCATGCGCGCGCTTACTCAAACCAATTCAAACGGGTCCGCAAAGTTGCCAAGCGGAAAAGTATCATGTCCGGTTAGAAAGAGTGTATATTGACTGCCGTAGAAGCGTTTTCATTTATTGATATTTCTGCACAATTCAAAATTTTCATCGTGTTGGTGAAAGAAGATTACTATTAATGCGGTTTTCCCGTTTTTTCACAAGCCCCCTACCTCCCTCCCCCCATAGGCAACAACTTTTCATGGCTCTCTTGCCTGAGAAAAGTAGTAGTCACATCGGCTTCTCAGCCCACGACAAAAAATATATACTTTAAAAAAATAATATTGCTAGGACTTGTGAAGGAATCCAGAGGAGAAATAAATTTAGAAAGTTCGGTTTCGTCGCACCAACCCTTGACTGCCCCAGTAGCGCCAATGCACATCAGGGTGCATGAAATGCACATAAAAGGTAACACATTTATGACGCATTTAATGTGCATTGCCGCGTTAACGGCGCGTTTAATGCGCTTAATGCACATTAAATGCGTCAGAAATGTGTTACCTTTTATGCGTATTTTAATGCGCATTGCCGCATTAAATTCGCATTCAAGTGCATTTGCGCTACTGGGGTGCCGCCTCTCCGGATGTAGGTCAACCGGAGAAGTAAAGAAAATGGTGGAGGGAGGAACCAGGGTGCAAGGCATATAGTAGGGGGAGGGGTGGGCGTCTCAAGGACCCCCCTCCCCTCTCTGTCATGTCGAAGAAAAGCAGAAAAGTCGGCGTGGGTGCCTCCGCTGCATATTTAACACTCCCATGTTTCGGTGTTTCAGATCCGCAGACGCACTGTGGCCCCTGGGAGATGCCAATGGGCGATAATTAGCAGCCACCCCAGACCAGCCCCAGCCTGCGCACACGACAACGACCCACTGCGAAAATCACTGTCACCGTCGAGGTAAGTTGACAGGGGGAGGAATGGTGAGCGGTACGGCAAGCCACGTTAACGTGGAGTAGAGGGGAATCGGGGAGGGAGAGGGGGACACGATGGTGACTGGCACCTGGCGGCCGGGTCGTAACCCCCCGTGGGGCCCCCACCCCTGCCCCCACCCCCGCCGGGGCTCCTGCTCCGGGGGCACACGCGAAGACTCCCGCCCCCCGCGGCCCCGGCCGGGGCTCGGGCCGCGCCCGCGGGGCTGGGCCCCTGCAGACGGGGCGAGGCTCACAGTGTCACGGGGGTCGCCATGCTGCGCACGCGGAGAGGACCTCGGTTCACGTGAGTTACCCCAGGCCCAGGCCAGCCGACTTATTCCGAAGATCGCTCTGTCCTTGTCTCACTCATGGGACACTTCCATGTCTGGCATAGGGCACCGCTATTGGTGCGACAAGGAGGGAGGCGACAAGAGCGATCTTCGGAATAAGTCGGCAGGGCGCTGCGGGCTGAGTCCGGCCGGACGCTCTTCTCAAAGAAGGGAAGCGTGCCCGTGACCCGACCGCCCTCCGCTGTGGCGCCGCGATAGGGGAGGTGGTGGGAAGACTGTAGGGAGCAGAAGCGCGCGTTGTCCATGCCAGGTCAGAGAGGGCCCAGGGCGCGTAGACGCACTTTCAAAAAAAGTAAGGTAAGGCCTGCGCCGTTTTACGGGGTGTCTTTCCCGTCTAGAAAAAATAAAAATAGATACTCACAAGGCAAACCAAGACCACCGGGCGCGACGACCCGTGGAACGGTACTGCCTCGCGCCTAGGCTGGGTGCGGGCTCATGGCCACTCATGGCTCATGGACGCGCGTGCTGACGCTGCAGCGCCGGTCGCGTAGCTCTAAAGCGCTGACCTCGACGGGAAGGGAACCAGAACAAGCTGTAGCATTTTCCCGTGTTCAAATCGACCAGTCAGTCGAATATCCTGTGCGGTTCGACGCAATACGGGGGAGGCAGATAAGGCAGACAAAGGGGGTTCGGGGGCGGGTTGGGGGTGGAGGGCCTCGCCTCGCGGCCCGCGGAGGGCACTGGCACTGCCTCGCTAAGCTGTGCGTGACAACACGTCATGGAGCGCCGCGACGCCGCGCAGAGCTAGAAATGCAATATCCCCTTCCACCTGAACCCCCTCCGCGTTTTCCCCACGCCGGAATCCGTGCCGCCTTGGGTGCCATCGGGGGTGGGACTGGAAGTCTGGTCGCACGGGACGGGACGGGACTCACTCTCCACGGCGCCCGCGCCGCGCCCCTAGGCCCAGCAGCGGCAGCAGCGGCGCCATGGCCCCGCTGAGGCGCTGCTCGTCGCTCAGGCGGAGGCCGTGCACGGGGGTGGACTGCACCGACGCCAACTACCGGGAGACGGTGGCGAGGCTCAGGATGCTCCTCATGGACTCGTACCTGGTGAGCCACGCCAAAAACATAAGCTTGGGGACTATTTAAAAGTACCTTAAAGTCTCACTAGATAGACCCCAAAAGCTCACTTCGCAACTATTTCTTGTTTGAGCCGTGCCGCCTGGAGGGCTCGGGCGCGCTGGTGGGGAAGTCCTCTGCTGGCCTCGCAGACTTTATCGAGCGGCAGGAGGAGTACATCCAGCAGCTGGAGAAGGAGTCGCGGTACTGTAGGGTGAGTCTCCACCGCCTCTCTGCAGCGAAGAAATAAGAAACGAGAGAAACTCGCCGCTGTATCTTAAAGACGACACCGTGTGCTGCACGTAGCCACCGTGCCGGGTGTCACTCTATTGAACCGTAGTCCTCGCTGTGCGCTGGTTGCCCCGCAGGGCGAGCTCACAGGCCTCATGACGAAGCTCAAGGACCTCATCTCGGAGAACGAGGAGCTCATGAACGCCGTACGGGACTCTCTAGCTCCCGCTACTCGCCCGCCTCTGCCCGACACTCAGGTGCGTTCCCCGCTTACCCGTCCGTACCGGGCAGGTCGCTCTTCCTCCTGCCCTGCCCCGTGTCCCGGTACGGCAGTGACCGACGGTTGCCACCTCCGCAGGCCCCGGCGGCGGGTACTCGCTACTGCATGGACCTGATCCGGCCGTCCCTGGGCGGTGCGCGGCCCGGCCTTGGGCCCGGGCTGCTGTACGAGTCCCGCATCTCCGAGCTGCAGGCGCAGCTCACCCAGGCGCGTATGGAGTCGCAGTCCCTGCGCCACCGCCTTGGAGACTGAGGCCCGCCCCCGCCGTCATCCCCCCGCTCACCCCCTGGCCGTGGCCGGACCCGCTGGGGGTGTGGTGGGGCCACCTGGGGTGGCAGCGCGCCGAGCTCAGGGCGGCGCCCGCGCTGTCCACGGAGGCTTTGTCCGACGGGGACGTCACTGCTGACGCCAAACTAGGTGCGGACGCCGACGGAAGCGACGTTGACGGCTCTAAACCCACTGCCAGCACCACCGTCGAGGCCGAAGGAGCTGGTGTCAGTGTAGCCGAGGCGGGCGATACTTACCAGGGAGAGAAAGAAGAACCGCACGAAGATCAAGCAGGGGCCGAACAAGAAGCCTCGCCCGAGCTGCCGGCGCCGGAGTCCCCGACGCCTACCCCGCCGCTGGAAGACTTCCACGCCCTACCGGGGCCGGAGGCTAGGGCAACCACCCCGCCGCCGTCGCCACCTCCAGGACCCCAGCTAGATCCCTCGTCCCTGTCCTCCACGGACTCGTCGACGGAGGACGGCGCGGGCCTGGCGGGCCGGCAGCTGCTGTCCCTAGCGCTGCCCCTGGGCGAGGAGCTGGCGGGCCCAGCCGTCCAGAAGCCTACCATCAGAGTCAACGTCGAGGTGAAGTTTCATGTCAAAGACAAAAAAGACAGGAAAAGGAAGAAAAATTCCAGTAATAATCAGCCTTAGTGCTTTACTTGATAGCTCCTTAGGTATTTTATTGCAACCATATTCGTAACCACACAGATGGAGGGGATGAAAGTCATTGAAAACCTATTTGCCTGCTGTGTGAAGCAAAAGCTTAGCTTTAAAATTCTGAAATATGTGCTGGCACAGATAATGCTTAGTAGATAGATTGAACACTTCAGAAGGGAGAAAACTTAAAAGCTTGGAATTATTTAATAATAATAATATATAAAAGCGTATTGAACAATAAGATAAAGATATTTGTATTTAATGTAGCACCAATTCTTCCTCGTCTTCAAACAGCACATCATCTAAAACTGGAATCAAAGAGGAGAAATATTAAGGATAGAAGAACACAAAATTTAAAAATAGAGTCTGAGCTTGATGTTATGTTGTGTTTTTGGAGTATTAAGCAAACACTATACCTTGCAGAGCACTCTCTAAACGCTTTAAGTTTCTCAAAGTTGATGAAAGTTCTCTGGACGGACTTCTTAGTGGCGAAGTGGGAGTTGTTCTATCAACCTCTTCCAGGAGGTGTATTTGCATGTCAAGCCGCTCAGCAGCAATGCTATCAGATTCATACAGGTACCTAGGTATAATAAAGTGAGGTAAAAAATGCTCAGTGTGCCATGCTATAGATATAATAAAATATTGTCAGAGAATTACCTTAGCTTTTTGAGCAGATTGCTGGAACTACATTTAAGCTTCTGGGATATTCCAGATAAAGCCACAATGACAAGGTTGTCCATGGTCTAGAAAAATATTTTTTTTGTTATAACTATGTACCAAGACTAAAATAAATCTGTAAATTGTATTTTAAAAAAATGTTGTGCTCAGCCTATAAGGCTGCGCCCAGAGCATCGCGTCCGTTTGCACCCGGCGCGACTATATTCGCGCGATTATATTCGGCTTATCAAAACTCCCTCATGTTCAGTTGGAGCCAAACTTAAAGAGATGGCAGAGCTCATAGCAGACGAGCTGCCCAGGATGCTAAAGCTACCGCAAAGCCGGAAGTGTCTTTAGAGAATCTCACTACTAGTCGAGGTGATAGGTATTAGGAATATCAGAAATATCAGAAATAAAGATAAATATAAAGTAGAATAGCCCTGCTCGTTCTCACTGCTTGCCAGAGATCACCCAATTAAATCGACTTGAGTCAAGTCATACCAAAAATAAATTATTGCAACTGAAAATTAACTTACCTGCTGCATTGGCGGTGTGGATTGCACTGGGCTTGGACAAGTCGCAAGACCAGGGGGAGATTGACTGTAATCTTCATCATCATCTTCCTCAGAATCAAAATCATTATAAGGTGGAAGAAGACCATGTCCATGACCATGACCATGAAATGATGCAGATCTCAACACGTGGTTAGTTGGGCTGAAATGTAATGCCTCATATAAGAAGATTTTGGATTAGACTGGCCAAGCCTGTAAAATGTCATACTAGCCACCTTGTTGTAGGACTTGGCAGTGGAACAGCAGTTGGTATAGCAGAGGTAATTCCTGAAGAGGAGGTAGCAGGTGTATTAAGAGCACTAGTTGGTTTCTTAACTGGTTGCTCCTTTTTTTTCCCTTCGGCAGCAGCTTTCATGGGATCATAGCTTTTCCTACGCTTCCAGTTTTGAAACTCAACTTCTCGAGAAGAGAGAGTTGAATTGCTTCTAGTGCTAGTGCCAACTCCAACCAATTTCTTGCCTGTCTTAGGTTGACCTGCATCCTTTTTGACGGCTGGTAGAACCTGTAAAGAGTGTGGTCTTTGGCTTACACAGTTCGTTTAGAGAGTCTTTTCAATTTCTATGGTAAAGATACATACTGGAGTGGCGGATTTTGTAGTACGCATACTAAAACGACCACAGTCTGTTCGAGCAAATGGCTCAGCTCGAACTGGTCTTGGGCTTGCAACTTTTGGACTTGACATTTTTGGACTTGCCGTTTTGGGGCTAGCGGTCTTAGGAGATGAGGTAGATGAGCTACGGGATGAATCAACAGATCCTTTTCGACATTGTTTACTTGCAGATGTAGCTACAAGTGCAGATGCTGGTGCAGGAGGATTCATTGACACTTGAACTGGCTCTGTAGCCAAAACCGCACCTTTCTTGCGATCTTCACCAGGTGCATCACAACCAAGTCTAGCTCGACGCAAACTATAGAGAAAAAAATGTTAAAAATGTAATCTTTTGGCAGAAAAGCATGGGATGGGAATGAAGAGTTTCACATACCTGAAAGCTCTGTTATGCCTTGTCTGTATTGATGCTATTTCTGTTGTGGCTGGAGCTAATCGCTTTTTGATTGTGGGCCCTAGGGGATCACTTATATCTGATGATTCATCACCAGAGTCTAAAGAGAGACTATTTGACATCCGAGCAGTCATAGCACTCACAACTGATTCTGTTGTTCGTAAAAATGATGCTGTTTCTAAAGCAGAGTCATCTTCTTCAAACTGCAGTTGTCAAAAAATAAATTAGAGAATATACAATACCATTTCACATCCTTGAAACCCGAGAATAGGTGTCCTGACTTTCAAATACATACCTGATGTTCAGATTTACTAAGATGATTTAATCTTTGAGGAGATTTTGGGCTACATATTGGCCTGCACTCTAAAAAGTGGAAAGGGGAGTAAAATGGTAAAATATAAGGACAAATTATGAGATTTTAATTGAAAGAAAAGCAACAATAAATACCTGTAGTCGGAGAGGGTGCAGGATCACGTTGAGTAGAAACTAAACGGCTTGCCCATTCTGATACCCAACTGTTTTCATGATGATTGCCCTAAAACATTTTAATAGATACAGACATAACACATTTTAAAAGCAGAAATATTTGTTTAAAATTTGTAAACGAACTAACCAGCATATTATTTTCATCTTTACTGTCTTCATGTAAACCAAATACTTTTGAAATTGCATTTCGAGCATGTTTCACTTCTGTGGTTTCTTTATCAATTGTGTAAGTTCCTGTATCACTTAATGTATCAGACTCATCGTCCCCATTGTTGTTCTTGTCACCAATACCTGGTGCATTTTCTGCCATAGGTGATAAAGCACAAGTCTTTCCATTTTCTAAACTTGGACGTCTCACTGAAATGAAATTTTCTTTATTGTATTGTAAAGGACTTTGGTTTAAGCTTTCACAAAAAAATTTTATTCTATGGAAACACAAACCATTCTGTAAGCGTGAGCGAGCTGAGTCATCCTCTTGATCACTTGAGAAGTATCCTTCGGAATGGTAACCAGCACACCGAGGAGCACCACTAGGTGCTGCAATTGATTCATTTGTCTAGAAAATTCATGAGTTTATGAGTAAACCAACATAACACAGCACTGAATTCCTATGTGAAATGTTTTAAGCTGCACACATGGGAGGGTACAGCAGGAAGCTTCACCATTTATGGTTCAGCAAGTGGCACAACAGAAAGTGTGCTCTTCGCATACTAAACAGGTAAGAGGTGTGTCTCAATTGCAGCCTTTCAAGGGAATTCATTTTTTTGTTTTTGTTTCTTTTTGGCCAATTGCTTAAGAACTTGCAAAACAAATCTTAAAAATAAAATACTTACCTGGCTATTGTAAAATCCAGTAATTGGTAGCGACAAGTTGCGCATATGTCTCATACGTTTGTTATGTGTGGGGCGTCTTGCAGCATTGGGAGATTCAAAGTGCACCACAAAAGCAGTCGACTTTAAGGATTCAAGATCCTGACGGGATTCTGGAGGCGGCGACAGATCCATGGTCCATCATCCCCTATGTCAGCAGAAAAAAATGACATTTAATCTAACCTACATTGAACCGAAAAACTGGGTCGTTCCGTTCCAATTCCTTCCAGAGAAACACCTCTCACCTTGGTCCGAGATTTACTGAAGCAAATGCACCCCCGGGTGAATGTCATGCCTCCAACGAGCCACGCATCGTGTAAACAAATAACATTGACATTCTCCAAAGGCGACGTCACTTGCAAACAACCAAAAACACATCCACCACCACAACCAGCAACGTCTGCTAGACGGCGGCTGCTACTGTTTCTTTCGTAATCGAAAAGGCCGTGTCCGAAACCATGTTGGCACCCTATGAACTTCCCTTCTCAAGAATTAACAGTCAAAGAAATTTCTTACAGATAGTTTAATACTGTTCCAATTTAATTTCGCGTATAATTTTTCATACGTTAACCAAATTACGGAGCAAATATCGTACGGAATGAGATTTAAAACAATGAGGTTTGAGATATATACGCACGATGGATGTTGGTGAAACTACATAAGATCATCCCGCGAATCACCAAAACAGTGTTTTATCTACTCCAAAATGTTTTTAATTCTTTGAAATTTTTTAACCCGTGACATAGAGTTTTCCCTTTTTATCACAATGACTATTAGTATTTAAATTTACAACGACATCATATAATTATCATCCCATTTTGCTGTCTGAAAATTGTTCAGAAGAGGTTAGACACTATGGGTGACCACAGAGTGGTTGTTTTGGTTGATATGGACTGTTTTTATTGTCAAGTTGAAGTAAGAATTAAACCCCAATATAGTGGAAAACCTTTGGCTGTAGTTCAGTATAATGCCTGGAGAGGAGGCGGGTAAGTATCGTTTGGTTCATTGTGCTTCCTATGTTCCTCGATACACATTATAATTATTTTGTAGTTGTTAAGTTGCATTTTAAAACTGTTAATTTGACCAAAGTTATCTTCCCCTCAGAATTATAGCTGTCAACTATGAGGCAAGAGATAAGGGTGTTAAACGAGGGATGCGGGGTGACGAAGCAAAAAAATTATGCCCTGATATTGTTTTATGTAGGGTAGCAGAAAATCGTGGTAAAGCAGACCTCACAAAGTAAATGAAATTTATATCTTATCTGAAGTGTACAATTCTTCATTTTTGGCAAAGGGGTTTGTTACTCATAAGTTTCTTATTTGTTCTAGGTATCGTGATGCTGGGAGGGAAGTTGTGAATGTTCTCCATGAGTTTTCCAGCTGTATTCAGGTTGCAAGTATAGATGAATCTTATATGGATATTACTGAGGCTGTTGAGGAACGGATGCTTCAAATGTCTGATGATGGCTTTTCTATGGATAAACTTCCCTCCACATTTGTGATTGGTTACACAGAAGATAAATCAAATGATGAAGGTTTCCGGCTGTTTTCCATATTTTGCTTTAATTTGTAGTCTTAATATCTGTTGTCTTTTAAATTCTCTTCTTTTTATATCTTATCTTAATATTGCATTTGTTTAAAGTATTATTTTTTTCTTTTCTTTAAACTAGATCAAAGAGTTACAGGGTTGACAAAGTGGCTAGAAAATATCTCTGACCCAAGATGCTTAAGACTTGCTATTGGAGCTATGATTGCTGAAGAAATGCGGGCTGCAGTGTATGAACGCACATCATTTCGATGCTCTGCTGGTATTTCATACAATAAGGTGCGGTCTCAAAGGCTATGCCAGTTTCCCCAATTACTGATATACAGTATTTTATTTCCTTGTTACTTTTTTTTCCTCTTGTATTCTTTTTTTTAAAACCTCTAGCCTCTTGCCAAACTGGTGTGTGCTGTGCATAAACCAAATCGTCAAACTGTACTGCCACCAGACAAAGTTGAAATTTTTTTTTCTTCACTTCCTGTACGTAAAATGCGAAATCTTGGTGGGAAGTTTGGCATGGAAGTAGTGGAACGTCTAGGCTGTCAGACAATGAGTGATCTTGCAAAGTTTAGTCTTCAAGACCTGCAGCGACATTATGATGAGAAAAACGGGTAAGGCCACTGGGTGTTACAATGTATTACTACAAATAATAAACCAATTTGGAAGGCTCATTAATATTTTTTTTTATCCATTTGTTTTTATTATTATTATCATTATTATTATTTTTGTAGACTTTGGTTGTACAACATTGCTCATGGCATTGACCATGAACCTGTAACTGTGCGCCTCATAGCCAAATCCATAGGCTGCAGCAAGAATTTTCCTGGAAGAACTGCATTAGCTACCAAAAAAAATGTAGAACATTGGATGCATAATTTAATTACAGAATTAGTTGTGCGATTGACTGAGGATCAAACAAAGGTATGTAATTTGAATTATTATTTCAAACTTGCTGTATGTAGTACAATTTAACTAATTTTTCTCTTTTTCATTCACCAAGAACAAACGCCGTGCCCAACACCTCACAGTTTCAGTTAGTCAAGATGGTGAAAATAATTCCTTGGCAACTGTTACTCGTTCTGGTCCTCTACCATGTTATAGTGTTGATCGTATTGTTAGTCTTGCTCTCCAGCTCATTTCTAAAACAAATACAGCCCCACCATCAAGCCCTGCATGGTATGTAATTACCATTATTTTCAGTCTAGAAAGAAAGATTTTTTTCTTGATAAATGTAGGTAACTTTTACTTACAGGGATCCTGCAATTAAGAACATAAGCTTGTCAGCAGGGAAATTCACTGATGATTGCTCTGCTCAGAAGACATCAATTCAGTCTTTTTTCAAGCACATGTCAAAAGAAAATGAACATGCACAAAGATTTCCTGAATCAGGAAGTACAGCCGATACTGGGAGGAAAAGGCCAGGAAATCAAGATGAAATTCAGGCGTCTGAAGTTAAAGAGAAAAAGTCTAAGCGATCTTCACTTGAAAACTATTTTAAACAAAACAAAATTTTGCCAGAAAATGACCTAAGTCCGGATATATTTATGGATGAGTCAAGTAGAGAGAGTGACAGTAATGAAAATCGATTTACTAAAAATGAGTATACTAAAAGTAAGGATCATTTTAATGTGGAAGAGAATAAGGCCTCTTTAACTTTTAATGAAGTAAATGTGTTAAATGAAAACTCAAAATCTGATATCACAGACTCAAATTCTTCTGTGGATAGGAATGAGTCACCCATGCCTTTAGAACATAAAGAGCATGTAATGTGTCCAGAAAGTCTTGAAGAGGTCCGGACTCACTCTTTTTTTGCAAATTATATTTTATCCAAAAATGAGAGGACTTCAAATAAAAATGAACCCACCTCCAAACTGAAACCTTCAAATGAAAACCTTTCTTGTCAATCCTCTGCTAATGTGTCAGCAGAGTCAGATGTCCTCTCTGATAATCATACTGAAAATTGTATTGGTGATAGGGAGATGTTTGAAAAGTGTGAAGAATGTGGTGAGCTAATTTCTCTCCAAGATTTTCCGGAACATGTTGATTATCATAGTGCTTTAAGACTACAAAAAGAGCTAAATGAGTCCCTCACTCCACCAGAAAATAATGTTGCAGGGCCGTCCAATGTAAATAGTGCTGATTCTGATAATTCCCACCTCCTTAATAAACCTACAGATAGGAACCCCAATAATGTTGCTGCTGGTATTGAATCTGAGTCTAAATCTCCCATGGAAAAGTGTAGTTATTGTAGCAAGCTGATACCATTACAAGAATTCCCAGAGCATATTGATTATCACACTGCTTTAACACTTCAAAGAGAACTGAATAAAGCAAATAATGCTCCTGTGGTTACATCAACAAATGGTTCATTAGCGGTAGATGGGAAAAAGAAGAAAGGACAGGCTACAAAAAAAATATCCCCAAAGAAAAGAGGTGGACCCTCACCTACGAAGAAAGTGCAATCTAATACAATAGCTTCCTTTTTTTGTCCTAAGTGAAACATTTATTACAGCCGCCATAATGTATTTTGATTGTGATCTTGTCTTCTATTTTTCAAATTCTTTGGATTGAGTATTTTAATGTTGTATTGTGCAAACCGCTATACTCTATTCCATTAAAAAAAAAAAATACTTTTAGTGCATGTGTTTATGTTAAAAGCTGTGATAAGTTGTTACGTGGATGCGGCTCACGCCTAGCGCCTGTCAAAGGCGAGATAGGCTACTGAGCTTGGCATCCGTGCGGTGCGGTGTGGCCTACCCCCAGTTGCGCAGGCGCCTCCTCGTTCGTCACATTAATCACCTCATTGAGTTTTAAAGTTTGCCTCAGCAGTTTTGTTTAAATATCTTTTAACGCACAGGTAAGGTTTTAAAGAAAACATTGTTTTCCTTTCGACTAATTTTTTGTAAATTTTATGTAAATAAATAAAACTAGCAGCTAGAGATCGTCTATCCTCATTTAAAAAAGAAAGCTCACGGTTCCCTCGTGTTTTACACGCTAAATTCTTATGAACATTTTTTTAACTCAATCATACATAGTTATGCACTTCTACGTACATGCCGTTCTTCCGTATAAATTTTGTTCATCATTACAAACAAATGAGTAAAATTGTTCATAATTACTAACAAAATTATGCATAGTTATGCATTGAAATTATGCGCAACAGCAGAAGTTCATAAAAATTTAGCGTGTACATGATGCGATTGAAAAAAAGGGTGAAGGGCGTAATATTCAGTAATGAAAACGTCGACCGGGGCGAGAGCTGGGGCCGAAACCCGCCGGAGCGAGCAGTGGGGGCACGGGCGAGCGCCACCCCCCGTCCAGCGCCACCCCCTAGTCCAGCCTCCAGCCCCAGGGCCACGCATTCACGTTCACCCACCGATCGATCCCCGAAAAGTTCAGAGCAACACTCGGGCCAAACAGGTAATCGTAGCGTGCAAGATTGTGCGTAGCATTGAGACAGGGTCTCGAGGATACCAAGCAAGCTGTGACGCCTACTAAACGTAACGGCAGGTGCGTTAGGGGAGTCGCTCCGGTGGGGGCGTAAGTCAAGTCAAGTCGAGCAGTGTGACAGGCGACCTGCCCACGCCCCAGCGGCTCGCTCCAGCCCGAGCCGAGGCGACCGGAGCGCTCCGCTGAGGTTAGGGTGTAGGGCGGACGGGCCCCTGTCTGTCTGCTCCCCTGCTCTGCCCGTCTTACTTTTATTTAGAATCCCGCGAACACTCCAGAGGTTTCTAGTAGTCCTGTATTTACTTAAGCACGAGGTGGTGGGGAAAAGTACCGACGAATCACGGATCACCCTCGTCTGTAAAAGTGTGTTTCGCGCCAGCAGGGCAGTATCGCCGTATATTCATTGGCAACCTGTTGGGATAACACAGTAACAGAGGAGGCGCATTAAGTCGGCGAAATGTTTCGGCGTCGGCCCCTCCGACCGAGCAGTGTCGACGTCGTGGGGAGTGGATGGACCTTTCGTGTCCAGAAGGGAACAGGTTTGGAAATGCGGCATTTGTATTACGATGTGCGTTTGCTGCGAGTGTTTGGGCCGCGTTTTCATTCTCAACTCCCGTTTCTTTTGAAGTCGCGGGGCTTATTTTGGAGGGGTAGGCACGCATTTCTGGCCCGAGATTTGTCTTCTTTTTTTCTTTTTTCTCTTTTTTTTGTGCTTCATTTCATTCGAAATTATTCATCTGTCATAGACTGTTATAGCAGGGTAGTGGTACGCAACGAATTGACGCCCGATCAATACCGTAGCGCCTCACCGCATACACAGCAAATGTTGTATTGACAATGACAAACCTGTTCCAAAATGATACCTCCATCGGAGGTGATATTCGAGCACCTTTTGAAATATGGTAAATTTGACTGAGAATCCAAGCGCCTTTTGCATGAGTTTTTGCGTGATATGCACACACTCTGTCTCTGTGCACTGTGTCTTTTATTGGGCCTATCATTATTCTTTATTTACATGAGTACTGTCCGTACTACTTTTGCTGTGTTTTTCTTGCTCGGCCAATCTTTCAGCTCAGAGAAATGTGCCGTTGATACTTTTCAAACCCCTGGCCACTTATAATTCATTTCTTTTCGTGTAGGAACGATGTACGTAATTACTGTCATTAAAGATGTTACGCCCGATTGGTCCGTGTAAAAGCAGAGAGGGGAAGAGCGTAGGAGAGGGAGGGAGCGACCGCCCTATGTATTGATCGGCCCCTTATTTCTTGCAGACCGAGCAACAGCTTGATGCCAGGCCGGGCACGCAGCGCTCGGCCGCCCCGCCCCTCGCCGCCTGCCTCCCCCTGGCCTGGGCCGCCCCTGTCGCTGTCCACCCGGCCCCGGAGCTGAGGCGCTGGCGCTGGCCCCCGCCCCCGCGCCCTGACCTCGTCATCACACGCGTCCCCAAGGCGCCAGGCAGGCCAGGCCCAGGCCCCGCTATGCTTCCCGGGCTGGGGGCTGCAGCTGCCCTCGGCCTCGGCGCCGTCGTGTGCACGCTGCTCCTCGGGTACCCGGGGGGCGAGGCGGCGCCGGCCCAGGCCCCGGCGAGTCCCTCCTGCCAGGTGCAGGTGCGTACGTCGACCGCGTTACTACATACCAACTTAATGTGGTTCAGCGAGTGACCATTGCCCGTGCGTGTTTTAGATCGGCTCCGCGCCGCCGGTACCGTGCGGGTACATCGAGCACAGTGATGGTGAGTCCCCCGCGCCGCCCCCGACCATAACACTTTTCTCGATAATGTTACCTTTCTCTACCGCCCCGGCCCGGCCGAGGGGGAATGAGCTCGCGTAATAGTCGGGTCACGCTATCCCTAATAAAGGAGTAATAGTATGCGTAACAGAAACTTACTAGAAGCGTAATAGCCATATTTCTCCATGTTTTACCTTTTTGGGGGCCAGTTTGGGCTGTTTTTGCCTGTTTTTGGCTAAATCTGTACAATTTCGAAGCGTAATACAGCGTAATAGACGTAATAGTCGGGTCTCAGATTTTAAGAGTGAATTACCCCTCGGGCCCGGCAGCCTGCTGTACCGAGCCGCTGGCCACGCGCCCCATACCGAGCACGCAGCGGAGCCTGGCCAGCGGACTGGAGCGACCCGAGTGGCACCCGCACTCCAACGTCACCTTCACGGCCCTCACCGATGGTGAGTCAGTACTTCGACTGAGACTTTGGCGGGGCGGGGCTGCAGGCGGATTCAGGGTATCGTTCTCGTCGCTCTGTCTCTCTCGCACTCATTGGGCGTGCCGCATAGGTGCGAGAGAGACAGTGCGACGAGAACGATACCCTGAATCCGCGTGCTGGACACGACGCTGGCCGGTCGGTCCTTCAGCCGGGGCGCGGTGCTTGCAGACGCGCTGTACCTGGTGAGCCACGACGACGGCTGCGGCCCGGCGCACGAGTGCTGGGAGGTGTCCCTGGGCGCGCTGGGTCCGCTGCCGCAGCCCGCCCAAGAGGGCGCCACCCTCGAGGTGTCCGTCGCGCACCTCCCCGGGCCCAAGGCGTACAACGTGTCGCTGACGACGTCCACGGTGTTCCGCGGCGGTCCCGCCAACGCCTCCGGCCCGGGGCCGGGCCAGGCCGCGCACCGCAGCGCCTCCACGGAGGACTGCAGGCTGCTCCGCGGCAGCACGCCCGTGCTCGACATCATCGGCGACGAGTGAGTCGACGGCGCTTGTCTCAGCCCCACGCCCCGGACAGCAGAGCAAAATATCTGCTGGACCTTCCCGTACTTGTGATGAGTTTTTCGGGCGCTAAGTTTTATCCTTGACGTGCAGTGCCGCCGTCTGGCTGGTGCCTCCCGGGGCCGCCCTGAGCGACCAAGAGGCGTTCGTCCCCAGGCCGGGGCCGGCCCTGGGGGCGGGCCCGGGGGTGGAGGCCCCCGCGCTGCCCCCCGTGTGCGTCACCCTGCACAGCGACCAGTGCCGCGTGGACTGCAGGGACTTCACCGTGCCGCCGCAGTGCCGCCGCACCCGGTTCCACCAGACCGTGCGCTGCGTCGAGAAGGTGCGGATCACACGCGGATCGCACTGACCACTCTCACTCCGAGAACCGCCTGACCTGACAGGGAATGCGTTTTCTTATGCTTTAAAGCCGTTCGTCTCTGTGCTGACTTTCCGCAACGTGACCCGGCTGAACATCTCGCGGTTCAACCCCGGGCCGGGGCCGGGGCCGGGCAGCGCCCCGCACCTGCCGCTCCTGTACCACTGCGCGCGGGTGAGTCGACCCGCAGCGCGGCGCGGCGCAGTGTAAATACAGTGCATATCTGTTTGCTGGCTCGCGTAGAAATCAAACATGGTTTTCTTCGAATTCCGGTGAGCTATCGCTTACGCACCGAAGAGGGGGAAAAAATGAGCACCTTCCTTCCTTCCTTATCTGAAGGCACATCCAGGGGGAACCCCCGTGCGCTAGATACGCGCTTCGGATCCGCTGTGTTGACGCACATCTTTGTTTCTTTTCCAGCTGCAACTCGGCGGATGCGTTGTAGCCACTCCAACTGTTCCCGTGCCACTGTGTATGTGCAAAGCTAGCGCCATATTATAATTTGCTACTCAAACACGGCAGGCCGGCCATATTTTCTTTTACCCGTGGTCTCTTCTCCCCACCCTCAGACCCGGTCCCCGTGCGCGCCGAGGTGGTGGTGCCGGCGCAGTGGGCGACGCGCGTGAGCACCGTGGCGCTGGCGCTGGCCTCCGGCGGGCTGCTGTGCGTCGTCGTGCTGCTCGCCGCGCGCGCCTGCTGGAGAGGTACTCACTCACCTCACTCACCTCCGCTCGCCTCCATGTACCGCGCCGTCCTGCTAACACGCTGCCCCTGCCCCCCGCAGGGACGGGGCTGTCGCTGCTGTACCCGCACCTCCCCGGCGGCGGCGCCTCGTCCGCCCCGGGCCCGGGCGCCGCGCTCAGGGCGTCCCTCAGCAGGCTGTCCCTGGACGCGCCGCCCTCCGTCAAGGGCGTCGTGAGCGCGGCGCCGGCCACCCGCAGCGTCATGCTCGTCTACTGCAAGGACAGCGGCGCCGAGCGCAGCGCCGCCTTCGGCGGGGCCGTGCGCGTCCTGGGCAGGATGCTCGGCGACGGCGGCCGCGTCGAGGTGCGTCCCAGAGTTCTGCCGTTCTGCAGCGGTCGCTTCTGAGGGACCGCCAGTGACCGGCGTATCGACCGCCGCGTGACCGCCAGCGTGACACAGGCGGTCCCAGGCGGCGCGGAGGTTGGTTCCAAGGTGCGACGTTGGTGTCCAACGTTGGGCAGGGTCGGTGGACACCTGAATCGCACCTTGGAACCGCCCTCCGCTCCGCCTAGGACCGCCTGTGTCACGCCAGCGGTCACCCGGCGGTCCGTACGGCGGTCACTGGCGGTCCCTCAGAAGCGACCGCTGCAGAACTCCCCTGCGTCCTGGCCCGCTCTGACACCGCCCGGCCCGGCGAGGGCCTCCACTAATCTCGCGCGTGTGCCGGCGTGCAGGTCACGGACATGCACGACGACCCGCGGCTGGTGGAGGAGGGCGCCGTGCTCCGGGCCTCGACCGTCCTGGCCGACGAGGGCATGGCGCTGGTGCTGGTCGCCACGCCCGCCCTGGCCGAGACCCTCCGGCCCACCACCTCGCTCCTGGAGCTCGACATTTTCCACAAGTTCGTCACCTCCCTCGTGCTGGCCTTCAGTCACGCGCCGCGCTGCGCCGTCGCCCGCCTGTTTACCGTCTGGTAAGCTTTACGCGGAATCTCTTTGAGGCGAGAAATTTGGAATAATTTTAGACTGAGAATACGGTGATGACGATTAAATTTAGCAGTTTAGTGTGGACAGAGGTGCTTTTGTGTGCGTGATTTTAGATCGGACAAAAGCTATTTTCGATTTGTCCTACAGCCTGGACGCGCGCCACCCGCCGAACTTTCTAATCGGTATCCCCGTCACGGCCGTCTTCGTCATGCCTTACCACGTCTCTGATCTGCTGCAGGCAATAACCGGGTGAGTCTCGGAACCCGTCTCGTTCTTTTGCCTACCATATTTTTATGGCACGGAAGCTTATACGAATCGTACTTATTCGACACCAGGCAAATACCTTTGGGAAAACAGTTTAAGGCTGACGAGCAGAAACTGAGAAAATACATTAACCAATGTAAGTATATGGATAGGAAGATTGCTCGTAGGAGCAATGTTTTCCTCGTTGTGTGAATTACTTTAATGATTCACCCCGCTCTCCTCTAGTGAGCCCCGACCCACAAAGCCCTGTGTTTACCCTCCCCGCGGATACCCTGGCAGCCCGCCCCTGCTTTGTACTGTACCGTGCCATGCACCGTTGTGATGAGCAATTCTACGAAGTTGAGCGGGGTGAATCAGCAACTAATTACATGGAGAGGTGGTGGTATTAAATTCTCTTTGTGACCCGACTATGTCCTATATTTTTGCAGATGTCCATCCTCAGCCGGAAGCACCTTTAATCGTTCGGATTTAGCCGGTATCATTGTTTAAGAGGCTGACAGATATTTGACCAAAAATACGACACAAATCTATGATCTTTTTTTTTTTACAACGTAACAAAACAAGCCTAGACGAGAGAAAGAAAGACTGAATGGGACAAGAATTTTTGTTACACTACTGATTTGGAGGTTGAAATTTTAATAAACCTTCTTTACTTCTCTTTCTCTTTGACTATTTTCTTCGCTATTCCTACTAGTCCTTTTACCTTGCAGTAGTTTGAGATCTATGCTCCCGGGTCTAGCTGTGTGCGCCAAACAACAGCGATGAGCTCTGCGTTATGAGAGAGAGAGAGCGAGAGAGAGAGAGAGAGCGAGAGAGAGAGAGAGAGAGAGAGAGAGAGAGAGAGAGAGAGAGAGAGAGAGAGAGAGAGAGAGAGAGAGGTGGGGGTGGTGGGGGGAGGCTGGAGGTGCCAGTAGCCCGGCTCGAGCCGGCTCACCGCCCGCGCGCTGCTCGTGGCGTGTCAGTTGGCGCGCAGGTTTCGGGCGGGCCGATCGCGCCCCGCATGTCTCGTCCTGCCCTGTCGTCCTGCCCTGCCCTGACGTCCTGCCCCGCGCTGTCCGGCGCCGCGGCGCGCAGCGTCCCGACGCCCGCAATGTTGTGTCCGGCCAAACACCGCCGCCTGGCCTGCGCTGACGCACCTCCCCGCAGTGAGTGAGCTGTTGTTGTCTGAGCCGGGCCTTCGCCACTCACGAAAAAAAATCTAGTTTCGCTCGGGATTTTCTCTCTTTTCCTCCCCGTCCATAGTATGTACCGAGATTTAGTCTGAACACTCTCCGCGTACGTGGCAGTTCGATTTATTCAAAGGAAAGTTAGGCCGTGCCATTCTTGCCTTGCCGCTCGGCGAGATGCTCGCATCCTCAAGGTCTCATTCACGCCGGTTGTGACCGGCGCGTGTAGTGAAAAACGAGTGTCGACCACGCGGACGCTCGCACGCTCCGGGCCGCGGCGCTCTCGCACGGCGCCGCGGCGCTGACCCGCCATACGGCCCCCCTCCACCCCGCCCCGCCCCGCCCCGCCCCGCCCCGCCCCGCCCCGCCCCGCCCCAGGCCGGTGGCGTCCTGTAAACAGGCGCCAAGGCTAAATTCTTCAAGTAAACAGTTGCGTGCTGGGTGTGCAAACAGGAACATCCCGGGAGGGACGCGCGGGAGTCCCCGTGTGGTAGTACAGTGGGAGGGGCGGGGCGGGGCGGGGCGGGGCGAGGCGGGCGGGGGCGATGTTCTCCTTTAACTTTGGCCGCCGCAGTGGGACGCGTACGTACAAACCCCCGGTATGATGACATGGGCTTGACAGCCCTTGCACTGAATGTGCCCTGCAGCCCTGCCTGCAGAGCAGCCGGCCCCGTCACGCCCCGGCACGCCGCGCTAAGTCACTTGATGCGCCGCGCGCCCCGCGCTTATCAGTGCGATGCCGATAGCGGCAGGATAGCACTACCCTGTTTCTTTCAAAAGTAATAGTGCGTAGTCTTTTATTAAAGTTAAAATTACCATCGATGTTGTCGCGCGAATGCGTCTCCTATTTTGGCCGTGGTCAGTGGTCACCGTAGAATCGCAGAAACCTCGGCAGAAACTACTTGTCCTTGTCGAGCGCACGTCCAGCCTGCCCCTCCCCTACTCTACCTGTTTGCTTAGGTTGAAAGGAGCCCGCCTGTGACCCGCAGCATGGCCCACAGCATGGCCGCGCCCGCGCCGTGGGCCGTGCTCCTCGTCTGCCTGAGCCTGCTCCACCCGGTCGCCGCCGCACGCAGCCCGCCCCCGGGACCCTTCTGCCAAGTCTTGGTAAGCCAGCCGTATCAAAGTACCGGGTGTTTCTTTGAATGCGTAACAGTGTTGCGGGATTGCATACTCTCCAGCGCTGCAGGGGCCATGGCGCCTTACGGGCGAACGGGGTAGGCAAACCCGCAACTCTGTTACGCATTCAAAGAAACATCCGGTACAAAGGCTAATACATCCCGCTCATCGACGTGCACGGGGATTCACCTAAGTACGGATAATGATATCGAGGAGGGGAAAAAAAGAAGCGAAGGCGAAACCCTGTTGGGTTCGCGGTTGGGTTACGGTGACGGTCGCTCACCCTCGTTAGTTTCGAGTTTTTCTCGTATCTGACGATACTGTGCGTATTGTTTTCCCACAGCAGAATGGGAACGTGCTAGGACTACGACACTAAATACACATACAAACACTCACTCCGCCCACACACACTACGCGCCTGCCCAGTGTCGGGGCGCGTCATATGTTATCTGCTCAGCCCGGTGCCGTCGATGGCGGCGGTTAGCGTTTCTCTCTAAAGTCCCCCTTATCGTTTTGTTTCAGCTGCCCAACCGCGAGCCTTGTAGGAGGTTCACGATAAGTAATTGTAAGTACCGAAAGTAAGGGCTGTTATTGCTGTCTGCAAAGGCTTTTTTAGCTCGAACGAAGCTTTCCCTGAATTCAAAAGTCACTTCTGTTAGACTGCTGTTTTGGACGCCATCTCTATGAAACGCTCCTGAATGTCACCACTGATTATGTAGAGGACGATGCTTTCCCCAGCGCCAATGTCTCGTTCAACACTAACACTGACGCCAATGAGACCGGTAAGTCTGAGAATAAGTCTTCTCGTCCTTGCGGCTTTTTTTAAACCGCCGTTCAAAACCTTCCCACTTCCCTCCTTAAAAGTACACCATTTTTGTTTCCAGGCTTTTATCTGTTGGGCAGAGCCGGGAGAAGCCCGCTGCACAGCGAGTGTTATTTTGTGGAGACGGGGCCTGGAAAGGAGCGGGTCTCAGTTGCAAACCTGTCGGCGTCGACAAGTTACATGATTCAATTCGGAAGAAGTTTACAAAATACTCACGAGTGTGTGTGTGCAAATCATTCCTTTCACTGCTCATATACCTTATATACACGACAGATCAATAAAATTTCTGTGCAGGGCTGAAACGGGCGTGCGTCCGAGACACGGAGAATTTTTTTCATTCAAGTGTGCTTGATTTACAATTTAATGGATCGAAGTGAGTGCTTTGCTTAAGTAGGACCCATTTCGTCCTTATCTCTATAATAAAACACTAAATGTGGATCTTTTTTCTGTGTATATAATTTTATTGTTTCTCTTTCGCTAGTGCTCGCCTGCAACTCTACCCGCCGAATAAGAACGAGATGCCTCCCGCACTCTCTTCTGTCCAAGTCACTCTGTACAGCTCTGCTACCAACTTTACTTGCCGAAAAGATGGAAACTGCACAGTAGTAGGTGGGGTTGAGACGAGTTCGCTCTGCTTTGAACAAGTGAGTCTGTCCTACTATATACTGTCCGGACAACACCTAACTAACGAATGTGACGAATATTCTTTCCTTTTCGGTACATCTAACTCTCTTTTCCATATTGCAGCCGTACAGTAATTCACTAGAGATAAAAAATGCATCAAGATTTTTCAATGGATCTCATGGTCTGCGATATCACTGCGCAGTGGTAGGGTCATTTTTCATGAGTAAAACGCATGTATGTATTCAGCCCTATACTTTATTTTGCAATTTTTCGAGAAACAGGTGCAGCTTGTGGACTGCTGCTTGAAGGTTCCCTTCACCATACTGGAGGCCGTGGCAATCCCGACGCCGGAGCAGCCTGGGTCAGACACACGGCTCGCTTCTTACTACATGGGTTTCGGCGTGCTTTTAGTTCTCGGCCTTATCCTCGTCCTGTCGGCCCGCTCCCTCCACGCCCTCTACTGTAAGTGCAAATCCCTCGTTTGAAGAACTGAAATAGATTCCAAACTCACCACACGCGCAGACAATATTGTTCTGGTCAGACTCCCACTTTCGCGTGACGAATGTGAACGAATAGTTCGAACCTGGTGATCATCTATGTTGGCCGGTTACAGGCAGAAACAAGATGGTATTTCTGAGGGACGAACCGTCGGAAGAGGCGGAGCTGCAGGAGTTGCAGGGGCTTCTGAGGCCAGTGGTTTTGCTGTACTGCTGGGAGATGAACGAGCATTTGACGCGAGTCGTCAAAACATTAGAGACAGTCATAAGGGAATCAGGAGTTGAGGTATTTCTGATCCTCGCTTTACTCTTTAGACAGGTGCCAATCTGTATAGGTAATAAATGTGGTTGTTTATTTTTCAAACAGGTCACGGACCCGTACAAGAACCACGACGTGCTATTGCAGAACGTTTATCGCGCGGCGGAAATGGTTTTCGAAAGCGACAGTAACTTTATTATCATTGCCACACGGAGATCTCAAGATGTTTACAACCAGGTCCGGAAAAATATTCCCCTAGATAATGCGTACGATAGATTCTACGCCTATGTTTTAGAAATGATGACTACAACTCCTGTTAAAATTCAAGGAAAGCTAATCCTCACATTACGGTAGGTTCATGTGCGTTTAGATTTGTCATGTGCTGTAATAAATAAAGTTCTTACATTGTGCTACCAACAATTAAGAGTAAAATGCTTATAATTTGGTGGCTTTTTAATAATAATTAAGAAATTTGCATCATACTCTTATTTTCTTATTAATGTTTCTGTTTTCTTTTTCAGTTTGCAGCGTGGCTTAGACATTCCATCCTTTGTGACTAGAGCTTACGACTCCACAATAGCAGAACATTTAGTGAGAGACATTCCTGGGTGAGTATTTCCTGCGTCGCAATTAGTGTAAGATCAAATTAAACCACGGAATTCACTCGAATTCGACGTTTTCCTAACAGAGTGAGCCAAACGAATAACTGGAAGAGACTTTTCGATCAATTACACGATCACGTAAGACGATGTAAGTTACAGTGACTTTATACTCGCGTCGTCGTAAGCCGTTTTAGAACGTAACTCCAACCACGCCTTTTTATTCTGCAGATAAAGAGATCGGGGACAACGCCGCTCTTGTTCATGTACCTGACCAATAAATTATTTATTTCTTTTATACGTCTGGCCTGCGCTCCAATCGCCATCCGCATTATCTTTCTGCTGAGCGCTGCTTCGTTCTGACGCCGCCGTTTTATCGTGCGCTCGTTCCGGACCGGTCCGGCGCGTGGCCTGCCCGGCCGTCCCCAGCCCGCGCGCCTACGCGTGGCAGCATAGGCCAGCCGCCCATACGGCGAGTCGGGCGGGTGGCCTACCCTCGCGCGCGCGCGCCTACGCGTGGCAGCATAGGCCAGCCGCCCATACGGCGAGTCGGGCGGGTGGCCTACCCTCGCGCCCGCGCGCCTACGCGTAGCAGCATAGGCCAGCCGCCCATACGACAAGTCGGGCGGGTGGCCTACCCTCGCGCCCGCGCGCCTACGCGTAGCCGCATAGGCCAGCCGCCCATACGACGAGTCGGGCGGGTGGCCTACCCTCGCGCCCGCGCGCCTACGCGTGGCAGCATAGGCCAGCCGCCCATACGACGAGTCGGGCGGGTGGCCTACCCTCGCGCCCGCGCGCCTACGCGTGGCAGCATAGGCCAGCCGCCCATACGGCGAGTCGGGCGGATGGCCTACCCTCGCGCCCGCGCGTCGCAGCCACTGTGGAAAATATCTTTGTAGATTTACGGTATATTTTGTAAATTAAGTCGATAAGTAGTGCTTATAATATTACGATATTTGTATTAATTGTAATTTCGTGGAAAATTTTCCCGCGTAAATCTACAACTATTTCTCACAGTGAGCATCTCGTCCTAGACGGGCGGCTGTCCTGCGCCACCGCCCCGCCACGACCCGCACTCAGGCCGTGCCTAGCGGTCTCCCTCGTCTCGCGTGAGGTGCTGGTGTTGGTGCTGGCGATGGCCGCCGGGGCCGGGCCGGGCCGGGCCGCGCCGCGCCGCCGCCTGCGGCCGCCGACGGCGCACTCGAGCGCGCAGCAGACGGCGGCCAGGGCGCAGCCGGCCAGGTGCGCGCCCAGCACGTAGCCGATGCTGCTCAGGCCGATGTCGAACAGCCCGTCCACCGCCTCCTGCTGCACCTCCTCCTCGTCCTCGGCCTCCTCGCGGCGCGCGTGCGGCGACTGGCGCGCGCTGCTCTCCCAGTGCTGCACCAGGCCGGCCTGCAGGGCCTGCAGCATGCGCCGGCTGACCACGTCGCGCAGCGGGTGGCCGCGCCTGCAACCGCCCCAGCGTGCATCCACAGCGTGTCACTTTCCAGCCGCTCAAAAAAATAACAACACCGAAAACGGGGGAATGATGCATGTTGTCACGAGAGGATAACGCGCGGTATCGTGCAGTTTTTGTAAGTTATCATTGAAAAAAACTTCTGAAATTTATTTTCGATGACACCATTGGATTCCTTGTGAAATTTCCGTTCGAACGAGCATACATGTCATAGGGTTCCAACTAATAATTTCCCGGGACGTGAAACGATAATCATTCTTCGAAGTGGTTTTAAACCCCATGACATGTATGCTCGTTCGGAGGGAAATTTTACGAGGAATCCAATGATGTCATCAAAAATAAATTTCAGAAGTTTGCTTCAATGATATTTTACAAAAACTGCACGATACCGCGCGTTATCCTCTCGTGATAACATGCATCTCTCCCCCGTTTTCAGTGAAGTCGTCACCTCGTACTACACCTGAACAACATGACGTTGTGGGCCGTGGTGACGGTCATGTCGGTGGAGATGACGCCCGTGTGCCGCCAGCCCGCGTACTCCACGTAGGCCCGGTTGACGGCGATGCCGTAGGGGCGGGGGGCGTGGCGGCGCCGCATGAGCGCGATGCAGCTGGGACTGTCGTGGCACGCCTCGTCCTCGGGCTGCTGCGCGCGCAGCACGCCGGCGTACGGCTCCGGCTCGCCGCCGTAAATCCTGGCGAGGTTGCCCTGGTAGGAGCCCAGCGGCATGCCGCTCGCCACCTGCGCCGAGATATCGCAGAAAAAGTGAAACGTTTTCGCTCGCGAAAAGTGTTACCTTTTTTTTGGTACCGTATTACGAAATATTGGATGTGTTTAGCTCTCTGGTTTTGGCATTTTAATACTCACGCGAGTTTACTTGGCTCCGACCAAAAGTAGATGAAGTAGGACTCCCTTCTCACCCGCCGAGTAATTTTTCTTTTTAGGTAGAGTGCTCAGGTGAATTTTCTTACCAGTTCCTCGATGCTTTGGGGCAGCGGTTCGAACTGCTGCTTGCTGAGGCTGCTCGTAAGAATGGATCTCAGAGACTGGTTGATGTTCATGCTGCCTAGTATCCAGGCGGCGACGAGGAGGCGAACTCGAGTCGTCACCGGAAGCGTGTGTAGGGACGAGTCGATCAAAAGGCGCCAAGTGTTCAGAGCCACTGCCGGCCATTTCTGATCCCCGTTGTTTTCAATATTATCAACCAAGACAAGAGAAGTAATCCCACCATTTATGCCAACTGTCAAGTACTTGGTATTGCGCCAGGTCCGAGGCCGAGGCAGGTAAGCTCGCGAAGACAACCTCGAGGGCGATGACGATAACATACATGGCGAAGAGTAGCATCCATGCTCGAGGCTGGAGGACTCGTAGAACGCTCTCTCGCACCGTGAGGAGCCTGGGAGGAGTTACGAACCAGATCAAACTGTCCTGGGAGGAAACAAGAGCATTACGCTCTACTTGGCTCTAAGAGGTAATACTTATGAGCTGAAAAGTTATGCGCTTCATGAAATCACCTCGAAGTACGGGAGAGACGCATCGTACCATATAAACCGCTCCGTGACAGGAACGAACCCTCCATACACCATGTCGATAGCTCCTACCGATTAATAATTTACTTTAAGATCAGTAACTTAAACTTAATATTATATTTTTACCGGCATAAAGTTGGCGGGGAAAAATCCCCGCGGGGAATTTTTCTCACAAATAAAGAAATATCGGTCTCTATGCTGGGTAATAAATTTCACTGGTAAGGTGATCACTACATCGAGATACACCTTCCATGTGATTTTCAGTGTTTTACCCAGCATAGGAGAGACGCTAGGGGCGATAATGTGAATTTTTGCCGACTTTTGAACCATTTTTCGAACGCAACTTTTTTCCATTGCTGGGTGCAACTCTAAATTATTGTTTTTCGTCTTGAGGACATCGAGATACACCTTCTATGTGGGCGACGTTTTAAAAAAATTCTGGAAATTTTCGTGGCCAACTTGATCCCTGTATATTTTTACAATACGAACCGTCATTAAGGCGTTTTAACATGTGGATATAGTTTTCTTCGATAGGGAGTACTTCTTCATGCAACCGGAAGCCTTCCACGTCCCTAATCGCACGCATTAGTTCTACGTCAATACCAGTTCGCACAGTGCGACCCCTTGAAAAATATAAACAAATGAAAAGGTAAAACAAAAGAGAATAAATTCACGGTACTTATACTATACCCTTTAGCCAGTCGAAATGGCTAATATCCGCACCAGTCCACGATAGCGTACGGTGGCCACTCGCCAGTCATCACCCTGAACGTTAAGTTCCGCAGCGTGGATACTTGGAATGCGAACAAGGGCTGAAGGGTCAGGAGCTGGCCGTGTCGCCATCTCGCCACTACGACAGCGCTCTCGGTGTGCGAGGGCGGGGCAGAGGGGGACCTCGCCAGCACGGATACTTCTATAAGCACCGGGATAGGTTAATAGTCACGTTCTGATTTTTGCGCGGAAAATAAAAATTAGATTTTAAGTGTACAACGTCCTGCAGCTGTTTTCCTGTTTTCGAACTTTGCTTCTTACCTGGTTCAGCCGCTATAACAGCAGCGTTATTGACTAGGTGGTGACGCAACTTGTTTAGTACAATGTCGGCCTTGGAAAAAATCTCGCCTTCCCTTAACTCTCCCGAAAATATTACAAGGAAATGTGCTCTCGCGTTCCAGTTAGGCCGAGCAAGAAGAGAAAGAATCTAATCACCAAAGTGTTGTACTGAGCGTTTTCCACACAATTTTTTTTCACTGATATGTCACGCACTTAATCACTTTCTTACCAGAGTTATTAAGTTGTCCTTCCATTTCTGCCCAGATGGTAGAAATATAATATACGACGATGGCTTTGATAGGGAGATGGGTTTTCTGTTGATAGAAAAAGGGTTTTCAGACTAGAAACTAAACTTACAATTTTTGGACCTCTTAACGAGAACGCACACAGTGTCGTTTTGCGGTTCCCCGCAGACGTGTTGAACTGGCCAGAGTAGTTTACGGCTCAGCAAAATCAAAAAGAGACTTTCGGTCACCGAAAGATCGCTGCCGACAGAAAAAAAACGCACTGAGAGTTGATGCGTGACACGACGCGTGACTCTTTAGTGAGATGTTAGAAGGCCACGCACGCACGCACCAGTGAGGCGCAGACAGCACCACGGCGGTGCCGGGGAGGTGGGCACTGGCCACGTGCAGGGCGCACTCGACGAGCTGCGTGCTGGCTACCTCTGGCGGCGCGGCGAGCAGCATGGAGGCCCCTCAGTATCTCTGTCCTCTCAAAGGAAAAACAAAGACGTGCTGCATAGCACCCCTAAAGGGCCGCTACTGCCGTCATGCCTGTATAAGGGCACGACTCTAGTGCCTCTGTCAAGGCCCGCAAAGGGCTTGTAATCGCACCTTTAGAGGTAGTCGTGCCTCTGTGCCTCTGTGCCTCTGTGCAGTCGCGCCTACGCTGGCAAGAGTGAGTACGACGTTCAAATTTTTTTTTTGCGAATAAGACGGCCGCCGTAGCGTATCCCTCGTCCTACGCCGCGACCTCCATGGCCGCGACGGTTCACGGCCGACTGCGCTCAAAGGTCGCGAGGTGAGGACGGGCAGATCAAACAGGGCGATCGAACAATCGAGCCGATCAAAAAGAGTTTAGCGGGGGAGGGTACAGGAATAGCCGCTGTCAAGAGATAATTGAATTACATTCAGAGGAGAGGGAGTGGGGAAAGCTGTCAGCCTAGAACTCGACACTCGCGTCTCGCGTCGTGATTCGTAGTTATTTCGAACAAATTGATTTTTTTTCCTATTTCGCCACATACGAAAAATGTTTAGTCACTCGATCGGCTGACCTGGGAGCTCTGTCTGCCCCTCACTGAGGGCAGGTTTCGTGCTGAGACGCGAGGAAATGAGTTTTCGAAATGAGCGCACAGGACTATTAGCTGGGCCATAAATCACGCAGCAACCATTTAATATGTACTGTCGTGCTCTAGTCGTGCAATAATTTTCACGCGTCTAACGCATCTAACAATCATTTATTTCCCAACACCCGTGCACACCACATGCGACAAAATAGGCCGCCCAGCCCAGCCAGCCATTAGGCCCGTGGGGTTGCCTACCCACTCCCGGCAGACCCGGCTCGTATCGGAATGATTTGATGTCCGAGTAGCGCAGCAGAAACTGACCTGATTGAAAGCTTATCGCTGAGCGAAGCGAAGCTTACTCCTGCAGGGGATCGGAAGTGTCCTTGGTCGTGAGTCTGTCTGTCTGTCTGTCTGTCTGTCTGTCTGTCTGTCTGTCTGTCTGTCTGTCTGTCTGTCTGTCTGTCTGTCTGTCTGTCTGTCTGTCTGTCTGTTCGTCTGTCCTAGCCGGTTCTCCTCTTAAAGTACAGACGAAATCGTAAAAAGCTGTAGTGTTCCGTAATCTTCTAATTTCAGCGCTATAATATTTGTCCAGGCTTTTCCTCTAAATGGAGTTTGAAATATTGAAACGTTTAATGTAAACTTCACTCCGGAGAGGTTGGCAACGAAAGGAGCTGAGTGGTACCGTAGCGCCACCTAGCGGCAGTGTGCGAACTACGTCACGACGGCCCAGCTCAGCCCGGTGTCCACCGCGATTGTTTACAACATTAAAATTAGAAATTTAAGTGTCAGTTCGACGAAATATGCTGTCTCAAATAGTTTTTAGAGTGGTGGCAGTCGTCTCACGAAGTTTCAAGTGTCGTCATTTTGTAGAAGTGTGTGTACGAGTGATTTGTCGTGTGTTCACGTCTAAGTGCCTCAAGTTCTTATCAAAAATACCTCTGACTGTACCGGATTTGTGAAATGAACGTCACGGATTGCTGAAATGACAGCCAGGATCGCTTCAACTTACTTCCGAACTTATTATTTGGGTGAGTGACATAACCTAACAACATAAACAATGTTGTTTACAATAATGTACACACAGTTCTGTCTGGGAGACAGCAGACTTTGGTCTGAGTATTAAAATCACATAACACCTTGATCTGACAAGTGAGAGTTACTAGCTGTGACATTATTTACTTATATTTAGTTAAATTTTGTTTTAAACCTTTGCTCGATACCCAAGTGTTGTGATTTCTTATTGAGCCGCTACAAATTACCAGCCAACGGGTTTCTGTAATACGGTATTGATGCTGTAGTAGAAGTGTGCACCTTTTAGACCTGAGATAAGAGACATTTGTTATAAAAAAAATGTTATTAATTTATAAATATCAAATAGAAACAGTTGGAGTCTCATTCTACTAAAGAAGACACATCAAAGTGTGGTGAAAGTATTAAAATCTTATAACCTTTAAACCCAACTAGAAAAAGTACATAGTATGGGTATTATTCAGATAAATTTAGTAGGATTTTGTTCCGAACCTTTGCTGTTCTTCCCAGTGATACGATTTCTGATCAAGTTCTGTTATGTATTCAACCAAACATACTGCTTGATCTGTTTTGGCTATGAATTTGAATGAGAGGAAAGGTGCTCTATAAAAGTAATGATACGGAGTAAATTGCTTTCTAAAAAATGATAAGTTTAAAGAAATTTAACTCCGACAAACTAAAGAGGTGATACTGTAGATTGGATTTAGGTGAGAAACGGTACTTGTAATATATCAATTATGCTGACAGTGTTTAGGCCTACACTGAATCAGTCTATCTAAAACATTGAAATATTATCAAAACAAAGTTATAGAATCATTAAAATGCTACAGAGGTTTTGGAGTGTATCTATTTTATTTCAAATAGCTATAATTCATTTCAAAATAGATTTGCCTCACCATTTAAAGGTCGTGAGTCATTGTGAATGTCTTAATTGCATTTAAAGTTAGTGGCCTCTGTAACAACATTCATTACTATGTCTTTTTAAATGAGTGATCCAATGCTTGGCTTACCATTGATACAAGTAACTTGGTGTGAAAACAAACTTGTTTCAGAATGATAGGAGGGGGGGGGGGGGGGGGGGGGGCGGACAGCATATCATGCAGTTGCATTCTTATATTCATCATGTTAATGATACTTATTGGCACTTATCTTACCTCCGGGTGGGGAGGGGAAAAGTGGAGGGGATGTGAGGGGGGTGAGAGGAGGGAGGTTCTGGAAGTGTGCTCTAGGTCCCCGCGCAGGATAACCACATTTTGGAGGCCACTGCGCCTCTGTCGTCGACCCCATAGGGTGTCCGAGACTTTCGACCTGGGGACAGCTCAGAGGGGATGTTCAGCATGCCCCTGCCACAACGGCGTCACTCTCATAATGTCGTTCTGGATTCGGGAAGGGTGTTACCGTCCCGCGTCTATGGCGCCCTCCCTCCGTCGGGCACAGGAGGGGCACGAGGTCACCGCACAGGACAACCGCACTTTGGAGGCCGCACCTCTGGTGTCAATCACATTTGGGTGTCCGGGACTTTCTACTTCAGGATATCTGAGAAGGAATGCTCCCTTCACTCGGTTGAGTATGAACGGTGGCCTGTTGTCCCTCCACCACCTGCCCTTCTCCTCCTCCCCCCCCCCCCCAACCCTTAATTACTTCATGCTGACGGGCATCATGTAGGTTGCCTATCTACACGGCGGAAGGGTTGAAACCGTCCTTTTGTTTTAACACTCACTTCGCTCAGCAACTACGTGCCTGCCGCACGTACTCCAAGTGATTTATTTCAATTAGCCCTAAAGTATATATGCCGACAGTGCCGTCATAATCTTATGGACGTGGAGTGTCGGAGCCGCCTGCGTCAGGCGGCCTGCCCTGCCCACGTACTCGGCGCGCTGCGCGCTCGAGCTCCACCGCGGGGGCGCGCTCGCATACCTGGCCCCCGTCCCGGCCGCCCCCGGCCCGGCCGCCCCCGGCCCGGCCGCCCCCGGCCCGGCCGCCCCCGCCCCTCCTCCGGCCCGCGAGGTACTCCAGCGCGAAGCAGGCGGCCGCCAGCGCGCACCCGGCCAGGTACGCGACGAACACGAACCCGATCCTGCCGACGCCGAGGTCCTGCGTGTCCTCCGCGCCCCCGTCCTCCCGGCCGCCCGCCTGGCCCTCCTCCTCCCCCTCCTCCTCTACGCGCTGCCGGTGCCGGAATATCTGGGTGGAGCGCTCCCAGTGCTGCACCAGGCCGGCCTGCGCGGCCTGCAGCGTGCGCCGGCACACGGCGTCGTACAGCGGGTGGCCGCGTCTGCAACCGCCGCCGCGCCGCGCCACCTCAGCACACTCAGAAAACCGCTTCTTTGGTGGAAAGAAATTTTATTTTCCTTAACGAAAATCTTTCGTTCGTGAAATCAAAGTCAAATTTTCGTTGGGAAGGCGACAAATTTTATTTGTCCCAATTTCTTATTTTATTAAATTGACTAATTTAGTTAAGTTAACGAAAATATTTATTTGTAACTACTAAAATTTCGTTAATTTCGGGGACGAAAATATTTCGTTCGCACAAAGAAGTGGTTTTTTGAGTGCAGGGCTCGTTCATAACATAGGTTCAGGGACCATCATCCGGGGTGGGAGGGCGAACCTCAGCAGCAGGATGATGGGGCTCGTGATGACGGTCATGCCCGTGGCGATGACGCCGATGCGCCGCCGCCCCACGTAGCGGACGTAGAGGTCGATCATGGCGAGGCCGTGGCCGCGGCCGTCGAGGTCCTGGCGGCGCATGAGCGCCACGCAGGTGGCGTCGTTGCGGCACTCCTGGCCGCCGGCGTCGGCCTGCACGGCGCGCAGCACGCTGGCGTACGGCTCGGGCTCGCCGTCGTACAGCCGGCCCAGGGTCCTGTTGACGCCGCCCAGCAGCAGCCCGCTGCTCACCTGTATCCGAGGGGGAATTCACATCGGAAAATCTTGTACAGACTACTCGGCATTACACGGTATTACACCTGTATTACACCTGTATTACACCTGTAATACACACAAGATGTTATCACTTTAAAGGACTTTCTAGTGTTTTTCGGTATTATATTACGTGTATTACGGCGTAATACATGGATGAGGTGTACAGTGTATTACGGAAGTGAATTCCCCCTCGCCTGTATCAGTGTACAAGTAGAGATGTGCGAACATGTTCGGACCCGAACGAACACGAACGAACCGAACACATAATTTCTTCGTTCGGGATCGAACATCAAGTGTTCGAACACGAACTGTTCGAAAAATTAAATATGGCAGTGTTCGTCATCGAACATTAAGTCAAATAGCTGATGTGGCTCTTTACTTTAAAAGGAGTGTTCGCCATTTGTTCGTTCGGATTCAAACAACATTCTGTTCGGTTCGGTTCGTTCGACAAAATTTTATGTTGTTCGTGTTCGGTTCGGGTCGAATTAATTTTAAAATTTTCTGTTCGTGTTCGTTTGAATTTAAAAACAACCCAGACATTAATGCCTGTTCGCACATCTCTATGTACAAGTGCACCATGCTCCACGGTCATTCCCCGCCTGTGTAAAGTGAGAAGCCAGCACTGGTCAGGTATAAAAAAAATTTGGCATTTTTTTTCGATCTCCCCCCCTCCCCCTCCTTTCCCGTGGCCTATACAAAACGCAAACAGTTCTGAATTCCCGTACCAGTTCATCGAGGGTCCGGGGCGACGGCCCGTACTGCGCCCGGCTCAGGCTGCTCGTGAGGATGGACCGGAAGGCCTGGTTGATGTGCATGCTGCCTAGTATCCAGGCTGTGACCAGCAGGCGAACGCGACTCGTGACCGGGAGCGTGGGGAGGGGAGAGTCGAATAATAGGCGCCAGGTGTCTAGCGCTACTGCGGAACAATCCTGACCCCCAGTGTGTTTTCTTTTGTTAAATTATGTGTTAACAGTTACTGCTAATTTAAAAAAATAACGAATAGATTTATTACCTGGTACCGCGCCAGGTCAGAGGTTAGTAAGCGGGAGAAGACTACCTCAAGGGTGACAATAACAACATAGACGAAAAAATGTAGCATCCATGAGCGTGGTTGGAAAACTTGAAAAATGCTCTCCAGTACGGTGAGGGGTTGGGGAGGCGTCACGTACCAGCCCAAAGTTATCTGCAAAATATTCGAGTTTTAGATTGCAGCCCGGTGGCAATTGCGGCACATGACCAAACAATTGTCTCCGCTTTAGGTATTACCTGCAAATGCGGTACAGATGCATCGTACCAAATGTGTCGTTCAGGGTATGGGTAAAAGCCCCCGATGGCTACGTCGACGGTTCCTAAACACAACGAATTTCCTGAAATTAATTTTCATATCGGTTAGTCTGCAGCAGTATTCTTAAAAAATACGAACCTTCACTAATATGTGTTAAGATTTCTGGCCAGTACTCTCCGATTGGCGCTACTTCCTCTAGCAGTCGAAAGCCTTCGACATTACTAATAGTTCGCAACAGTTCTACTTCGATTCCTGTTTGCACAGCGTGGTGACTGAAAACGTTTAATAAATTATAGAGAAAACAATAATACTGACGCACACAATCAATTCTACTGGAACCAATGGCAACATATAAATTTAGTGATAAGCCTCTTTCTTTGACGCTTTAAAAAGTCGCGTTAACATAGCATGTGTCGCAGAGGGAAGTGAAGCAAAACATAATATGTAAGGATACCAGTGTGTCTGCACCTGTCAAAAATAGTGTACGGAGGCGATTCAACGGCCATAGCCCTGAGCGTGAGGTTCTGCAGCCTAGCGCTGGAGAATCGGAATGCGAACAGAGGCTGAAGCATAACGAGCCGGTCGTGCTGCCACCTCGCGACCACTGTAGCGCTCTCATTGGGCAGAGCGAGGGGGGACCGTGTCAGTACGGACACCTCTGTGAATAACAGCATGTCATATGTTTGGGTCAAAATTGGTCAAAACTTCAAATAAATTAATGAATATGGATTATGGAATATGGATGGTTATTTTGGATGACCGCAGGTCAATAAGGTATTGGTACCTGGCTGAGCAACTATCACAGCAGCGTTTGCGATCAGATGGTCCCACAAATGTCTAAGAATTACATCAGTCCATGATAAAACGTCGCTTTCTTTCAACTCCCCTAAAAAGATGACAAGAAAGGGTGCTCTCGCATTCCAGTTGGGCCGTGAGAGAAGGGCGACAACCTTAACAAGAGATGGTTGTTTATTTTCTACCCCATTCGTTTGAAAAATTCAAACATGAACGCTTTATGAGATATTTCCCAACAAAATTTCACTCGCATTCCACATACCTGATTAGTTAAGTTTTCTTGCCATGTGTTACAAACGGGCACAAGAATAATGTACGATGAAGGCTTGGGCAGAAACAAGAAGTTTTGGCTGTTGTAGTAATAAAATATCCAAATCAATATTCTTCGGTGTTTTCGAAAACCGAAGAAAACGCCTCATTAGTCTTACCCTTCTTCGTATTTCGTTGCCCTACATATATTCTCAACTGACCATAGTAACTTACGGCTAAGTAAGATCAAGAGGAGACTCTCTGTGGCTGAAAATTCACTGTCGAGGAAAAAAAGAATAAAGTGGGACAGTCAATTTCTCATTGGGCCAAAAATTCCTGTAGTGGAGTACCAATAGGGCGTGGACAGAACCAAGGATGTGCGGGGGAGGTGAGCTGAGGCCACGTGCAGGGCACATTGGACGAGCTCAGCGCTGACTACTGCTGGCGGCGCGGGGAGCAGCATGGGGATCACAGGGTAGTATCGTCATGTGCCGTCCAAGAGGCAGGTTTGCAGGCCTCCCGTATTTTTCATTCGAAGCGCGTAACTGCTAGAGCATTACTAATGCACGACAGCAGTTCACTTGTACTGCCAACGAAGAAAGTTGGCTTTACTAATGGCCTTTTATTCCCGCAGGAAATGTGTGCTTTGAGAGGGGGTAAAATTGCTCTTTAGAGTAAATAAAAAAACAGTTTCTTTGCTTCTCGTTATCGTATGCTTAAGGAAGGGGGGAAAAGGTTGTGTGCGCCGACTTCGATCCGGATATGGAAACAAAATGAATGACAACAACTTAAGACGCCTCGTTTCTTAGAGGTTCTGGAGTCGTATGGGTTGCCTATCCGTCAGGTGCGGACATAGGAATCAACTTTTCCGCGCTGAAAAAGTAAAGAAAAAAGTCATACGAGTGTAAATATGACATCAGTTTGATATCAAAATTACATCAAACTCCACAATATGAAATACGCCCTGTCACCTTACACAAATTTCGCCAATTTTAAATTATTCTCTACTTGGAACACTATTATTATTTCATATATATTTATATATGGATGTTAACAGCCTCGAGGGGGTATTCCTTTCGGATTTTTGTGTACAGACTACTCCGTATTACAGGAATTACCGGGTACACTGTAAATTGAGGAGTCAGCATTCTCGCTCCCAGAGGAGCAAGTTTTTGACCCAAATTTTAATGCTCTCCCAGGAGCAAGATTGTTTTATCTCGCTCAATTAGAGCATGCATTCTATTCTTTTCGCAATTTCATCACTCCATTGGAGAAAGATTACATTATATCGCTCAAACTGAGCGACTTCAGATGACTCAGATTGAGTGAGCTAAAGAAATATCGCTCTGCAGGAGCATCCCAAATCCATGTCGCCCTTTTTGAGCATTATTAAAATATGTCGCTTGTTTTGAGTCAGAATTCATTCTCCTCAATTTACAGTGTATTACCGAGTATTACCAGGTACTAAAGGGTATTACCGGGTATTACAGGGCATTACCGGGTATTACCGGGTATACCATGGTATTACCACTCTTTTCAATTCTCCCGCTCCTTCCTGTTCCCTGTCTTCTACTCATGTCATACAAGTTCTGACGCTATTAGTTACTTAGGCTGGAAAGCGCAATCCCCATAAACTAAAAGGCTACGTGTGATAAGTTTTTCAGGATAAATCAAGGGTGATATGAGATAGTTTTAGTATTCCGCGTCGAAAAATTTTATGACATCATTTGAGATATTTCCAAAAGTTCACTTCAAAAATTCAAGAAAAATATTCAATTTTTTTTTCCAATTTTTTTTTCTCATCTATTGTTACTAAACAGACTGCATACCAAGTGGCAAGTCACTACCATGACTGCTGCCCTACTTTTACCTATAACTCATTTCTACACATTACCAAAATGGTGGTGTCTTATATCTCCAGAATAGGTGCACCTTATACTCTGGTACCATAGGAGAGCCAACAAAAAAATATAGTCGATTATGGAGACAACTTTTTTGGGGTGTGTACCGTATATGGAAACACTCTTAAATAAAACTTTTAACACAAAACAATGGATTTGCAGGAAAAACAAAGGGCACTATTGCCACATAACCTATACAACAGCTCTCTCTGTGCAAGACCCACAACAAGAACAGGCAAGATCCCCAGAAAATACAATTGCGGTAGTTTATGCCGGTATACCATTAATACAAGTATCTAAATATTGTTAATGAACGAAACTAAGTTCAGTTCTGGGCGTTGTGCGCAACGGAGGGAGTGGGGTACAGTGGTGGCGAGGCCAAAGCAGGGAAGCCCAAAGTATACTCCAACACCAGTCACACTCACCCACACGCAGGTCAGTGTCATTCAAAACGATTTTGACAAGATACCTCTAATTCTGTTACACTTAGGGAAAGCAAGGTATGGGAACAGCCAGGGTATTACCGCGTATTACCGGGTATTACTGGGTATTACTGGGTATAACTGGGTATTACTAGGTATTTCAGGGTATAACTGAGTATTACTGGGTATTACGGGGTGTAACTAGGTATTGCCGGGTATTACAGGCCAAAGTGTACAGGGTATTACCGAAGTGACCCCCTCGAACAGCCTTATCGGCGTATAATGCCGGTAGAAATTCGCGCTGAATGGCACAAATGAAGTCACATGGATGCGCTGTTAGCGCGCGCCTGAGCGCGGCAGCATAGGCCTTGGCATAGGCCTTCCGCAAAATGTTAGACCCCTCCGCTTTCCCTACCCACTCGAAGGGGAGGGGTTCAGTTGACGAGCCTCTAGCTCTTTCCGCTTGTCCTTCCTGCCGACGACCCACTCCAGCACAAAGACAAGCGAAGCCACGGCGCAGCCGGTCAGGTACGCGGCGAACGCGAAACGGACCCTGTCGAGTGCGAGCGGCCGGCCTCCGTCGGGCTGTCTCTCGCCCTCCTCAGTCTGCTGCACCTCCCCGTCGTCGTCGTCGTTGAGCTCCCGGTGGCGCGCCGAGTAAATGGACCGCATCCAGTGCTGCACCAGGCCCGCCTGGACGATCTGCTGTATGCGCCGGTTTATCGTGTCCCGCAGGGGGTGGCCTCGTCTGCGCGATGGGAAAGGACATGGAAATTACAGGACGAATGACATGATATCATCCTCAAAACTGTGACCTGCGCGCCAACCTCAGGAACAGGACAACAGGGGACGAAATGACGACAAGGCATGTAGGGGTGATGCCCGCGTGCCGCAACCCGTAGTACGTCGCGTGACGGTCGTCGATGGCAATGGCGAAGCCTCGGCCACCGGCGTGCCGACGCACCATATAGTCGAGGCAGTTTAACTGTTCCGAGTAGCACTCGGCAGGTGTGTGGTGGCTCAGGGCGCGCAGGATCCCGGAGTACGGCTCGGGCTCGTTGGCGTACAACCGGTTCAAAGTGACGAAAGCCCCGGCCAGGGGAAGACCGCTCGCCACCTGCGCCCCGCGTAAGTGGAAAAATCTAACACACCTGTACTTAACGATTGAGCTCACAAATTTTGCACTTGTGCTTAAACTATTGTTAAGCGTAACCACCGCACATCTTTCTGTCAATAAGACTCGGATCGAATTATTTTTGAAGGAATTCGCCCTTCTTACCAATTCTTCGAGAGTGCGGGGCAGAGACATGTACTTCACCGTGCTGAGGTTGCTCGTGAGGATGGACTTGAAAGCCTGGTTGATGTGCATGCAGCCCAGTATCCAGGCAACGATAAGGAGTCGAACTCTCGTCGTATTCGGAAGCGTGTGCAAAGAGGAGTCGAGGAAAAGGCGCCACGAGTCCAAAACTACTGTCGCCCAACTCTGCTCGAAAAGTTAATGCGGATGTAGTTGACTGAAATAAAGAAGCGAGTCTCTCTTAACGGCAAGAGAGGGGTCAGTTACTTTGTAGCGCGGGAGGTCTGAGACTTGAAAGCGTGCGAACATAACGCTGAGGACGACAATCACAACATATGTGATGAAAAGCAGTATCCATAACCGCAGTCCGATTACTGCAGTCATCCTTATTGGTGGAGGTCGCGTCACGTGCCAGCGTACATTTTCCTGTTTAATATCAAGGATAAAGTCAATTTCACTGCACAACCTCTATAAAAAAATAGAATTCTGACGTTTATCATCTCACATGCACATACGAGACACTCGCATCGAACCAGATAAACCGCTCAGGGTAGGGGGAATAACCACTAACACCTACGTCAATGTACCCTGTCAACAAAAATAATTCTTATGTGCTGGATTGTTATCAATAAGACTTTTATTTTAATACGAACCCTCATTAAGGCGTTTTAACATGGAAATCCAGGTCTCTCCGTTCGGTATAATTCCCTCGAACAGGCGGAAGCCCTCTACTTTACTTATGGCACGCAGCATTTCAACGTCGATACCAGTCCACACTGTGCGCTGGCTAAAACACGAAGCTCGTTTTGTTATACATTTAACTAAATTCTATCAGGAAAAATGACACTAGAAAATTTCTTTCTTTCGGGGAAAGCTGTGTTTCTGCACCTGTCGAGAATGGTGAACGGAGGATAATGGGCAATCATAGCTCTGAGCGTAAAACTCTGAACCATTTTCCTGGAGGCCTGGAAGTCGAAGAAGGGTTGAAGCCTCGGTTGTAGCTCAATGAGCTGACCATGTCGCCACCTCGCCACCACGCTCGCGCTCTCGTTGGGCAAAGCGAGAAAAGAACGCGCCCACACCGACACCTCTGTGGATGACGGGAGACAGAGCCACATCCTGTACAGACTTTATAATTATGTGTCATTATCTCGTAACGATTCTTGTATTACCGGGCTGAGAAACTACGACAGCAGCGTTTGTAACCATGTGGCGCGACAGTTCTCTTAAGATAGTGTCGGCCATATGTAATATGATGTCCTCTTTCAGTTTTCCCAATAATATGACCAGAAAAGGTGCCCTCGCATTCCAGTTCGGGCGAGCAGCAAGGTTGAAAACCTAAATCATATTCATGCTTTTATTTTCCGAGCCTCGGTCGCGCAACAGTTTTTATTTTCTTGACCATAAAGTTCTTACCTGATTAGTAAAGGTCTCTTTCAACGCCAGACTAGACTGCAGGAGAAGTATGTAAGATGAAGGCTTTTTAAACATCAGTGTTGTGCTGTAAATCGAGAAAATGTTTTGAAATGGCAGAAATTTTAGATTTAAAAACAAAAAAAAATCGCTGCACAATGACGCACGGCATATCGTATTGTGGTCGCCCGTCACACAAACTCTCAAATGACCAGAGTAATTGACGACTAAGCAAAATCAATATCAGGGTCTCAGTCACCGAAAAATCACTGCCGAAAAGAAAAAAAACAGAGAAAGGAGAGTGAGAGCTAGTCCCATCCGCTTAGTGTAATAATTTTTGGACAGAGCTACGCACCAAACAGGCGAGGACAGCACCAGGGCGGTGCCGGGGAGGTGACTGGTGGCCACGTGCAAGGCACAGTCTGCGAGCTCGGCGCTGTCTCCCACGGGCAGCGCGGGGAACGGCATTGCAGCACGGCCTTTGCGCAATATGAATGCAGGTTTTTAACTGGGCAATGATGGTGGACTTTCGTTGGTATAGGCCTGTAAAATGACGAAACATTTGTCCTAAGTGGTTGTAACAAGGAAAGGAGTCCAGTTAGATATAATTACGACCGTCGCCGGCAACATGGAGTCAAGCCACTAACGTAGGGAGTCGCAAGGTCCGGTTTGGCGACACCAAGTCCGGGAGGATCCTGCCACCGCCTTGCAGCCGATTTCTTTAACAGTTTACGCATAGAAAGAATAATTTTTACGTCATATATAGGTACTGAATGGAATCTTTGAAGTTCAAGGACCATTAACATCACATTTAGAGAACCGTTATTACCTCACAGAAGGCATTAGTGCAGTATTCATTTTCACTCTGCCTTGTGGAGGGGGGAGCGCCGCCATGATAAATATGTCTGTCTCTCTCTAACGATCCTCCCGGACATCGGACCACGTTAACATAACGGTTTTTTACCAAATTCTTTTAGCGTGAGAGTTAAAAAATTGTCATGGTTATGATCAGTGATTCTTAACGAATCGATAGAGTAGCTTGGTTTGCTCTTTACTTCAAGGGATATATTCGGAAATCGTTTAAGAAGGGGAGCGTGCACAGAACCTTGCGACTCCCTACGTTAGTGGCTTGACTTCATGCCGGCAAGTCGCGGTCGCGTCGGCTCGGTTTGTTGTCTGTATCGAGACAGAATGAAGGTTTTGATCGGGACTACGAAAAAACTGGCGACGCTTATCGCACTAGTAGAGCGTGACTGAACAAATAAAGTAGAGTACGCACGGCCAACGTTTTTCGACCGAAAATCGTAAAAATTCAAAGGTCCATAGCCTTGGACTTGGTAAATGCTTTTCAGTCCCAGAAGAGGGTAACCTGTGAGTTTGATCGAAATCGGAGACAATTATTTTTCGACCGAAAACTCGCCGAAACGCAAAGGTCCATGCATAGCATTTGCATTTTTACGATTTTCGATCGAAAAAAGTTTTGCTCCAAAGTGAGGGGGTAGTGCAGGGAACTCTAACCCCGAGGGTTGGTTTATCCAAAAATCGGAGTTAACATATTTATAAAAAAAAAAAAAAAATCGATTTCAGGAAATCCTGGTAGGCACGAAGTATGGTTTGGTTTCATCAGAGTTTTCGGTGTATGGTCTATGTAGAAATTGAGCTAAAAATTTCCAACTATTTGAGTGAAAAATTGAATATTTTCCTCCAGTGTTTGATAAAGACATAAGTTTAAGTCACAAGCCAAATTTGAGCTCTCTAGCTCAAACGACTTATAAAAGTTAGTTTCTCAGTCAGGAACTGTTCGATCAGCTTGATTTTTGAATTGTAGGCTCGTTGTGCAATGAGCGTTCGAATACTAATTTCACATTTTTATTCTGGATTGTTCTTTCAATTTTTAGTTTTTAAATTACTGTGAATGACTTGAATCAACAGGTCCCCAGCCCCAGCCACGACCCCTTCCCTCTGCTGAGTGCCGCGCAGAGGGGCCGAGCCGAGCACCTGCAACAATCCCGATTGGGCTTGGCTCCCCTTCGGAACTGGCACTTTCCTGGGGGGTAGGCAACCCGCAGCCGGCTCGGTAGACAGAACGAAGCGCGTCTGAGGTGGGAGTGCGCAGTCCTAGGCTGGAACCTCCACTCAACAAAAGAAGGCCGACGGCTCGGCGGCTTACGCGCCCAACTCGCGACTTAAACTCGTCATATTAGGTGAACGAAATGTTGGACAGTCTACATGAATGTGTAAATATCAGTTTTGGACCTGAGGAAATAGTTTTGAAAAGTTTCAAGTGGATTCGTCGAGAAGGAACAAAAGTGATTCGTAAAATGGTTTACGTAAAGATACACGTAGATGTACTTCAGATGTACTAATTTTTAAGCATTCATTCCGTTTTGTAAACGTTTCGATAACTTTACACGATGATTTAAAGTCGTGAGGTGGGCGCGTCAGCCACCAGCCGCGGCGGGGGGCGTAGCTAGGACTTCCACTCGACGAAAAAAGGCCGGTGGCTCTGCGGCTTACGCGTCCACTACGCCACTTAATATACTTGAACAGTGCTAAATTAGGAAATGAAGTGAAAGGATGCTGCAGGCGTTTAGCATACAACTACGAAAGCCTTCACGCTCTAACATACGGACATATTGGGGAACTAATTTAAACCATTTACTGAAAACATGAACTTAGGTCTGATATTTTTGTTACGATGTCTGGTTCTCGAGAAATAGCCATTTATTCGCCGCCATGTCGCTCCGCGTGATTCGTACAGGTCTACGACAAAGCGGCGATTAAATAGCTATTTCTCGAGAACCAGACATCGTAACAAAAATATAGAAATACGTACGGAAAGCCAAAAGTCCAGAGAAAAATCGGCTCGCATCATGTTGGGGTCT